>JAEAOA010001782.1:600000-1200000 GCA_016746295.1 Potamilus streckersoni | reverse complement strand
ATATTACTGGAATAAAACAATTATATCTTCTGATGAAAGAAATAACACATCTTCGCTTAAAAGACATTTGCAGCCCCTTTATAATTAAATCGTCTGTACTTTATAGCGGATGAATTTGCTATACTATTGGTTCTATAAGGTGTAATATAAAAACAGTAAGTAAACTGAGTTGATTAAGCTTGCACACCCTTTAAAGTCATTGTAATGATATTAAATATCTTGTTTATAAAAATAGAAGTGTTGATACCTATAATTTACGAACTTGCTATTGATATATTAGAGAGGAAAGCTTTGAGTGGGATGCCAACACACACTGACAAGATATTTATCAGAGACGTCAAGTAAACATAAAACAAACTGACTTAGGAAATGAGAAAATATTTAGTGGACTTGCGAAAAAAATGTAAATTTCAAGCAGAACGGATTTGCTCTTCAGAAAATGTTAAGATGATATGCAGTATACTGACTTTAACACATCAAAATACCCTTGAAAATAACTAACAACTGACATATTTTTTATTTATTCCATTTGAACCGAAAATCTTTACGACATCCCATTTGGCCATCGCGTTGGCCTACGTGACATGTGTAAACAGGTGATATAAAGTGCATATATATAATTATATTTGTAATTTTTAAAATTAATTTGTGACTGATACAACTATTGTGTAAAAAATAAATAAAACAATGTTTGAATTATTTTGTCATGTAAAACGAAAAAAATGCTGTAAAAAGAAGCATTAAAGTCGTAAAAAGAGTACTTGGGAATCGCCGGACATTAATTACTGACGGAAACTACCGAAGTACTGGTATAGTGTGAAAGTACAATGTTACATAATACCGAAAAATATACAAATATACAGCGGTAAATCATATATATGTTGTTCCTGCTTCGGGTCGACGAAGACCACTCTAGTCATCCGTGAGTTGAGGTAGGGGCTGGCTCTGTTCTGTGTGTGCGCAGGCGGCTGATAAGGCCAATCCTTGCACGTTTAGTTCGGTTACAAAATCGACTCTGGATAAGGGGTACACTGGATAAGTGGTACGTGCTTTTCTGACTTGCCTCTTTATCTCTGCAGCTGCTATCCTGCTCGAGTCACACAGCTTGGAGCCTTTGTGTAGATAGGAACGCCAAGTGACTTGATCGCTAGCTGTTTGCTCCCATGAGTCAGGGTCTATGCTGAAAGCTTTCAATGCAGATTACGTTTTCAAATTGTCTTTGAAGCATTTCTTCTGACCTCCGTGGTATCTCTGTCCTTGCTGTAGCTCACCATTGAAGAGTCTCTTAGTCAGCCGGTGGTCTGGCATGCGTACAACATGTCCAGCCCAGCGTAGCTGGGACTGCATCAGGATGGTGTGAATGCTGGAGAGGCCTGATTTGTCTATTACCTCGGTGTCTGGGACTTTGTCCTGCCATTTGATATTAATTATATTCCTGAGGCTTGTGGTGTGAAAGTGGTTCAGCATCCTGGCATGGCGTTGATACACCGTCCACGTTTCGCATGCGTAAAGTAATGTGTAATATATATATATATATATATATATATATATATATATATATATATATATATATATATATATATATATATATATATATATATATATATATTTACATGAATGATCCTTCAAAAGAATATAAATAAAAAGGGATTTCGCAGTGAAAATAATTTATTCTTAAAATTAAAGATAGCATGAATCCGTGTACCTCAAAACATAAGATTTTGCTTATTAACAGACCCATTGAATGAAAATAATCAATAAAATAATGTAAATAAAATATATCTTCAAATATGACTGTAAGATTCCCCAAAGCAGATGACTACTCGCCAAGAAAACCTATCATAGCAATATCGATACCGGCCTTTCTCTACCTTAGATATATATTCATTTGAAAGCAGGTTTGTTACGTATGGATCAAAAATCCAGAAAATGATGTGTATAATCCATCGTCTACTGACAGGGCGTTGGCGTCCCCGATGGCCGAGTGTCTGACCCATACGTCATCTCCTTTGATCAGGTATACATTGACCACGTTTGTTGCCATACTCCACATGTAGTCGTTTAGCGTTCTCAGTTGCACGAGTTGTTCTCCATTCTTTACGATTTCTACCGCAATTTGATTGCTAGCCGGTGTTGTGACGGACGTAGAAAAGGCATACGTTCCGTTGCGTGGGGCCCTAAATACACCGTGTCTGGTATCATAACCGTTACCGAGATTGAGGGTGATGTTATCAAAGTAAATAGGTTGTTGTATCCCAAAGTTGGCGGCGTTTTTGCTCAGAAACGAGTTAAAAGCTACCGTGTTGTTTCTGCCGCAGATGCAGGAGTCTGCAAGTAAGAAATAAGCTAGTCTCAATGAATGTTAACTGATCGTTCAAGTACTTTTGCACTTTTTCAAAGATACTACAGTTAATTTTTGTAAAAGTTTTATTAAATAAATCATGTAAAAAGAATTTTTTAATGTTCAATTCATCTGATTGAAATGTAAATGAAATAAAGTAAAATTATATCTGTAACATTTGCGACATCAACAATGTTATCTACATCAACAACAACGATAAAAACAATCATAATGATGATGATAAGATAAAAATCTCTTCCTACTGTTTATTGTATAATAATAATAATAATAATAATAATAATAATAATAATAATAATAATAATAATAATAATAATAAAAATAATAATAATTGAAATACTACTACTACTACTACTACTACTACTACTACTACTAATAATAATAATAATAAAAATAATAAAAATGATGATGATGATGATGATGATGATGATGATGATGATGATGATGATGATGATGATGATAGCAAAAAATTGAGAGAATACTCTTACCTTCAAAATATCTTAACTGCCCGTTAATCGTGTCAAACTGCTCTCTAGATCTAGTGACCTGTGCTGCAAGATTCACTCTCGATTGCTTTACGTCTGCCAGTGCCTTCAAAATGGTAGCATATGCTTGTTGTTCTGGGGACTGGGGTATGGTTGGGGTTACCACGGCCCCTACCCTCAGGCAAAAGAAAACTAATAGGTAATATTGTCCGTACATTGTCACAATGGTAACAAAAGGCAGACGATACGGTCTTTAAGGTCAACTCTTTCTTATCACTGGCCTAGGAGTTCCTTTCTGTGTACAATCTTGTGTATCTAGCATACTACATAATAGCATTGGCGCGGATTTAACGCCGGAACGCATGAACTAAAGAAAAATCAGATTACAACCAAATGATCACATCATTCATTTCATCAAGGTTTTAGAATTCTTTCATAACCATCTTTTTCATTTATTATCAATTGAAAAATAAAAAAGGACTAAATTGATATTTTTAAAATGTTAGTCCATTCTCTAATTATTTTTTTTCTCTTTATATTTTAACTTTAAATGTTTCTCATATTTAATCCTCAAATCAACTCTATATAGACAGTATTTTGCTGATATACAGTTAGACTAACCAATGAACCTATCTAATTACATATTGTTACAAGCCAGTGGTCTTTTGCTAGATCGAGCGGTGTCAAAACCCTGGGCTCGAATCCCTAGAAGTCATAAGTTTACCCCATATTTCCAAATACTTCTATACAACTTCATTTGTAAGTTGGAAAGAGATACGTGTCCATTATGTTCATAAATTTTTACAATAATCAATACAAGACCACATTATTTACAACATGCAATTTAGCCATCCAACGCACATCACCACAATTTCTCTATATTAACTTTCCGTTCCGCTGGTAATTCACACCGTAGAAACTGTACAACTATCCCTAACACGGGGGACTATATTAACTGCCCACACGAGGCCAGTCGAACTACCGTTTTAAGGCACAACACACCAGCAAACCTACATAACATTTACCACTATGGCAACATAAACGGTATCTACCGAGTCTCTTCTCATTTATCCCATAGCCCATTTCATACCGGATTTAACCGAGTTGCTCCGTAATTATCCGAAAACCACCGAGTCCCTTTATACTCCAGACAATCAAACGCTGGTAGGCATATGTACACCACAAAATGGCGTACATTCTTGTTTAGAAGTATCAGATTAAAACAAATTAAGAAATGCCCACTACTTGTATCGTTAGAGGTTGCAAACGTAATACAATCAGGTTCATTAATTATGAAGGAGAAAACTATAATTTTCATATTTCAGGTTATTTTCACCACATAAGAAATGTTTAGTTATTTTGTAAGCGAGCAAGGAGAGAAGTGCACTCCCTTGTAGTTCTTATATAGCACATGTATGACGCTACATTAAAACGATACGAGCCCCTGTGAGCAAGTGGATCCAATTTAATGATTTATGTTTAAATGTAAATAATCCACAGACTTTCACAAACAAATGTGATAAACTTATATTAAACACATCTCATTTTAGTGACGTTTCGGATGCATATAATTAGTTTGAACAACTTGCTCTTTGATTCTCAGGATTAAATTTTTAACATCGACACGGTTCCATGCTCACATGCACATGTCCAGAAGTAAAAAGCTCATAGCTAATATCTCGTATGGCTTTAAAATCCGCCCTGGTATCCAGATAATAAGACAGGATGGTTCCAATATTAAATTTAGTCAATATCTGTGGCATCATAGCCGTTGAATATGCATTTTTCAACTCGATAAACGAAGCTGAAGTAGTTGGAACAATTGATGCTGATGCTGAGGCGTACGCCATGTTTTGACTACCAGCTATTTTTGAATAATACAGTCATCTGACCGCCCGCCATGTGATCAAAATTCCGAGCAAATTACGAAGTTTGCCGAAGTCTCCATTCTATGCTGATGCGTCCGCCTTGTTTTGACCACTAGTCTGGTCCCCTGCTTAGAATGCTCCCTGCGATGCACTCCGCAATACTATACTATACTATAATAATGCCTGAAAAATTAACATCAATAATAAATTTAACTTAGGTCAGTCAAGCTTAAAATATGGGTCATAATGACCTTGTATTGAAAAGAAGGAGCCGTGCCTATCGAGATGAATAACCTTACATTGTTTCATGATTATATATATATATATATATATATATATATATATATATATATATATATATATATATATATATATATATATATATATATATATATATATATATATATATATATATACACATACATAAACGTAGATTGTATGCAAAAATTGAATGTAGTCTTGAGCTAGCATCTGGTTTAATGATTTAACAGTAAAAATAACAAAGATTAACCCAACACAGAGGAGCGTGAAAAATGGATCACAGGGCATATCTTTAAAAGGTATAAATAATTTTTTTTTGCAGGCAAGGCGATGGGTGCCATTTACTCGCGGACCTGGGTTCAAAACTCCGTAGAGTACTAATTTAATTTCTCCAACCTGTATGATAGTATTGTTTGTATTACACTATTAAATTATGCTCACTATTATCAAAGGGCAAAGCTAACGCCAATCGCTAGTCAAAACCAACCTAGTCAATCTGGACCCGGTGGCGATAAAAGATACAAAACCTGTCAACATATGATAGAGACCAAGACATTCACTAGCACAGTGACTAAAGAAAAACTAAACATACATGGTCCAAACAAAACGTGCAAAACAGAGAATGTGATTTATCTCATCACATGTAAGATCTGTGGCCTTCAGTACGTCGGAGAAACTGAAAAGCTACACAAAAGGATAAACCTTCATAGATCTGATTGGATGACAAAAAAGCTGTACAGAAGCCCGGTCGCAGAACACTTCTCCTCCCCATGCCACACTTTTAGTGATATAATACTTATCGCTATTGCTAACAACCACAGCTGGAGTTCCGAAACCAGGAAGGAAAAGGAATCATACTGGATAAATCTAAATCTTCTTATTATCCTTCAATTTTTACTATAAGAATAACCGGTATAGAATCAAATATCCGGGATATAATCTGCGTTACATATTTACAAAAAGTAAAAATAGATGTCACTTTGGCTTGTAGACTTTTAGGGAATTATGCAACGTTTTCAGTTTCCGCATCTAGTCTATACAAACTGGTTGTATTTATAGTTTTAGCACATGTGAAGACAGCCATGTAGAGGTTTACAAACACAACGTTTTTGTGTTTATTTGTTTATCGTATATATGTTTTGTATTTGCCTTTGAAAAAGACTCATTAAGAGTCGAAAGCGCTTAGGCTAGTTAGTTACTAGTTTCGTACTGTTCATCGTCAGTTTATTGCATATATATATATATATATATATATATATATATATATATATATATATATATATTTCTATAGATATATATATATATATATATATATATATATATATATATATATATATATTTCGATATCGTTGTCTAAACTACTCGTAGATGTGGGTAGTAGAAAGCACACAGAAAAATTAATATCTCCCCTGTTCAAGGATTAAAAGTTTATTTTTCAGATTGATCATGCGACTATTACGTGGTGGTACAATGATCTTATGAAGTGACTGTCACGTGACAGCAAGATGATGTAACGAAGAGACTATTAGGTGGTGACAAGATATGCTGCCAATACAAATATTCTACATAAGTAGTATTAGGAAACAAGGGTTTTAGCCCACCCCCCCACCCCACCCCACCCCTCCCCCCAAACCCTTGTTTCCTACTACTACTACTACTATTACTACTACTACTACTACTACTACTACTACTACTACTACTACTACTACTACTACTACTACTACGGACAGGTATTTTATAACCAGACAAAACAACAGGTGTTGGAATGCTATGATTCATCTAGATAAGCTCTGTCATGCAGAGGTGATGAATTTGTTAGAACAGCGCATGCGTGGAATACGATTATTCTAAAGACGGCAAATGGGTTTTATAATCAGTCTACCACAAGTTTTTTATCAGATAACAGGATGAAAATTAAACTGTGCATTAGAACGTTTCAGTTAACAAGGCGGAAATTAAACTACGCATTAGAGGATGGTAAGTGATATTATATCTTAAGTTTAGATAAAATTATACGTTACTCATATTTTTTTGAAATTTTTTTTATATTTGCTAACCCTCATTGGTAGAATGTCTGTTAACATATTGTCAATAATACGAAATTCACGTAATAAATCATCTATATTATATTTGACTCCTCGTAGGTAAGACCGGATCTGATCAAGTAGTTTTTTTTGTAAGTTTTAATTGATGTTAAACATCCGTGCTTTTTTATCAAAAGTCTTGGTTCTACTTTTATACACGCCGCAGTAAGTGAAACACCAATACCGGATATGATTAACAAAAACGGATTTAATGATACCCCACTTGAAATTATACCAGAACTGGTCATTAGCAAGGGTAGATATGATATTACTCGAAGGATCTTGTTGTAGTATTTGTAACATATTTTAACACACCAAAGTTTTTTTATGATAATATTTATAGTATTGTAATAATGCGTCTACATCTTGTTTTGGAATATCTTTTGAAATATGAATGAAATCAACTATACTTCTTTTCATTATAATATTCGTCTACATAATCCCCAGTCTTGGTATTAGTAATTCAGTTACAAATTCCAAGCACCATCTATAACCGACTTCGGTTGTATTTGGAAATATAGTATTAAGTTCAAGTGTAAATATTTCTTCAATACCTTTTAATATTAATATGGATACAGTTCCAGAAGACGTACCCAAAATATGTAATGGAGATGTGGTTGAAATATTAAAATCTCCAATGCTAATCACTGTAGATCTATACACACCAGTAACTTCTGCAGCGTATTTGATAGATTTATTTTGCTGCGTCCATGTACTAGACCCAGAAGCAACAGTATACACAATATTTTTAATCTGTTTGTGAGGAATTTTAATCATACTCGTTTTCTCAACAATACTAGAAATTCCACTAATAATATCATTGAGTTTTGTGTTAATATCATTGAGTTTTGTATTAATATTAGCGAGTGTAATGTCAACATTTGATGGATTTCCAAAAAATTCGTTTTTAAGTGTATTTATGTTTCTATGAAAACTTAAAAACGTATTCACGTGACCAAGAAACTCAGTTTTGAGCGCTGTTATTTCATTATTGATTGGAACGTCCTGATCATTGACGTATTTTTTGTTTACAGCGTCTCCATCTATAGTTGGATATCCAAGATCTATAATCTTATTCTGGTTCATAACAATATTCCCACTAAATAAATCACCAGCTTTTTTAACAAAATCATCCACTGACCTACCAGAATCTCGTATCTTACCTCGATTGTTAAAAGTTACAATATTACCAGTAACCGCATTAGGTATTCGTACAAGTACATCTGGCAGTTTTACATCACTAGTTTTTAATCGTCCTTCTTTGTCCTGGAAAATGACGACTTCATCTGGATCTACACTGGTAAGATTTAGTAAATTATTGATTTGATTTTTGAGCTGATCAAGAGTTGCATATTTGGATAAGTCACCTTGGTAACCTTCCGTGGATAAATCTCCTGATAGTGTTCCAAATTTTGTATAGTAGCTCATTATTTACTATCCTAGATAAAATTATCAACACTAGTTTAATATTATATAAAATGGCAAAATCGTCGATATTAAACTTTGATACAGAAGGACTGGTGAAGCACAAACATAACAATGAACTTCCTGATTGTCATTATCTTATTGTTGGGCGAACTGAATCGGGAAAAACAAATTTGCTTATGAACTTGCTTCTTGGTGAGAATTTTAACTATGACAGAGTTTATATTTACACAATCCACAGCAAGATAAGTATGAGTTATTAAGCCAGTATAATGACAAGCTTCGTGATGAACTTAAGGCTGGTGAAGATTTTTTTTATAATTAGGCAGCCAGAAGATCTTATTCCAGTTGATCAACTTGATGCAGATGAACATAAGATAGTAGTTTTTGACGATATTCCTCTAAATAACATGGAGATGAATAAAATAAGATCGTATTTCTCACTGTCACGTAATAAACAGTGTAATTCTGTTTATCTCGCTCAAGGATTTTATAATGTTGACAGATTTATTCGGCGAAATACGGGTTGTTTTATATTATTTCCAGGACTGGACAATGTTGACGTTAGAAATATTGCAAGCGAGCAATGCGGTGACGTGACAAAAGATAAGTTTATTGAACTTTACCGTAATGCTACAAAAGATAAATTCAACTTTTTCTTATTTGATAAACTTACGCATGATCCAACTAAAATGTTTCGCTGTTGTATGATATTTACTTACAGTAAGGGGTTTCAATTTTATAAAATATATAATAATAATAATGGACAAACGAGCAAGATACAGACAACATATAGAAGATCTAAAAAAAACTTGCTCAATCTCAGGCATTACTTAAGCAAAAAGTACAACAAGCACGACGTGGGCAAGTAACCGCTACAGAAGCAACAGCTACAATTTTCAAGCCGGTTACTGAAGCACTATTAGGTAAACAACCTGAAACTAAACCACTGTCAGAAGAAGAACTTAAACAACTGCAGGAAAAAGGCTTGGTTGGAATTGTTAAAGAACAACAGGAAGCAGCTGCTGCAAAACTTGTTACTAGATCTGAAGAAGAAAAAAGAAAACTAATTGAGGCACTTACAGCGAATATAGCTGCTCCTGCGGCTAGACTAGCTAAAACAGATTGATTGATAAACAATCTGCTGGAACTTGAGCGAAGATTAGCAGAGTTAACAACGCAAGGAATAACAAATATTATAAAAAAATTATCAGGAGACATAAAAGATATCAGAGAGGAGCAACAAAGAGTCGGTGATGTTACTGTAAAGTATATGGAGGTTGGAGATCAAAGACTTCATTTTATAAGAAGAGCAAATGATGAGATAAAAGGTAATGAATATGATGATTTTTTAAAGAAAGAAAATATAATAGATATAATAATATAAGCAGGTGGACTGATGCAGAATATCAAACATTAATCGATAGATTAGATGTAATATTTAAGGACGGAGTTACTGCTAAAAATGAAATAAACACGGTTACAGAGATTGAGGATATGCATCTACTGTATGATAGAATGAGAAATGGTGTCATTGCTCTCATGTTTAAAACAACAGCAGAAAATAGTAGAGCAAAACCTTTCGGTAAAGGGTGGAGTTTTAAAAGGAAATTTGATACACTTGATAAAACTCGTGTAGAGAAAAGTAGAGAAGAAAGAACAGGAACTGGTGTAAAAATATTTACTTCAACTACTGAAATGATAGGTAGATTAATGTTATTAATATCATCAAAAGAAGTTGGAAATGTTAGTGTTGAACTTGATAATTAAATCATTGACATACTTGATCATCTAAGATCGAGTGAATTATTAATATCTGACGAATATGAAACTTTACACCGCGACTTAATTTTGTAAAATGATATAATATAAAAGGAATGCAAACAACATTATTACTAAACTCTAGTGAGTCTGCGATAGATAGCGCAAATTTTTCAGTAAATTATATTCCACCTATCCAACTAGATCCTACAAAACAATATGAAATTGGATTAATTTCTTGTACTTGCTGGAATGCTATACCTAACGTGAAAAATGATGTTAACGATGAAATGTATTTTACTATGATTACAACATCTCCAATATCTACAACAACAAAAAAAATTAAAAATTCCGCAAGGAGCTTATAATATTACTGATCTAAACAGGACAATTAAAGAGCTCATCACAAAAGCTGGCGGTGTGGCTGATAATTTTGAATTGGCAGCAAATTATAACACATTGCGAGCTAGGATAACTTTGAAAAATATAGTAATCAGTCTTGAACCAAGAGAAAGAAGTATTGCACAACTGTTAGGATTTACTGAAAAATCTTACACTGCACTTGATCAGCCTATTACATATGACAGTGAACTGCCAGTAAATATAACAGAAGTAAATACGATATTAGTAAATTGCGCTATTGCTTCTGGCTGTTATACATCAAAAGGCAGCAAAGGTCAAACGATTTACAGTTTCTCACCTGAAGTTCCGCCAGGTTCTCTCATGCAAATAACTCCACGAGATATTATCTATTATCCTTTAAATGTTGAAGATCAAATATCAAGTATAATAATGCAGTTGACAGATCAATCTGGAGAACAGTTACATGTTAATAATGAAGTTGTAACTTATTATTTACATCTACGCGAGCAAAAGTAAAAATTATGCAACATCAAATATAATGAAACAAAGAAAAAAAGTTTATCGAGAAAAATAATAGGAGGATTTTTTGGAAATATTTTTACTAAAGTTATGGAAAATAATCCGGGTATAGCGCGTAAAGTTGCACCAATTGCTATTGACGCACGTAAAGCTTTTGCAACAGGGGCTGCATCTGCCGCTAGGACTGCGGTGGGACAAAAATAGCTGATAAAAATAAAAGGAGATCCACCGACTGCATCTGAAATAAAACAAGCTATCTCAGAAATCGCTCCAACAAAAGAAACTCAACGAGCGATGATAACAACAAAAAAAAAATTATTATCACCAAAGGGCGAGCAGATCATACAAAAATTGATATCTAAAATAACAGTGCCGCAATAAAATTTTATTTAATCTAATAAAATAAAATGTCTATTAAAAATTATCTCGAGTTAACAGAAACTTATGACATCGACAACGATGTGACAGAATTCGAGTATGTTGAGTATCTTGATGAGAATTCTCACGAACCAAATAAAGCTGGTATCAGAACCTTTAACACCAGAGATGAAGATGTATTTCTATTGCCACATAAGGCTATGTTAGAAGTTCGTGGTCAGATTATGACAGTAGCCAATCCACCTGCTGTAATTGCAGTTGGAGCAGAAATAGCTCTTATAAACAACGGCTGGAGTTTATTCAAAAGTGCTAGATATCAACTGGCCAATCAAACTATAGAAGATATTTCAGGTAATCTACAAGTTGCAAGTACAATTTTGAATATTATTTCGTTTTCCTACGATTACTTGAGATCAACTGCAACGAATATGATGTGGTGTAAAGATACTGGACGGGGTATAGCTGAATCAACGGAATTTTTCAAGAGAGGTGCTATAGTACACGGAGCTAATGCAGATGAAAATGCTGGAATTGTTAAAAATTTTCTCATTGCTAATGCTGCTGCTCTAGATATTGTCGCACCTGCTGCAGATGCTAATGCTAACGCCACAAGAGTTTCTCTTATAGCAGCTTTTTATAATCTAAATATACCACCACCAGCTGCATATGCAAACGGTACTGCGATGTTAAATTTACTTCTTAACACACTTGACGTGAGAAATCCACGCTATAACGAAGGTTTTGCTAGGCGAAGAAAACTTACAGCAGGATCACGTCAAATTACAATGATGCTTCCGCTAAGCATGATTTTCGGCTTTTGTCGCGATAATGAAAAGTATTTAGCGGAGTAAAACATACGCTTATTTTAGATCGTGCAGAACAAAACGACTGCTTTTTTAGATCTGGAGGGGCTGATGTACAGTTTATCATAAATAAACTTGCTTTGTGGATGCCACGTATAACACCATCAATCACTAAAATGTCAGAACTAAATAGCACACTTGATAAGCATATAAACAGAATTTACTTTAAGCAGCATAAGATATATCAGACAGCGGTTCCAAATACTACTGACTACACGTAGATGGTTACAACATCAAGCGAACAACTGCCGAGACACATATTTGTCGTATTTCAACAGCACGCTCGACGAGGAAACCAGCAACAAAATAATGCAATATTTGACCACGCTGATGTCAGACGAATATACACTAGATTAAATTCAAAGCAATATCCAGAACGAGCTATCGAGTGCAATTTTGCTGATGACGTTAATAAAAATATTTCTCGACCATACATGTACCTGCTTGACGCAATGCAAAAATATCAGGATGTTGAAGATGGAACTCAACTATCAGAAGAGGAATTTCGTACGCTTTATCCTATATTTTATTTTGATGTTAGTAAACATAACGAGCGAGCTGTAGACAGCACAGCGGGTATTGAAATTACATGGACACTTAGAGCGGTTCCAATAGTGCCGTTGTACGTATACGCATTAGTGATTAGTGATAGATTTATCACGGTAGATTCTATTGGAGGTAAAATGACAGTTCAAGTTTAATCTACAGTTGTTATATAAATTGGCAAAATATATTATAAAAAAACTATATTTGACCGATGGTCAAGTTAAAAAATTAGTAGCTGCTATTGCAAAGCGAGAACAGGTATCATTAAAAATTAATCCTAATATTTCTGATGGTGTTTTAACAAACTTAATGCTAACAAAAAATCAAGTAAAGAAGGATGAACGTAAAAACCTTTTGTTTTAAATTTGAGTGTTGCACAAATAACTGCGATGGCAAACGATATTGTTGTCAAAGGTGGTTTTCTTGGTCCAGCATTATCAGTATTAACTAGTACAATAATACCTAAAGTTTTGCCGGTGTTGGGAACATTAGGACTAGCAGCAATGTCAGGAGCAGTCTCTGGTGCAACGAAGAAAGCTGTTGAGGGTAATGGTATCATTCGTGGAAGTGGAATAAAAAAATTGTAAATTTTATGTAAATGATATATTATAATGCCACAACGGAAAAAGAAATCACCAACAACAAAATCGCCAGAAAAAAGAAAACAAAAAAAGAAAAAAAAACACCAAAATGCAAACAAGCAAAACAAGGAGGAATTATTCCATTCGCTCCACTTTTGGCGGGACTAGAGGAAAGTCTGCTGCCAAGTCTTTTAGGAATCGGACGTGGTCTAACATTACCAGGAACACGACCACCCCGTTGAGCAATTTTGATATAATCGATAAGTTAAAAGCGGTTCCTGGATTTCACGGAGTTTATTCTGAAGACGAACTCGCATTAATAAAATCACCATCAGCTGTAAGTTCGTGTGTTATTAATATACAAGATTCTAATAACGGATCCGGCACACATTGGGTAGCAGTTTATAATAATAATTATTTCGACTCGTTTGGACTTCCTCCAAGCGATGTAATAAAAAAGTCTATGAATAAAAAATTTAACAAGATATATTATTCGTCAAATCAACTCCAACCTGTTGGAACGTCTGCTTGCGGATATTATTGTATAATGTTTATCCAACAGATGAGCAGAAATCTCAATTTTTTAAAATTTATTTTACAGTTTGACAAGCAACCTTCTCACGCTAATGATCAGATTGCAATTAATTTTATCTAAACTTATAAATATAATAATGTCAACATACTGTCTCAAGTGTAGAACTAAAACTGAAAATATTGTTGAAACAACTGAAAAAAACAAAAAACAACAGGATAATATTAAAAAGTTTTTGTGCAGTCTGCGGAAAAAGAAAAAATATGTTTTTAAAGAAAGTGTCCCCAGCGACGTCGTCAGCGAAAAATTCGCAGGCGAAAAATTCGCTAGGATCTGGTTATCCTGATATTATTTTAGTCGACGACTAAAAATATAGAATGATATGCAACTGTGATTCTGACAGGGATTTGTGTCTTGAGCAAAATAAAATTGTCGCATACTGTCAATGTTGTAACAACAGAGAAATAATAGGGTCAGGTATAGATATACATAAAATTATTGGAAAATTGCCAAAACCAAAAAGGCGGTTGGACTTTGCCAGGTCATCGGTTTACAGGACCTTACAATCCGCTAGATCAACAACTAGATGAAAACGATAATCCATTGCCAGGACAAGAGCCTTACAATCAAGTGGATGCAATAGCGATGCGTCATGATATCTATTATCGTGATCATGAAAACTCAAAATTAGAATGTGATAAAGTAATGTTAAACGAATTACGTGATATGGAGCCAACAAATCTACGAGAACGTTTTGATAGAAGATTTGTTCAGGGAATAATTGGAGCAAAATATAAACTTGGACTCGGGGAAAAAAGTATACAATGATCTTGCAGTCGAACTACACAGACCTAAAAAAAAAGTTCCCACGACGTAAAGTTGTCGCTAATGGTGTAGATGATATCTGGACAATAGATTTCGTGGATGTGTCGAATCTGACTCAGTTTAACGTTGGCGCTGATGGTGCTCCAAACGATATTTGTTTAATGTTATAGATGTTTTTAGCAAATACGCTTTCAGTGTACCTGTTTCGGATAAGACAGGAACTTCAATGACTGATGCGCTAAGACAAACAATAACGAGTACAGAAAGAAAACCAAATAAAATCTGGACTGATCACGGATCTGAGTTTTTTAACAAACAGTTTGAACAGTTTCTAGAACAAAATAATATAAAAAAATATGTTACAGGAAACGAGGGTAGAAGCGTTGTAGCTGAAAGATTTAATCGCACGTTAAACGAAAAATTACACAAACATATGACGGCTAAAAACACCAACAGGTACATCGATGACCTTTCTCAAATCGTAGGTGAATAAAATAACACGAAACATCGAACCATTAAAATGTCACCTAATAATGCTATTAAAAATCCGAAATTAGCAAATGAAAACATGTACCGCAGACATAAATTTAAGGTTGGTGATAAAGTTAGAATATCTTTGATAAAAAAAGATATTTGCAAAAGGATTTACTCCAAACTGGAGCGAAGAAGTATTTGTAGTTGATAAGGTACTTTTCACAATACCTGTAACATACGCTTTAAAAGATCTGGCAGAGGAACCGATCGTAGGTAGTTTTTATGAACAAGAACTACAGAGAAAACTGAGCAGGATGTTTTTGTTATTGAAAAAGTGATTAGGAAAAAAGGAAATAAAAGTGTAGTGAAATGGCGTGGGTATAGCGATAAATTTAACAGTTGGATCCCAACCAAACAAATTATGATATAATGCTATTATAAATTTCCTCATACTTTTGTTTGACAGATCTACATTTTACTGGTTTACATAATGATATTAGATATTGTCTGCGATCGTCAGAGATCGTCATTAGATTAAAAATTTTGACAAATATGAAATCGAATTTGATATTTTTCTGTCGGCCTGGAATTCTGATGTTTAAGAAAGGTCTGGTTAGCTGCCAAAACAGTTGTTGTTCGGCAACGGTAAAATTAAATTTCATTTTTTTTTTTGTAATGTGATACTTGACATTATATCGTTTAGTTGTTGATCTGCTGTAATTAGATCTGTCAGCAACAGTGACTATTTCACCATCAACATGAGATTTCTTGTTATACAAAATATCATCTTCGCTATAACCAACAGATTTGTCTATAAAATCTTTGGAAAATGTAATACTATGCGTGACCTTATCGCTGGCGACTTTGTCGCTAGTATCTTCTTCGTATAATTCAGCGAGTAGTTACATCAAGTCCATTATTATAATATATTTTTATCTAATTTGTTATTATAAGATGACTGACGAGATAAAATATCACCAAAAAATTAATATATTAAATTACAACGAACTAGCCGAAGCGGTAAGAAAATGTTTGTTGGGTTATAGTGCATATTCTGTTGACGTTATTGTATCGCAAGGTGATTCTCATAAAATATTGCTAACAGCAGCAGAAAAAAATAAAATTAATGAAAGTGCAGTAACGACGTTAAAATTTGATTGCGATGATATCATAGCATTTGCTCATCATTGCTTGACTAAAACTGAATTACAAAATATTATTGATCATCATATCTAAAACCAATCCTGGCATTGTATTCGCTTGAAAAAGCTGTTTTTGTTACTCCATCAGCTACACATTTTACTGACATAGACTTTATCTTATAATATTTCGCCGCAGCTGTAATCGATTTGAATTTGAAATCCTCATCCGTTTCGAGATTTTTTGAAATAACAGGTTTTATTGGACATCTAAAATTAATACCATTACTATTTTTTCCTTTTCTCACATTTTCCTGTTGGGTCACTAGCTCCAGATTTTCCAATCGATTGTCTGTTTCTACGTTATTGATGTGATTAATAACAAGACCATTGGGTATAGATCCGTTGAACACCTCGTAAACAAACCTATGACCAGTATAACAAACTTGATCTGTCGATGTTCCTCTAACAATTACCCTGATATATCCCATATTGTTCATAGTACCAAGAACTTTTTTAGTTTTTCTGTTTCTAATAATACCGCGATCGTTAGCCTCGTATAAATCAAAGACCGGATGCGGCTGAAACTCATCTTGTAAGGATAAGTTTTCAATGTTGTCATCAGTGACTTTACTGTTCACGTGCTACACACGCTGTCCTTCTGGAATGTCATCGCAGAACAACGTGTAAATAAAATCTTTTCTAAGCATTGCAATCCTCTCGGCATTATCTCCCTTGACACTAATATTATAACCCGCTGGAGTCAATTTGCCAACAGTTATTCCAGTTTTAAGGTTATTAACCACACCTAATGTATTTCCAGCGTATAAGTTGTATTTTGGGTGAATATAATATATCTCTTGCTCACGTGCGCTTGTCAGATTTGTTGTCATATTATAGGCGATTTTTTATCTTTAATTGATTTTAGCGCATGCGCAGTGAGAGATAAATTATCAATTAAATATTATATTATAGTATAATAATGTTAAAATTGCGTGATATAGCTAAGAAATGCCTTATGGGAGAACCTGATAAAATAGCTACTGCTTTTGCAGGTTTTGACAATAGTTATCAGTTTGATAATCAAAATGTTTTAGTAAATTTCACTACAACAAATCTTTACCACCTACTACAGACAACTGTAAAACGTGAGCTCAAAAAACACAAAAGTATCAGATTATTTGTGCAATATCATGTTGTATTTTCAAAGTTAGTTGTAACGGAAGAATCAACTAACAAGGAAATTGCAGATCCTTATATGAACGAAAAATCAAGACGTGTTTTGCTTGGGACTAATCTTTTATCACTATCTGATGAAATACACCAAGAAATCTGGATAAAATAGAGGAATTCGCTGAATTAGGTTCGGGTTGGAAGTTTGAAATGATTAAAGAAATATTGTTTCACACGATGAAATATAACGCATTACGAGGTAGTTTGTACATCGACCTGCCACCAAAAATAAAAAGTTAAAGATGTTGTATAAACATCAAAAACGTAGATAACAAATTTTTCCAATGGGCTGTTCTTTCCGCACTATTTCCAGCAGAAAAACACGCTGATCGCGTTGAGAAGTATATCAGTCACGTGTCAAGATTAAATTTTAAAGATATTAACTTTCCAGTGGCAGAAAATCAAATACCAAAATTTGAAAAGCAAAATAATGTTTCAATTAAAGTTTTCGGATTAGATGAAAAAGAGGATGTATATCCGAGATATATTTCAGAAAAAGCCTCACAATCAACTATCAATCTACTGTTTTATAAAAATCATTACGTTTGGATTAAAAACTTTAAAGGACTAGTTGGCAAACAGTACAATAAGAATAAAAACAAAAAGTTCTTTTGTTACTGCTGCTTGCATGGCTGTACAAACAATGAAACATTACAAAAGCATTTGCAGTACTGTAGTGATGTACAAAGAATAACAATGCCATCTAAAAAAGATAGTGTGTTACAGTTTGTCCATCATAATTACAAACTAAAAATTCCTTTCGTCATATACGCTGATTTTGAGTGTTTACTTCAACCTGTACTTGGTGTAGAAAATAATCATAATCAATCGAGTACAAGAAAAATTCAAAATCATGTCCCGTGTGGAGTAGCGTATAAGGTAGTTTGTTGTACTGATTCTAGATTATCTAAACCAATCCAATACTATCGTGGTAAAAGTCCAGCTATCTGGCTTCTCAAGCAATTGATTAATGAAGTTGATAATATTACTTATCGTTTGAAAAGAGTAACGCCAATGTTAAAATTAACACCTAAACAAGCATCCGCTCACGAGCAAGCAGAAATTTGTCATATTTGTGAAAAAGCTTTTGATCCTGACAACGCTAGGACTGACAACGTTAGTAACAAAAAAGTACGTGACCATTGCCATTTGACCGGACAGTACCGTGGAGCGGCTCATAATCAGTGTAATTTAAAATTTCATGCTCCAGATTTTAATCCGGTTATTCGTCACCATTTTCGAGGATATGATAGCCATATTATAGTAGAAGCTTTTGGTGATCCCGATATACAAGCTCGTCTAAAACTCGATAACGTCATCAAATGCATTCCAAATAATTTTGAAAAGTATATGTCAGTTACGCTAGGTAAATTGCGTTTCATTGACAGCCTGCAGTTTATGGCAGCCTCGTTAGATGAGTTAGTAAAAGGTTGTAGTAAATTTGATAACCTAAGAGATTGTTTTGGAAATAAATTTAATCAACTAGCTAAAAAAGGGGTATTTCCGTACGAATACCTCGACGAATGGAGTAAATTTGATGAAACCTCTTTACCTGACAAAAATAAATTTTACTCGCAACTTAAAAATGAAAATATAACCGATGACGAGTACAGGTATGCACAAGACATCTGGAAAGAGTTTGATTGTGAGGCTTTTGGTGATTATCATGATTTGTATTTGAAAACTGACGTGTTATTATTAGCAGATGTTTTTGAAAGTTTTCGAGAAGTAAGTTATAATAATTATGGACTAGATCCTTGCTGGTATTATTCTTTCCCTGGGCTGTCATGGGATGCTCTGCTAAAGTTTAGTGAGGTAAGGTTAGAATTACTGACAGACGTTGATATGTACAATTTTATTGAAAAAGGTATCAGAGGTGGTATTAGCGTGATAACAAAAAAATATGCTGAAGCAAACAACATATATTTGAAACAGTATAATCCTGAGCTCCCTTCGAATTATATAGTTTATCTGGATTGCAATAATCTTTACGGTGGTTCCATGGCAGAACCAATGCCTCTTGGTGGATTTCACTGGATCAAGGCTAATCAATTTCTATCGGAGACAGAAAAAAAGATATCTGACGATGTTTCATATTTCGTTGAAGTTGATCTTGATTATCCAAATTCGCTACACAAATTACATAACGATTATCCTTTCTGCGTGGAATCGATGGTTATAGATTATAGTTTGTTATCAAAAGAACAACAAGCGTTAGCATTACCAAGGCAACGTTCCATGGTCAAGAAACTAGTACCAAATGTACTCGATAAGAAAAATTATGTCTTGCATTACAAAGTTTTAAAACAAGCAGTCGATGCTGGTCTTGTGTTGAGAAAAGTTCATCGTGTACTAAAATTTAATTAGTCGCCGTGGATGAGAGGTTACATTAACACAAACACTTCAAGTAGAGCTGCAGCGAAAACAGAGTTTGAGAAAAACTTCTTTAAACTGATGAACAATTCCGTTTTTGGTAAGACGATGGAGAATATTAGGAAACGCGTAAATATCGAACTAGTTAATGATGTCAATCGCAGAAACAAACTTGTGTGAGATGATGATTTTGTGAGCATGAAAATATTTAATGAAAATCTTGTTTCAATACAAAGAAGAAAATCAAATCTAAAACTAAACAAGCCCATCTATGTTGGAGCTGCCGTGTTAGATTTATCAAAGTGGCTGATGTACGATTTTCATTATAATTTTGCTAAAATTCAGTGGCCAACCAGTAGATTATTGTTTACTGATACCGATTCGCTCGTATATGAAATCGAATGCGAGGATATCTATCCGGACATGTACAATAATCGACATCTGTTTGCTCTTTCTGATTACCCACGTGAAAGTAAATTTCATGACGACACAAATAAAAAGGTTATTGGTAAGTTCAAAGATGAAATGAACTCGAGCGCTATCAAATACTTTATCGGATTACGCCGCAAAATGTATGCCGTATTATTGGACAATAATAAAATAACGAAAAAAGCCAAAGGTCTGCCTCGTGATTTTGTTAAAAAGTTTATGAAATTTGATGACTACAGGTACGCGCTTGATGGCGGTGTTAGTTTTATGAGAGCCATGGCAATTCGAGCGAAACGTAATAAGCTTGAAACAGATATCATTATCAAACGTGGATTGTGTAATTTTGATGACAAACGTTATTGCGAAAATGGAGTAGATACATTTGCCTTTGGGTATTGTCGTGATGATAGATCTATACTCTACATTATCTTTTCCAACTGAAATTTTATCTAAACTTATAAAATAATGTTTGAAAATTTGATAATAAAAAAAAAACTACAATAGTAACATCAAATATCTAATGATGGACGGTAAACAATTGACAGTTGAATTTAATAATGAAACATCAGGTATATGTTTTAATGGAACACGTGACAAGTTAAAACTTTTGCTTATCAGATCTGATAATAGCTTGTATTTCAATTATATCGAACACTTGTATCAAAAGTTGCTAGCGGAATTTAAAAACTTTCACAGCCCCATTAACCAACAAAAATATACTAAACTCACAATTGATCTCGATCAGTCAAAGGTGTATTTTATCGACAAAATATATCCTCTAAACAAACCAGAAATGAAAGATTTGTTTGAGTCCCGTCGCTGTGTGAGCGGTAAAGTAAAATTTAGTATCTATAGTCGTGATAGTGAAGTATTTTTAATATCAACAGTTGAAACATTAATCATTGGTAACGAGATATAAAATAATATCATTTTCATTCTAATGCTAGTTTAATTTCCGCCTTGTTAACTGAAACGTTCTAATGCACAGTTTAATTTTCATCCTGTTATCTGATAAAAAGCTTGTGGTAGACTGAATATAAAACCCATTTGCCGTCTTTAGAATAATCGTATTCCACGCATGCGCTGTTCTAACAAATTCATCACCTCTGCATGACAGAGCTAATCTAGATAAATCATAGCATTCCAACACCTGTTGTTTTGTCTGGTTATAAAATACCTGTCCGTAGTAGTAGTAGTAGGAAACAAGGGTTGGGGTGGGAGGGGGTGTGGGTGGGGGTGGGCTAAAACCCTTGTTTTCTAATACTACTACATATTTGTGACCTACGTTGAGAATTGCAAGTGGCGACATTTTTTGATCTCCAAATTCGCTTTGTTGGAATCTCTGTAATGTGTGTGTTATGGAAGCTATTGTGCATATAATGCTGCTTCCGTAGATTAACAGACATGTACAAATTTAGCAGAGATAACAAGCATTGTTAAAAAAAAACATTTAGTGATTTGTAATGATAGTTTATAGAAGATAATTGAGTGCGATATTCCACTTAAAATATGAATTCATAAAAAAACAATTCTGCCTTAATGTTTGCAAGCTATGGATCCATCGTTATTTTTTGGAGAAGGGTGGCGTGCAACCTTATGCTGAAATAAACTTATTTCATACTAAATAACTCCCTATTCATATGTATATAATCTGGCACAGGTATCCATTCAATTCCGATATATGGCGAGCGAAAATGCTAATTATACAGTTATCCCCTTACATTTTTATTCTTCTTTCCAAATGCATATTTAGTTCTAAATGAAAGAGTTAAATTGTTAACTGCCATCTAGTTTCAACATTTTTCACATACTTGTATTTGTTTTTCTTTATTCAATCATCAGTTAAAAAAAAAACAATCTCATTACCTTATATTTCGCAAATTCGCCCTGACTGATAAATCGTGTATTCCTGGTTTCTAGACACAAAACAAAATGGACACTGCCATATATATGTTTACCATTACAGGTATTTCTTCCGGTATGAAAATGTATCGGATTAGCTCTACCCGGTTGCTGACCAGGTAATCTCATGTGCACCTTATGTTGTCTAAACATTAATAAAAATGCGCCCGTCTATCGGGAAATGGATGTATGATCTGTGTCTACATTTTTGGAATATTCTTGTTAGTAAGGCAAACGTTAAATTAAGATGACTGATTTTTTCTAAATTGATAAATAATAATAACGAAAAATACGTCACAACAAGTGGAACAATATTATCATTTCCTGCTTATTGACATGCTTCGTAGTTATGTAAGTAGTAAGACAAATATTTAGCAAATATTCTTCTCTGGCCTTAATGTATGCGTTTGTTGTCATATTCGGATTATTAATGGCTGAATGCATCTCAAGAAATCAAAGGAAATAGCATAACATACGTTTACAAAGTTAAGTTTTTCAATGAAAATCTAAGAGTTTGTTCCTAGAAGTGATAGATTCATTCAAGGTCTGTATCCCGTTTGATTAACTATTAATGCTACGTGTTCAGTACAGTAATTTATCCGTATAAAATTTCACCAATAAAGTGAGAAACGTGTGAGTCAGGGCTTTTCTTCCCTGCGCTCGCTCAACAGTTTTACTTGTTCATAATTTCATTAGATAATTTATTGCAATTGTTATTTAGTTTCCGAAGTGAAAATGTTACTCTTATTAAATATAATTGTTTTTAATTGTAATAACGTACCCTGAATGGATATAATTATTAGGATAAATAGATGGTGTCTAGTGTACTCGAGAAAACAGTTTTTTAGAGACCTGATATCTTTTAATTGATGCGGAAAAAATATGTGAATTTGGATCCAGAGCTGAATATTCTTATTTCAGGTGAAAAACTGATTCATACTAATTCGTCGATTTTAGAATAAACTAGCAAATATATTGCTTGCCAAGTGTTCTCAGACTTTGTTTTATATTTTATTGATGAACGGTACACTAATAGGCAGCGTAGCTTAAGATTTTCCCCGGATTATTGGTTGAAGGTAATGTTGATTAGAATTTTTTCCAAAATATTTTGACTCAGGGCTTGTATGTTTTGTTTTTAATTTTAAAATATATTAGAGGGTATTAATGTTTGAGTAAAATAACAAGAGTTTGGCGTATGTGATGCATGACGTGTACAATATATATTTCTGATGGAATTAACGTTTGTAACTTTGGAATAAGTTGGGTAATCTTAAATTTCGCATGACTTTTTATACTTTAGGATTTTACATTTGCTGATTATATCTTTTTATAAAAATTTGCACAACTAAGAGGATGAAATAAATAATGACGGATATTTTTCAAATTTATGAATTAGATCAGCAAGAAGAACCAGACAAGTTTCAAGATTTTGTATAAAATTTCA
The DNA here is from genome assembly GCA_016746295.1 of Potamilus streckersoni. Taxonomy (NCBI): domain Eukaryota; kingdom Metazoa; phylum Mollusca; class Bivalvia; order Unionida; family Unionidae; genus Potamilus; species Potamilus streckersoni. Next base: position 1,176,156 of record JAEAOA010001782.1, on the reverse strand, counting down.
GATAGATAGATAGGCATCAAATTTCAGAATGTTTCTGGTTTTATAAAACTTTCTCACACAACATGTGAACATTGTCAATTCAGTCGTCACTGGAAAAGTAACACTAATTTGCTGTTTACAAGCCAGACAGTTGGGTCAGCTGAAGAAAATGATAAACATGTGCTCTCAACGTACGGCCTCTGCTCTAAGCACAAACTGTCATAAATGATGGCAAGGTGAGAAAGATGTTTAGTGAAAATTAAACGTAACGTATTAACAACTGGCTATATTATTTTATTTCTGGTTATGTTATTTAACGTCCATGCATTACGTCATATGGAACATTAGAAAGACGTCGGTTATGGTGCGTGTCGCAAGAACACACACACACACACACACACACACACACACACACGCACACACACAATACCACAAATTTCAGCAGAAATCTTAATCGTTGATTTGAAATGAAGGACAAAAAAGAAAGCAATAAAAGTTTGATGGTTTACGATATGCTGAATGTAATTAGAGAAAAAGTTGATTGATGTGATATACAATGGCTTAAGGTCACAAAATCTTCTCAGACTAAAATAATATAACAAATCAGTCAGCTGTCAGAATTGAAGGTGAGTCATAGGGAGACTCTTATTTCGTTTGTTTAACAGTGTATGGTAGAATAAGTTGGCCTGAGAAGGATGTCAAACTCCGGCCGAATATTGTGTTACTGTCCGCCGTAGTATGCTCTATCCAAACATCGTCTCCTGCCTTCAGTTCCACAACCACCATATTGGTCGCCATATTGTAATATCCGTAACTGTCCTGGCTGCTCCTGCTCCTCGCAATGACAACTCCATTTTTCTTCAAGTCGAGCCCGACCACAGTCGCTCCCTCTACGTGTACGGAAAATGAAAATTCATAAACACCATCTACAGGTGCTGTGAAGGTTCCGTGACGGACGTCGTACCCGTTTCCAACATTTGTACCAACGGTGTCAAATATGAGTTCCTGCCCAATGCCTATGAGTTGGGTATTGTTTTGCATGGTTGTTGAGAACACTACAGGGTTTGGCAAAGGATCACACCCACATGTGACTACAAGGAAAACAAATTACAAAACATTTGTACCTTTCAGCATGAAAGAGAGAACCTTTTATACAGTAAATTTCAAATGTTTTGAATTACTCTATGATATCTACATGCAACATATTGGGTCTCTCCATTAACAAAATGAAAATTAAACTCCACTTATAATATATTTAATTTAGGGCAGTAATGGGCCTTATAATCGGGTGCTATATTGCTCCTATTGTGGTACGAAAGTGTCCTATATATGACACATGTGCATATGCCCTGACTTGTGCCGAATGTCAAGAGGAAAGTAGTTTTATTTAATCTGGATGTATTTTCAATACTTCGGACAAATAGCAAATGATTTTTACATGAAGGTCATCAATTAAAAATTAACTTTTCGATGAAATTTCTTGTAGGTCTTTTGATATATTAGTAGACTTTTTTGCATCAGATATTAAATTAAACTGAGATACATATGACAAGTTTGTTCCAAGATGTATTGTAACTTGTAAACTTTAAAAATTTGTAATTTAATTTGTATTAGGCTTCTATCAAGGCTTAATATCCGATAATACTAAAATAATAATTTAAACTGTTAGATTCGTCCTTTACTTAGGAATTTACAGATGGTAAACATTTTTTCTCAAACTTCCAGCCATGATATTTGTAAGCTATAGGTGAAAGACTAAAACAAGGTAAACCGGGTCCCTGAACTTGTTTGCGAAGACAAATGATGACGGACAACATATCATGAACAAGTTTTGTTTTATAGTGTGATATTTAAATTCTCTGTTAGCCTATTTACACGAGACAGAAAGTATCCCAACACCTTGGTGGATACTGCTATTCAAAAACAGTGGTCAGTATAATAATGAAAGCATTACAGATATTTCCCTCTACGCAAGAAAATGTTCCTTTATTTACTTTGGGTATGCTCTCATTGATGAAGTCCATGTTTATATAGTCTAGGTGTTTGAAATTAAAAAGCACAGTATTACTGAACGCAATATGCTACAATTAGACCTTTACACTTTGTATGAGAACATATACCAACCATTCTGCCTGAATGCTTTTAGTTTGTTCATTTCCATTTCAAGCACATCCATCTCGAGTCCCAGACTTCTTGTCAGCTTTTTTTCATCTGCTATAAAGGACAATAAGGAATCTGCTAGTTCTTGTTGATTAGTCGTAACTGCGGAAAGCTGCTGTCCGGCTGTTGGGTAGACATAATACAGCAATATGCTTGCAATGAAGGTCACCAAACGAAACATCTTCACGTATTAGCTAATAATATGACTGGCATAATTTGATGAACATCTTGACCTGGATACCGCTTTGATAAGCCAGAGATGTCTGATGTGACCTGGAGACCCGAAGCCATGTGACAACTGTAAGGAGAGGCTTTGACTTTAGTTCTAGTCGCAGAGGTCAAATTTGGTTTGAGTTATCTTAATATTTATGATGGTTTTAAAGTCGCGATGTAATTAAATGTCAGGATGAGAGAAAAGAAAACAAAGCAGTCGTTCCGGCTGTATATTATCACGATTCAAAACTAAGATCAATTTGAGTTTAGGTCTATATATTTACAGAAGCTAACTTTTATCGACACTTTACAAATATCAGTATAGGGTTCGTGTGTTTGTTTTGACAAGTTAAATCTATCTATCTATCTATCTATCTATCTATCTATCTATCTATCTGTCTGTCTGTCTGTCTGTCTGTCTGTCTGTCCATCCATCCATCCATCCATCCATCCATCCATCCATCCATCCATCCATCCATCCATCCATCCATCCATCCATCCATCCATCTATCTATCTATCTATCTCGGGGGGCCCCGAGTGGCCGAGTGGTCTAAAGCGCTGTCCGTTACAGATCACTGCCATCTCACCTCTGTCTGCGTGGGTTCGAGTCTAGGATTCGGCGAATGTGGATATGTGAGAAAGCTTGCTAGTAGCTTCTCGTGGGTCGGTGGTTCTTTCCGGTGATTTTCCGGTTTCTTCCTCCACCATTAATACTGGCCGCCATGAATAGCCTATCGTGTGCTGAAAAATGGCGTTAAGCCCAACAACAAATCTATCTATCTCGATTTTTGCTTTGTAAATGATTTTATTTAGTCCTTTTCTCTTCACGTCCACCATCTTTCTCTATTTCTCAGTCTTCTTAACTTTTCTACTTTTCCTTTCTGATTTTTGATTCAACAGATTTATTCCAATAGATAACAATTTTGAATTTAGTGGAATTACATTTATAGTAAACTCCAAGTTGATTCTACACTGAACATAAACTGTGAGTGGGTGAGTAGATGTGTGGGTGAGAGATAATATTAAACTTGAAATATCCACTACACTTAGAAATATAGACACCTTATAAGTGTATCGAGATTACGATACACATATAATGTGTGGATATTATTTCTTGTAATCGCTTTGCAGGTTTGGATACCTGGCTAAAGCACAGGTAAACCTATGCAGAGGCCCATTTAAGGTTATAATTACATAAGGCTTTAAGTTTTAGGTCCAACTGCAGTCATAATTCTGATATTGTACCAAATCTGGCTTACAATACAACAAATAGAGAAAGCCAGAATCAATTATTTTAGCTTTGGAAGATATTTCTGCAGATAATATTCAACTGATCCAGATTGTTTGGCCAGGAGCTCCTGCATTTGGCTATTGGGTAACTGTAAGAATTCTGAACGATCTCACGTTTATTTGGGACGCTCTTTTCACTTTTGGCTCAACTTGAATACGTTGGAGGAATTATTGTGCAATCGATACAAAATTCAAAGAAATGAAAAAAAATTAAAAATTTTGAAACAGTGCCTTGTGTGTTTTTATTTTTGCTTTGTGTGTTTTAAAGATTTTTTCCAGAAAAAAGCTCGTTGCATACGTTGTTGAGAATTACTGTGCAATAGACTAAAGGTAAATAAAACGAAATAAAATGCAAATTTTCAAACATCGCTTGGGATGTTCTGGTTTATTTCATACTTGAAGAATTTGTCCAGAAAACATAGAATATCCAGAGCCAATGATCACGTTACTATCACTTCCTGGAAGGTGCCGAACCCATACTTCTTCCCCAGCAACCAATTCTATTACAACAACGTTCGTCGCCATGTTGTACTGACTGTACTTATCCTCACCCACTTTAGCCCTGGCTACTACTGCTCCGTTTTTCACCAATTCTATTCCAGATGTATAAACTCCTGATATAGATACAGAAAATGTGAACTCATATGTTCCTGTGACGGGTGCTGAAAAAGTACCGTGTCTCACGTCATAGCCATTACCTACGTTCGTCAATATTGTATCAAAAAGCACTTCTTGATTGACACCTAAGTTAGTTATTGTGGAAGTCAAAGACACTGTAAACACAACGGGACCGTATGTAGCAGCACAACCACAACTTTCTGAAATAGAAAAAGATATACATGACAATTATATGAAGTAAGGTCTATATCGATGATCGAAAGAATGGATCAGGTAAAAAAAAAATGTCTAACGTTCTTTTATACCTACTTCTAGGCTTAATTTACTAGTCTTCATATTTTAGCCAGATTCTCTTATATATTCCAGATCATTTATTGTCTCTATCCGATTTAAAATGCTTCCATTATTTGACTGGAGATTACATTTTTATTCTATCTGGATTTTATACGACCCAATCCTCAGTACATATGATCAATACGTCCTTAGATGAAGGTAGATACGTTGTGTACCATTATTAACATTCAATATTCATCCGCCAAAAACATGGCAACAACCATTTATAAAATGGTTAAAGACCAGTTATTACATTATTTTATTCAGCCGCTTTTGGGATCTATAAGCAGCACATTTTAGGAACACATAAGCGGTTACTAATAATATAAGATCTCCATTTTCATTGTTCTATCTAATAAGACCCAACTGTATACATTAATAATTATGCAGTTCAAAATACATGAATACATGCAGGAATCGCAAATAAACGTGTTTGCGATTTTTCTTATTACTAGTGAGTTGCACATGGTAGTGCATAGTATATGTTTTTCAGATGGGTAGTTTCGCTCTTGATTCCAAAAAGAGCAAGATTAACTGTAAATACAATCGGACCGCTTTACTTACGAAGGATATTCATGCACAGTTTAAAACAAAATTCATTCCAAAAATAGATATATCAAGCAGTCTTGTAGTAGTAGTAGTAGTAGTAGTAGTAGTAGTAGTAGTAGTTAGCTAACGCAAGTAGTCCTATATCTTATAGTAGAAATAGTAGTAGAAGTATCATCAGTAGTAGTAGCAGTTATGACAACGGTATCACTATCAAAAGCAAAAATGATGACAGTACAGTTGTACTAACAACACCAGCAAAATCATCATCTTAACTATTCGGATCATTAACATGCAGTGATAACAGCAGCCGTTAAAGTAATTGTACTATTAATGGTTGTGAAGTTTAGCTTTCGCAAGACATGAAGCAGATTAGCTGATAGTACGGTAGGTGGCTAAATTTTGAAATTTGACAGGCATTCGACAAAGTATAAAAATATGAAGTTTAAAACACACCATTATTTACATGGCTTTGTAACTCCTTCATTTCCAGTTCAAGTTGCGTAACTTCCTTTTCTAGTCTGGCTCTCACTTCTCTCTCCTCCATGAGCAGAGATAAAAGAGAATCTGCTGCTCCTTTTGACAAGCTCCAACTTTCGCTACCAGCAGTAATTTGACCGTATACATATCTGCCATTAAATTTATCCACAACACATATTAAGGCGAAAAAAGCTATCACTTTCATATTTGAGGAATCTAAATGTTGGCATACGCTGATAGTGAGAGAATTTTCCTCTTATCTCATTACTCTGAGAGGGTCGTGAAATTGTATGCTATAGGCGTATTCTTATCTCTACAATCCAAGAGTAGCCTTATATAAACCCTATTCAAGATGTCCTACATGGTTACGAAAGGAAATTAATACAAAACGTGGTCTTATCATTTAAATATACATTCATTTTTAAGTTAAGATCAGGGAGAATTTTCAATCTTTTACTGTTTAGCAGTAGTAGGAGAAAGTAAGAATCCGAGCTCAACAACCCCCTCCAGACCTCCAAACAAATACAAAATACCTAGGTAACGTAATAGAAAACCTATTGCAATCAATAATTGCGTTAAGAATCCGAGCTCAACAAATACAAAATACCTAGGTAACGTAATAAAACACCTGTTGCAATCAATAATTGCGTTAAGAATCCGAGCTCAACAACCCCTCTAGACCTCCAAACAAATACAATAGAACACCTGTTGCAAAATACCTAGGTAACAGGTAAAATTTAATTACGTGATCTTCCAGAATAAGCAGAATGATATGTCAGACTCAATTTTTCAAATCATTACGATTTAGCAGAGCGTGGCGATTGTGGACTAAATTACGCATTAGAATTCCAGTAAAGTAAGTGGTATTATACCTCATTACCAACTGTTAATGTCTCAATTGTAGATATCAAAAATATTTCATTATCATGGTAATAGAGGCTAAACTTTATTTTACCGCTCACATAACGACGGGACTCAAACAAATCTTTTATTTGTGATTTGTTAAGAGGGTATTTTTTGTCGATAAAATACAACTTTGACCGATCAAGATCAATTGTAAGTTTGGTGTATTTATGCTGACTAATCGGACAGTGAAAGTTGTTAAATTCCGCTAGCAACTTTTGATACAATTGTTCGAGATAATTAAAATACTCGCTGTCATCAGATCTGATGAGCGAAAGTTTTAACTTGTCACGGGTACCACTAAAGCATATGCCTGATGTTTCATTATTAATTTCAACTGTCAATGGTTTGCCGTCCATCATTAGATATTTGATTTTGCTACTGTAGCTATTTGTTACTGTCAAATTTTCAAACATTATTTTTAAAGTTTAGATAAAATTTTAGTTTGCAAAGATAATGTCAAATATATCTCTATCATCATGACAATACCCAAGTGCAAATGTATCTACCCCATTTTCGCAATAACGTTTATCATCAAAATTGCTCAAACCGCGTTTGATAAGGACATCTGTTTCGAGCTTATGATGATTTGTCCGAATTGACATAGCTCTTATAAAACTAACACCGCCATCAAGCGCATACTTGTAGTCATCAAATTTTATAAACTTTTTAACAAAATCACGAGGCAGACCTTTTGCTTTTTTTGTTATTTTATTATTGTCTAACAATACGGCATACATTTTACTACGTAATCCGATAAAGTATTTGATAGCGCTCGAGTTCATTTCATCTTTGAACTTACCAATAACCTTTTTATTTGTGTCGTCATGAAATTTACTGTCACGTGGGTAATCAGAAAGATCAAACAGATATCTATTATCATGCATGTCCTGATAGATGTCCTCACATTCGATTTCATATACGAGCGAATCAGTATCAGTAAATAATAATCTACTAGCCGGCCATTGATTTTTAACAAAATTATAATGAAAATCGTACATCAGCCACTTTGATAAATCTAACACTGAAGCTCCAACGTAGATCGGCTTGTTTAGTTTTAGATTTGTTTTTCTTCTTTGTATCGCAACAAGATTCTCATTAAATATTTTCATGCTCACAAAATCATCGTCTGACACAAGTTTGTTTCTGCGATTGACATCATTGACTAGTTCGATATTTACGCGTTTCCTAATATTCTCCATCGTCTTACCAAAAACAGAATTGTTCATCAGTTTGAAAAAGTTTTTCTCAAAATCAGTTTTTGCCGCAGCTCTTCTTGAAGTGTTCGAGTTAATATAACCTCTCATCCACGGCGACTGATTAAATTTTAGTACGCGATGAACTTTTCTCAACACGAGACCAGCATCGACTGCTTGTTTTAAAGCTTTGTAATGCAAAACATAATTACGTTTATGAAGCAAATTTGGTATTAGTTTCTTTACCATGGAATGTTGTCTTGGTAATGCTGACGCTTGTTGTTCTTCTGATAACAAACTATAATCTATAACCATCGATTCCGCGCAGAAAGGGTAATCGTTATGCAATTTGTGTAGCGAAGTTGGATAATCGAGATCAACTTCAACGAAATACGAAACATCGTCGGGTATCTTTTTTTCTGTCTCTGATAGAAATTGATCAGCCGTGATCCAATGAAAGCCACCAAGAGGCATTGGTTCTGCCATCGAATACCCGTACAAGTTATTGCAATCTAGATAAACTATATACTTCGAAGGAAGGTCAGGATTATACTCTTTCAAATATTTGTTGTTTGCTTCAGCATATTTCTTCGTTATCACGCTAATACCGCCTCGGATACCTTTTTCAATAAAATTGAACATATCAACATCAGTCAGTAATTCCAACCTTACCTTACTAAACTTTAACAGAGCATCCCATGACAGTCCGGGGGCAGAATAATACCAGCAAGGATCTAGTCCGTAATTATTATAACTCACTTCTCGAAAACTTTCAAAAACATCTGCTAATAATAACACGTCAGTTTTCAAATACAAATCGTGATAATCACCAAAAGTCTTACAATCAAACTCTTTCCAGATATCTTGTGCATACTTGTACTCGTCATCAGTTATATTTTCATTTTTAAGTTGTGAGTAAAATTTGTCTTTGCTAGGTAAAGATGTTTCATCAAATTTACTCCAATCGTCGAGATATTTGTATGGAAAAACTCCTTTTTTAGCTAATAGATTAAATTTATCTCCAAAACAGTCTCTTAGGTTATTAAATTTACTACAACCTTTTACTAACTCATCTAACGAGTCTGCCATAAACTGCAGGCTGTCAATAAAACGCAATTTACCTAGCGTAACTGACATGTACTTTTCAAAATTATTTGGGATGCATTTGATGATGTTATCGAGTTTTAGACGAGATTTTATATCAAGATCACCAAAAGCTTCTACTATAATGTGACTATCATATCCTCGAAAATTGTGAAGAATAACTGGAATAAAATCTGGAGCGTGAAATTTTAAATTACACTGGTCATGAGCCGCTCCACGATACTGTCCAGTCAAATGGCAATGGTCACGTACTTTTTTGTTGTCAGGGTCAAAAGCTTTTTCACAAATATAACAAATTTTCGCTTGCTCGTGATCAGATTCTTGTTGAGGTGTTAATTTTAACATTGGAGTTACTTTTTTCAAACGATAAGTAATATTATCAACTTCGTTAATCAACTGCTTGAGAAGCCAGACAGCTGGATTTTTACCTCGATATAATTTGATCGGTTTAGATAACCTCGAATCAGCGCAACAAACTACCTTGTACGCTACTCCACATGGAACATGATTTTGAATTTTTCTTGTACTCGATTGGTTAGGATCATTTTCTACGCCAAGTACAGGTTGAAGTAAGCATTCGAAATCGACGTATATGACGAAAGGAATTTTTAGTTTATGATTATGATGGACAAACTGTAACACGCTATCTTTTTTAGATGGCATTGTTATTCTTTGTACGTCACTACAGTACTGCAAATGCTTTTGTAATGTTTCATTGTCTCTACAACCGTGCAAGCAGCGATAACAAAAGAACTTTTTGTTGTTATTTTTATTATACTGTCTTCCAACTAGTCTGTTAAAGTTTTTGATCCAAACGTAATGATTTTTATAAAACAGTAAATTGATAGTCGATTGTGAAGCTTTTTCTGAAATATACCTCGGATAGACATTTTCTTTTTCATCTAATCCGAAAACGTTAATCGAAATATTATTTTGCTTTTCAAACTTTGGTATTTGATTTTCTGCCACTGGAAAGTCAATACCAGCACAATTTAATCTTGACACGTGACTGATATACTTCTCAACACGATCAGCATTTTTTTCTGCTGGAAATAGCGCGGAAAGAACAGCCCATTGGAAACATTTGCTATCGACGTTTTTTATGTTTATACAGCACTGTTTATTTTTTATTTTTGGTGGCAGGTCGATATACGAACTACCGCGTAATGCGTCATATTTCATCGTGTGAAACAAAATTTCCTTGATCATTTCAAACTTCCAACCCGAACCTAATTCGGTAAATTCTTCTATTTTTTTCCAAATTTCTTGGTGTATTTCATTAGATAGTGACAAAAGATCACTACCAAGTAAAACACGTCTAGATTTTGCGTTGATGTAAGGGTCTGCAATTTCCTTGTTAGTAGATTCTTCCGTCACAAGTAGTTTTGAAAATATAACGTGATATTGCACTAACAATCTTAGACCCTTGTGTTTTTCAAGCTCACGTTTTACAGTCGTCTGTAGCAGATGAAAGAGATTTGTTTCAGAAAAATTTACTAAAACGTTTTGATTATCAAACTGATAACTATTGTCAAAACCTGTAAAAGCAGTCGCTATTTTAACAGGTTCTCCCATAAGTCTCTTCTTGGCTATATCTCGCAATTTCAACATCGCTATACTATAGTCTAATATCTAATTGATAATTTACCGCACACTGCGCATGCGCTAGAAAAACAATTAGAGATAAAAAATATCACCTATAATATAATGACAGTAAATCTGACAAGCGCACGTGAGCAAGAGGAATATTACGTTTACCAAAAGTACAACCTGTACGCTGGAAATGCACTTGGTTCGGTTATTAATATCATTACTGGAATATCTGTTGGTAAAGCAACGTCAGCGGGTTATACGATTAGTGTAAAGGGAGATAATACTGAAAGAATTACGATGTTTAGAAAAGATTTTATTTACACGTTATTTTGCGATGACATTCCAGAGGGGAAACGAGTATATCATTATAACGGTAAAGTCACTGATGATAATATTGAAAATTTATCCTTACAAGATGAGTTTCAGCCGCATCCGGTCTTTGATTTATACGAGGCTAACGATCGTGGTATTATAAGAAACAGAAAAACTAAAAAAGTTCTTAGTTCTATGAGCAATATGGGATATATCAGTGTGACTGTTAGAGGAACATCGACAGATCGAGTTTGTTATACTGGTCATAGGTTTGTTTACGAGGTGTTCAACGGATCTATACCCAATGGTCTGGTTATTAATCATATCAATAATGTAAAAACAGACAATCGATTGGAAAATCTGGAGCTAGTGACCCAACAGGAAAATGTGAGAAAAGGACGAGGTGGTGGTATTAATTTTAGATGCCCAATAAAACCTGTTATTTCGTTAAACCTTGAAACGGATGAGGAGATCAAATTCAAATCAATTACAGCTGCGGCGAAATATTATAATATAAATCCCAGAGCAGTAAAATTTGTAGCTGATGGAGCAACAAAATCAGCTTTTTCAAACAAATATGATGCTAGTATTATTTTTAGATATGATGATTAATAATATTTTGTAATTCGGTTTTAGTCAAACAATGATGAGCAAATGCTATAATATCATCGCAATCAAATTTTAGCGTCACTACTGCACTTTCATTAATTTTATTTTTTTCTGCTTCTGTTAGTAATATTTTATGAGAATCACCTTGCATTACAAAAATCGTCAACGGAATATGAACTATAACCTGACAAGCATTTTCTTACCGCTTCAGTCAGTTCGTGGTAGTTTATTATATTAACTTTTTGGTGATATTTGACCTTGTCAGTCATCTTATAACAACAAATTAGATAAAAAGTATATTATAATATGGATATGATGAAACGACTTGCTAGCGATAAGGTCTCCACAATCTCTAATGATATGATAGACAAATCCATTGGTTATAACGAAGATGATATTTTATATAACAACGAGTCTGATGATGATGAAATAGTCACCGTCGTTAACAGATATAATTATAGCAGACCAACCACTGGAAAATATAATGTCAAGTATCACATTGCTAAAAAAATTATAAAATTTAATTTTACCGTTACCGAACAGCAGGTATTTTTACAGTTAATCAGACCTTTTTTAAACATCAAAATTCCAGACCGACAGAAAAATATAAAATTTGATTTCATCTTTGTTAAGATTTTTAATCTTATGACGATCTCTGACGATCGCAGACAATATCTAATATCATTATGTAAACCAGTAAAATGCAAATCTATCAAACGAAAGTATAAGGAAATTTATAATAGCATTATTTCACAGTCGATAAAATCGACCGGGTTGGAATCCAACTGTTAAATTTATCACTATACCCACGCCATTTGACTAAACTTTTATCTCCTTTTTTCCTAATCACTTTTTCGATAACGAAAACATCTTGTTCAGTTTTTTGTAGTTCTTGTTCGTAAAAACTACCTACGATAGGCTCACCTGCCAGATCTTTTAACGCGTACGTTACAGGTACTGTTAAGAGTACTTTATCAACAACAAATACTTCTTCGCTCCAGTTTGGAGTAAATCCTTTTTCAAATATCTTTTTAGTCAAAGAGATTCTAACTTTATCACCGACCTTAAATTTATGTCTGCGGTACATGTTTTCGTTTGCTAATATTGGATTTTTGATAGCGTCATTGGGTGACATTTTGATGGTTCGATGTTTCGTGTTATTATATTCGCCTACGATTTGAGAAAGGTCATCGATGTACCTGTTGGTGTTTTTAGCTGTCATATGTTTATGTAATTTTTCGTTTAGCGTGCGATTAAATCTCTCGACAACAACGCTTTTGCCTTCGTTTCCTGTAACGTATTTTTTAATATTATTTTGTTCTAGAAACTGCTCAAACTTTTTGTTAAAAAACTCGGCTCCATGATCAGTCCAGATTTTGTTTGGTTTTCTTTCGGTACTCGTTATTATCTGTTTTAGCGCATCAGTGATTGACGTTCCTGTTTTATCTGAAACTGGCACACTAAAAGCGTATTTGCTGAAAACATCTGTGACATTAAACAAATATTTCTTATTATCGTTAAACTGAGCCAGATTGGATACATCTACCAAATCTATTGCCCAGATATCATCTACAGCGTTTGCAACAACTTTACGTCTCGGAAACTTTTTTTTTTAGGTCTGTGTAGTTCGACTGCAAGATCATCGTATAATTCTTTGCCGAGTCCGAGTTTATATTTTGCTCCTATCATTCCTTGAACAAATCTTCTATCAAAACGTTCTCGTAGATTTGTTGGCTCCATATCATGTAATTCGTCTAACATTACTTTATCACAATCTGCTTTCGAGTTTTCATGATCACGATAACAGATATCATGACGCATTGCTATTGCATCCACTTGATTATAAGGTTCTTGTCCTGGCAATGGATTGTCGTTTTCATCTAGTTGTTGATCTAGCGGATTCCACGGACCTGTATAACGATGACCTGGCAAAGTCCAACCGCCTTTTGGTTTTGGTAATTTACCAATAATTTTATGTATATCTATACCTAACCCTATTATTTCTCTGTTGTTACAACGTTGACAGTACGTAATGATTTTATCTTGTTCTATGCAAAGATCTTTGTCACAATCACAATTGCATTTCATTTTATTTTATTTTGTTTCATAAGATTAATCGTCGATCAAGATAACTCTATCAACGCTAGATCCTACTTGTTTTTTCAAAAACATACTTTTCTTTCTACCACAGATTGCACAAATACTTTTTAACATCGTTCTATTATTTTTCGTTTTTTCCGTCATCTCATCCTTGTTCTCTGTTTTAGTTTTGCATTTGAGACAGTATGTTGACATTATTATATCAAGGAGTTTAGATAAAATTGATTGCAATATTATCATTCGCATGAGAAGGAAGCTCATCAAATTGTAAAATAAACTTTAAAAAGTTTTTACTCTGGTGCATTTGTCTGACAAACATGATACAATAATAACCACAAGCTGATGTTCCAATCGGCTGTAGTTGATTAGACGAATAATTTATTTTATCAAATTTTTTAAAAATATATTTTTTTATGAGATCGCTTGGAGGAAGTCCGAACGAATCAAAATAATTGTTATCGTGGACAGCAACCCAGTGGGTGCCAGAGCCATCATTGAAGTTTTCAATATTTACAACACAAGAACCGCCTGTTGGTACGTCATCGAGTTCATCCTTAGAAAATACTCCTCGAAATCCAACAACGTCCTTCAATTTTTCAATGATGTCAAAATTGCTCAATAACGTCTGGTCCCTGGTAGAGTTAATCCGCGTCCGATTCCTAGTAAGTTTGGCAGCAGACTTCCCGCTAGTCCCGCTAGAAGTGGAGCGAAAGGAATAATTCCTCCTTGTTTTGTTTGTTTGCGTTTTGTTGTTTTCTTTTTTTTCGATGATTTTGTTTTTTTCGTTGGCATTTTATTTTATACTGTTACATAAAATTAACGATAGATTTGTTTGATACCACGACCTTCGACTGCTTTCTTCGTTGCGCCAGAGACTGCTCCTGACGCAGCCGCAAGTCCAAGTGTACCAAGTACTGGTAAAACTTTGCTAGCTATTACTGATAACGCTGGTCCAAAAAATCCACCTTCTTTTGACATTGCAGTTACCTGAGAAACAGATAATTTCAACACAAATGGTTTTCCTTTGTCGAGTTTATTGATTTGTTGTTGCGTTAGCATGACTTTTACTGCAATTTTATTTGAAGTTTCCAGAGAGATCATCAAAGAAACAGAGCTGCGTTTAGCGACAGCTGCTGATAATTTTTCAACTTGACCAGATGTTAGGTATATTTCTCGAGTTGTGTATTTGGTTTTCATAATGTTATATCCAAGTTGTTAGATTAAACTTGTACTGTCATTTTCCTTTGATTGAATCGATGGTCAGAAATCGATCACTAACCAATAGCGCGTATACGTTATACTGTTCACCTGGCACAGCTCCCAGTGTCCACGTGACCTCAATATCTGCAGTCGATCCCACAACACGCTCCAAATGTTTTGATACGTCGAAGTAAAAGATGGGATAGAGCGTTCGAAACTCATCTATTGATATTTGAGATCCACTGTCCGCGTTCTGATATTTTTGCATTGCTTCCATAAGATACATGTACGGCCGAGAGATGTTTCTGGTGGCGTCTATGGTAAAATTACATTCGATTGCACGTTCGGGATACTGTTTGGAATTTACTCTCACAAATATTCGTCTAACGTCTGGGTTATCGAATATGGAGTTGTTTATTTCCTGATTGTTACGACGTGCTTGTCGTTGAAATACGACGAACAAGTGTCGCGGTAGTTGTTCGCTGGGCGTGGTCGTTACACGCCACGTGTAATCAGTCGCGTTGGGAATGGCTGTTTGATAAATCCTGTTCTGTTGGAAGTGTATCTTTTTTGTAAAGGTGGCTAGTAAAGATTCGAGCTCCATCATTTTAGCTAATGAAGGGACAACGCGAGGCATCCACAGTGCTAATCTTGTAATAGAAAACTGTCCCTCAGCCACTCCACCGGCGTGTATTATACAATCGTTTTGATCAGCTCGATCTAATATAAGCGTATGTTTTATTCCTCGAAACACTTTGTTATAATCACGGCAAAATCCAAAGATTGTGCTTAACGGTAGCATCATCGTTATTTGGCGAGATTCTGCGGCAAATGCTTTTCGTTTAACAAATCCCTCGTTATATCTTATGTTACGTGCACTAATAACTTCGTTTATAAAATTTAACATCGCAACACCATCTGCGCCTGCAGCTGGTGGAGTTATACCAAGATTACGACAAGCGGCAATAAGTGAAACTCTTGTGGCGTCTGCATCAGCAGCTGCACCTGGTGCGGCTATACCAAAATTGTTAGCATTAATAATAAGAAAATCTCTTACAGTTGCAGCATCTGCAGCGGCATTAGCTCCATGTACTTTTGCACCTTTTGAAATAAACTCGCCAGAGGTAGTTGTCCCTAGTCCAGTATCTTTGAACCACATCATATTTGTGGCTATTGATCTGGAATAGTCATCGCTAAACGAAACGATGTTTAGTATTGTACTCGCTATGGGTAAGTGCATCGAAATATCTTCTACGGTTTGATTGGCCAGTTGGTATCGTGCACTCTTAAACAAGCTCCAACCATTATTGACGAGAGCGATTTCTGCATCAGCTGCAATATCACCACCTATCACAGTTAATATTTGACCACGCACTTCTAGCATTGCCTTATGGGGTAGTAGAAACACGTCCTCGTCTCTTGTGTTAAAAGTTCTAACTCCGGTTTTATTCGGTTCGTTCGAGTTCTCATCGAGATACTCGACATACTCTAATTCTGTTACAGCATCGTCAGTATCAATTTCTTCTGCAAGATCGAGATAGTTTTTAGCTGACATTTATTTTATAATCGTTACACAAAATTAAAAGGCAGCAGGGGTCATCGGCGCTGTTTTCTTTACAAGTTTACGTACTATTTCTTCACCACTCGGCGACAATAATTTTTTTGTTGTAGCTATCATAGCTCGTTTTGTTTCTTCTGTTGGCGCAATATCTGATATTACTCGTTTTATTTCAGACACCGTAGGTGTTGTTGAAGGTCCTTTAATCTTATCAGCAATCTTTTGCCCTACTGCAGTGCCTGCTGAAGATGCCGCCCCTGTAGCGAAAGCTTTACCGGCGTCAAGTGCAATGGGCGCTACTTTACGCGCGATTCCTGGAATATTCTCTGCAATTGTTGTAAATATATTTCCAAAAAATCCACCTACAATTTTTCTTCGATAAACTTTTCTTCGTCTCATTTTATAAAATTATGTACACAAAATCACATGCCTAGGCAGTGCGTAGGTGTAAGTAATACGTGACTATCTCGTTGTTCACGTCTATTTGTCGTCCAGATTGGTCTGTGAGTTGCATTGTAATGCTTGTAATTTGATTCTCAGGTGTTATTGGATAGTAGATAATCTGTCGCGGATTGATTTGCATGAGAGAACCCGGTGGGACTTCTGGTGAGAAACTGTAGATCGTTTGCCCGCGGTTGCCTTTTGACGTATAAGATCCAGATGCGATAGAGCAATTGATGAGTATTGTATTTACTTCTGTGATATCTACTGGTAGTTCTCCATCAAATGTCAAAGATTTATCTTCACCGGTGGTATAGTATAAAACTCTAGTAAAACCTAACATCTTTCCAAAACTTCTTTCTTCAAAGATGACTTTCATATTTCTTTTCACTGTTATCCTAGCTCGTAAGGTGTTATAATTCGCCGCTAATTCGAAATTATCAGCATTCCCACCAGCTTTTGTTAGAAGCTCTTTTATTGTTCTGTTTAGATCAGTAATGTTATAAGCTCCTTGTGGAATCTGTAGTTTGTATTGTATATCAATAAACTCTTTTTGTGATGTTGGAGATTGTTTAACATTAACGATTAAAATTTCATCATTAATCCCAGTTTTAATATTCGGCATGGCGTTCCAACAAGTACAAGAAATTAATCCAATCTCATACTGTTTTGCAGGATCTAGTTCTATTGGTGGGTTGTAAATTACTGTAAAATTCGCGCTGTTTCCTGTTATTTGTGACGAATCAAGCAATAATGTTGTTTGCATTATACTAATATTTTAGATAAGATCGCGGTGTAAAATTTCGTACTCGGATGATGTTAGTAATCCACTCGATCTTAGATGATCAAGTATATCAATAATTTCGTTATCAATCTCTACACTTTCATTACCAGCTTCTTTAGAGGATATCAACAGCATTAGCCGATCGACTATGTCTGCGTTTGATGTAAAAACTTTAACTCCAAATCCAGTCTTTTCCTCTGGTAATTTTTTATCTCGCATGTTTTCATATTGTTTGAGTAGTCTTTTAAAATCCCAACCTTTACTATAACCTCCTTCTTTATTTCGATATCGTTCTGATGTTTTAAGAAAAACCTCAGCCATAATTCCATCTCTAATATAATTGAGTAATATTGGAATATTTTCTTCATCTTTTTGATCTTTAATTTCTTCATCAGCACGTGAGCCCTCTTCTACAATTCTTTTTAATTTTTTTATCAAATTATCATAGTTTTCTTCTGACCAATCTCGAATACTATTAATATTAGTGATATTATTATTTTCCATAAACTCTTCATACTCAACATATTCTATTTTAGACCTAGCTTGTCTTCTGTAAAATATGATAGTATCCTCCTCAGGAGGCATTATTTTTATCATACTTTCTTGTAACGTTTTTTGTTTCTCAGCTAATTCCTCAGTTTGTTCTGACACTTTTTCTATTAACCTCCTTAACTCGTCGGGATTAACAGCCTTTGTTGTTATAGCTTGCTGAAGTGCAAGAGGGTTGTTTATTAATCTATCAAACTCAGCTTGTCGTGCAGCAGGATCAGCAATGTTTCTTACAAGTTCGTTTACAATTTTTACAGTTTCTTCTTTTGATCTTTCTCCAAGTAAACCAAACAAACCCTTTTCTTTCATTTTTGCTAGTTCTTCTGGAGATGATGTTTGTATTTCTGGCTGCTTGCCAAGCATCGCCTCAGTAACAGGTTTGAAAAATTTGGTTCTTTCTTCTTCTGCTTGAACTTGTCCACGTCGAGCTTCTTCCACCTTTTTCTTAAAAGCCGCTCGAGTTTCGAGAAACTTTTTTAGTAATTCGATTTTCTGTTGATGTTTGTCCATTATTTTTATACGCTTTACAAAATTATATCATAGAAACGTCTCAAGGCAACAACGAAACATCTTGGTTGGATCACGCGCTAGCTTGTCAAATAAAAAGAAACTATATCGATCTTTAGTTGCTCGATGATATAATTCGATAAATTTATCTTTTGTAACATCACCACATTGTTCGTTTGCAATATTTCTCACATCCACATTATCTAGTCCGGGAAATAATATGAAACAACCCGTATTTCGCCTAATAAACCTATCAACATTATAAAAACCTTGGGCAAGATAAACAGAATTGCATCTTTTATTACGTGATAGTGAAAAATATGATCTAATCTTGTTCATCTCCTCGTTGTTTAGCGGAATATCATCAAAGACGATTATCTTCTGCTCTGACGAATCGAGTTCATTCACTGGAACGAGTTCTTCTGGTTGTTTTATCAAAAATATATCATCACCAATGCCAAGGTTCATCACGAAGTTTATCATTATACTCGTTTAATAATTTGTATTTGTCTTGTTGGGGGTTGATGGTGTAAATATACACCTTATCATAGTTAAAGTTATTATTGAGTAAAAGATTTAATAACAAATTTGTTTTACCAGATCCAGTTCGCCCAACAATAAGATAATGACAGTCTGGAAGTTCATTGTTATGTTTATGCTTCACCAATCGCTCGGTGTCAAAGTTTATTATCTTCGCCATCGTATAATTTTATGTTATATTAATCCAACAATTTTGTGTAGAACGGTATGTATAATGAGCTACTATACAAAATTTGGAACATTAGCAGTAGATTTATTAACAGAAGGTTACCAGGGTGACTTATCCAAGTATGCGACTCTTGATAAGCTCAAAAATGAAATCAACAATTTGTTAAACGTTGCAAGTGTAGATCCAAATGAAGTTGTAGTTTTCCAGGACAAACAAGGACGATTAAAGACGAGTAATGTACAACTATCAGATGTACTAGTACGAAATCCTACTGCAGTTGCTAATAATATTGTTACTTTTAACAATCAAGGTAAGATAGAAGATTCGGGTAGGTCAGTTAACGATTATGTTAGAAAAGCAGGTGATTTATTTACGGGAAACATTGCTATGAACCAGAACAAGATCACATACCTTGGAAACCCAACTGAGGATAATGACGCTGCTACTAAGAAATATGTTGATGATCAGGAATCAAAGTACGTGTCGGCGCATGGCGGTATAATGCGTGCATTTCTCAACATGAACAATAATGGCATCAATAATCTTAGAACACCAGAATCTGATTTTGATGCTGTAACAAAGAAATATGTTGATGATATCAACAATGAAATCACCAAGTTCAAAACTGATTTTACTAATCACATCACCACGTTTTTAAATTTTCGCAGAAACATAAACAAAACCAATAACGAATTTTTTGGAAGTCCGCCATCTGTTGATATTACACTCGATAATATTAACACAAAACTCAACGATATTATTAGTGGAATTCCTGGTATTGTTGAGAAAACAAGTATGATTAAAATTCCTCACAAGCAGATTAAAAATATTGTCTATACTGTTGCTTCTGGAATGTCTACTTGGTCGCCGCAAAATAACACTCTCAAACATACTGCAGAGGTCACTGGTGTGTATAGATTGTCCGTGTTGAGCAGTGCAAAGTTTAATATATTTACATTATTTCCATGGCGTCACTCGACTGATAATTTCTCTGGAACTGTGTCTATTGTGTTAAACAAAGATGTTGAAGAAACTTTTATGCTAATAGCAGATGACAAAAAATTAACTGCTGTGTCATATTGGTATTGTCTGGAATTTGTGGCTGAAACACCTCAACTAGTTACTTAATCAAGCCTGAGATTATGTGAACAAATATTATAATGAAAAAAAGTATAGTTGATTTCAATCATATTTCAAAAGATATTCCAGGACAGGATGTTGACGCACTAATACAATACTACAAATATTATCACAAAAAACTTTGGTGCGTAAAAAAATGTTACAAATATTATAACAAAATACTTCGAGTAATATCATATCTACCCTTGTTAATGACTAGTTCTGGCATAATTTCAAGTGGTATATCATTAAACCCGTTTTTGTTAATCATATCCGGTGTTGGTGTTTCTCTTACAGCAGCTTGTAAAAAAGTTGAACCTAAAATTTCGATAAAAAAGCACGGCTGCTTAACATCAATTATAACTTACAAAAAACTACTTGATCAAATAAGATCTTACCTACGAGGAGTAAAATATAGTATGGACGATTTAATACGTGAATTTCGTATTATTGACAACATGTTAACAGATATTCTACCCATGAGGATCAGCAAATATGAGAAAGATTATCAAAAGAAGTATGATATAACATAAAATTAAGTTATAATACCACTTACCTTACTGGAATTCTAATGCGTAATTTAGTCCACAATCGCCACGCTCTGCTAAATCGTAATGATTTGGAAAATTGAGTCTGACACATCATTTTGCTTATTCTGGAAGATCACGTAATTAAATTTTACCTGTTACCTAGGTATTTTGCAACAGGTGTTCTATTGTATTTGTTTGGAGGTCTAGAGGGGTTGTTGAGCTCGGATTCTTAACGCAATTATTGATTGCAATAGGTTTTCTATTACGTTACCTAGGTATTTTGTATTTGTTGAGCTCGGATTCTTAACGCAATTATTGATTGCAATAGGTTTTCTATTACGTTACCTAGGTATTTTGTATTTGTTTGGAGGTCTGGAGGGGGTTGTTGAGCTCGGATTCTTACTTTCTCCTACTACTGTAGTGTAAAATAAGAAGTTATTGTTTGTGTCAAAATGTAGTTGTTTCAAAATTATTGTCAATTCCAATTGTACGTCTGATCACCTATAGAACCCTACCTACGAGGAAACTAGTATGACATCGATGTGGCTCTCGTATATTCCAACATTTCTCCAGTTCTGTATTTTTAGGGGGGGAGAAAAAATAAAGATTTTACCGGAAAAAATGAATGGTGGTTCAACTTTGTAATCTGGAATAAACTTAATTGTTTAAAATAAATGTTCAAGATTTCTATTCTTTCCATCAATAAAACATAAAGCGATCTTGCTTGTACTTCCCCATCCTTCCATATAAAAAAGTTTAGATGTACGCATATTTAAAATCCATTTGTTGTTTACTGTTTTTTCCCATGTATACTTACTTTCTTTATAAAATCTTTGAGTTGTATATTAAATGATTTATAAAATATACAAATTAATAAAAACAACAGCAAAATATAAGAGAACACAGCTTAAATATTTAAGCAAAAGACAGGGTTTTGTGCTGCTTGTGTCGGCATGTTAAATGTACTTCGGATCACAGTAGTTATTTTTTTTCTTCAGTTCATTTATGTGCTGTATTATCACTGCATCATGCAAAGTATAATAATTTATCTCATTCTGTTACATTAATTGTCTAGTCCCTCTTTTCCAATTTAAAATCCAGCCTTATGGTTTCATCAATTTTAACAGTTGTCTGATATTCATCACAAATATTATTCAATAAATATCTTCTTAAATGTCTAGAAACGAAAATATTTCTTAAGTGTGCTGTCTAATTTAACAGTAATAAAAATCATATCTGAACGCAAATAATTATCTCAAAATAAATCAAGGTGATTTGTTGTTGTTATTTTTATTTATCTTTATTAGCAGAAGCTACTGCAAAGTGGCGTCTTGTACAGTTAACATTTCAAGCCTCAACATAAACTATCGGAATTGGACAATGGGAAATAATTATGCATTTTTATTGAAAGAGTTGTTTCCCTCCGTTTAAGGTAAGCTGGACTTGAAAAATGCAGAGCCGTTGTAAGAAGTTTGGAGGCTCTTGCATAACTTCTAACCTTAAAAGTAACCAAAATTGCGCTTCAGTCTCTCAGTCTCAGATAGAGTATTGCATTGCGTTTCCATGTGCAAGTGTGCTATTTTGTTAAATTTATTAATATAGTACGTAACTGCTAATACAACCGACACCGAAATATTTTTGGGCTGTTGCGGGGTCCCCTGGTGCGCGGAGGCCCTAAGCACATGCCTAGCGTGCCTATTCTTTAAAACGGAACTGGAAAATTGTATGCGTTTTCAATGATTTGATTACATTACGTTGTGTAATCGTGCACAGCAATAATATTCTCAAAACCTACGAACAGGAACTGGCAAATCTTTTGGAAATGTATAAATATATCCTAACCTTTGTATCTATTTGTATCAAAAAATAGCAATGATCAAGTTTGATATCACTAGGTTTTTTTTTTCTTTCTTGAAATGTAAGAAGGTTTCATCTGGCTAGTGAGAAGGGTAAATTGTATTTATCTTTGTTCGTTAGTAATTACTCACAGTTGGTCAGTCACTTTTTAATAAGTTAGGAGAGTATCTATCTATCTATCTATCTATCTATCTATCTATCTATCTATCTATCTATCTATCTATCTATCTATCTATCTATCTATCTATCTATCTATCTATCTATCTATCTATCTAATTTCTTTTACTTTCATTTTCTTCATTTCACATAATCCTTTGCAGTCTATTTGAGATGGAAAAAATATTTTGTTTTGATCTGCACATTGTCATTTCGGAAACAAAATTTCCAAGTCCTTCCGAAAACATTTTTTTTGTCCTCGTTCATTTGTTATTCTGACCTTTTTATAAAAAAAATATGTATATATAAAAGGTATAATTTTGACCGAGAAGGTGAATTATTTCTGCACATCATAATATTTTGATATTTGGCAAAGAAAACAAGAAAACTTACCTCATTACTACAGCAGCTTCCTCGTGTGTACAAAACAGCCACACATCTTTGGTTGTTGATAAAAGTAAGTGGTCCTTTGAAGTATCATAGTACACTTAATGAATACATGTACTAATGTTGATAAGCCATTGTGGTCAATAGTCAGTATTGTCTAATATTAGATCAAAGTCAATATCAGAATACTGGGTTTTAATATTAGACAGTATGCTTGTTGTTGTGATTTAATAACACTTTTAACACCTTTTTGGCTTTAACATAACCAGGAAATGTGATCTAGGTGTTTTTCCAAACATAACCGACCCAAGCTGTCTTCGGCTGGTATTGAACCTGCTCCGACCCTAGCTGGCCTCGGCGGATTTAAAACATTGAACCCGTGAATTAACGAGTTCAAAACTCGACCAACCAAGCTACCGTGACACTTCTACTATCTGAGGATTATTTTAAAACATAAGACCATTAAAATATTTGCTCAATTTACATGTTTAGTCTGATAATCAAATGTCAGCGTCTAATATAAAAATGAATACATAATTAGTCTATTTATAATATTGGCAAATCATTTGCTAATATTACAAAATGACTTTATGAATACCTGACTAAAGTACAAGTCATGGGCTTACCTCTCTCCCATATAAAATAATTATCTAAGGTGGCTGTCTGTGCTGAGATTTCCTAAGTTTTTTTTTCTATTGTAGTTTTTGCTTTTTTTATTAGTACAAACTAAACTACGTCATAATACAATGCAACAATCTTCTACACATCGGTGAAAGTGTCAGTTTTATTGACTGATAATTGTGTTTGAAAGGGAACATTAACTAACTCATTCAAGCAACATCAGACACCATGCTGGTCACGACGGGGAGCAACTATTACCAGTTATTGCAGCGATTAGCTACGTATGTTTATGTATATTCATGGTGGGTGGGGACAACCCCACCTCCACCCTCTCTCTCTCTATCACACACACACACACACACACACACACACACACACACACACACACACACACACACACACACAAGTCCCTCCGTCTGTCATGGAAAATTATCAAATTAATTTCAGATCTAAATTGACCTACGTTAAGTAGGAATGCAGACAATAGCCCTTGTTCGGGCCCCCATCTTGTAGAATGATCTAGTAACCGCCTCTAGGCTATTAATTCACAGGAAATAGCTCTAAAACAAAAGTTTGGAATATAATAAGGTGTAGAACCTTTTTAAACAGTGATGATACTATACATTTACACCGATGTCTAGGTGCGTTACAGACAGTTTAGATTTATGCTGCTTTGAGGGTAATATGTTTGATGTAAAAATCGCATGCCTTCAAATTATTTCATATACAGTATGTATATATTAAAGTTCACAAAGATATGAAATAATTTGTATAGATAACCCAGAAACTAATCTTGACACAAGTTAAAACCAATGAAAATCGAGATCATTTGCATTCTTGCAGCTGATTGGTTATTGAAAACTAAGTATTCATTGGTTAACTGTTAAAATAATCCTGGAAGACACAATTTGAGCCCTTATTTCATTGATAGAGAGCACAGGTGAGTGGGCAAATAAATTCACGAAGTGTCTATAATCACATGACAGAAGAGGGAGGGAGTTCAAAAGAACATCGTGTCAACATGTCTCACTTTACTAAGATCGACTTTCTTTTTTCAAACAAATTAATTTAATACGTTTTAAACATTCAACAAATGGTGCCGAATAGGCTGTTGCATCAGGCTCTCCCGTATAATTTTGAGTGTACGCTGCCGATGGTCAACCTTTGGACACAGATTCAATTGTGCTATGATCAGCTGTTTTAAAGGCATAATACCTGCCTATATACAGAATGACCTGCCTTTTTTTACATCTGTAAACAAAGTTGAGATTAATTCCAGTACATGTGGAATTTCGGAACTCCACATGCCCAAATCATATTCGGCTCATTAACGAATTTAGACTACACAAATGGTCGCAAAACGAATACACCGATAAACCGTTTTATCAGCGCCGCCATCTTGATTAGTTGAGCCCAGATATTTTTAGTAACCTTCCCAGGCTCTGTATAAAATGCCTGTAAACAAGTTAACTTGTGATCTTGCAGAAGTTCTAAATAAAAACACTGTATAAAATGCCTGTAAACAAGTTAACTTGTGATCTTGCAGAAGTTCTAAATAAAAACAAACAGCTTTCATATTGGCTACGATGTCGTACTACTAAGGTACTAATATTAGTACTATCATGATATATGACATTAATTTTTATTTCGTTTTTAAATACTATCAAGTAAAGCTATTTAGACATTAATTAGTATAAAAAAATGCCTTCTGAAATAAAATATTGTTTGGACACAAAAAAGGCTTTGGCATAGTGTTTCACACATGCATTTTTAGGACCATGTTGTGCCATACTGTTTTGTTTCCATGCCACACCATTTTACCCCCTCTCCATGCCTCTATTTGATTGGTCAATGACCGTTTTATGTTTCATTATCACAAATAGTGTTTGTGTATTAATGAAGTGCAAATGCATGTCAATGACTTTAAATTATGGACAAAATAGTTTTATGCCAGTTTATATGACATAAGTGCAAGAAATAATTCAAAACATTGCAAATAGGTAATTATGCATTGTTAGGCATTGTTTGTATTTTACAATATGAAAAGGCAGTAATCTGTCCTTGTAACATCAACATATAAATCATATAAAGTTTGGTTGAATTTTTACGGTGCTCCAGCACAATGATGCTATATGTATTTAGCAGCATACAAAAGGTTATATCTTTAATTATTTAAAAGTGGTAAAATGTTTAGTACCTACCAGCGATATGAAAACAAATAGTTAAAGCTAAAACAACAAAAATGATAAACGGTGACAAACTTAATTTTATTATATTCTTTTATTTGCCCAATAAAATATGTTTTGACTTCCTACAGTTAAAGCTATACATTGTAATTTTCGCTTATAGCAGTAACAAGATTTCTTGCATTCTTTGAAACAACCTCTAATACATGTACATAGGAATAAATGCACAAGTGACTTCAAACCATACTGTTTGTCCTGATTTCATTGTTTCCAATAAAACATTACTGTAACTATTCTTAGACAACACACTGAAGCACTAAAGTCAATATATTACAAAAATCCATTAATATTACTGCATATTTATAGTTGTATTATTTTGCTACCTACTGTTAATAATGCCATGAATTGGTTAAATATTTGCTTCATTACTATATATATTGTTTCGTATTTTCACCAATTTAATGAATTGGTATATCATATACGCAAAGATGATTTTATGCAGAGAATACGTAGATATAGCCTTTAAAATCTTCATTTATTAAAATAAGAAATAAATTAGTAAACTGTCTTCACCGATCATATTTTTAAAAGCAAATTACTATTTGCTTATTGATGTTTAAATTTCAAAAGAGAAGTTAGTACATTTTCATCATAGCACAGTAGGCTCAACTTCATGAAATCAGCCATGATATCTTGCTTCCCTAAAGTTTTAATTATTAGTTATTAAAACATGCATGTGAATGTGCAAGAATTTCTTTGTCAACATAAGCTGATTGGTATCAACACCAGGTAAATATATTTGGCCTTGGGTTACAACAGTGCCAGAGCTTAACTGGCTACAGGGAGGGGGTATCTCAGAGTTGTAAGCTACTGTCAGATGCTGGAGATATACAGCTGACAAGACAAGCCTCCTTAAATGAAGCAATTAAAGTGAAAGTTCACAACATTGAATATCAAAGTTGATCAACTAAATGCTACCTGAGACACATGAATATTGTTACCAGTGATTTGAACGCTGACATTGGTGAAAAAATGTGAAACTGAGAGATGACGATGAAGAGCCTGTTGGACAAACTTAAACCATATTCATGCTGAAACAGTTGCTTTTCTTTATGACCCATGAACAAAATTAATGACAGGTGCAAGTCCAAGGTTAGGTCATTTTTCCAGGACAAACTTGATCTGCTGAATGCAGAAAATATTGATTCATTAGTGCTCAGTTTGCTGTCCAGAAAAATAAGCCTGACAAACCCACAGTTGTCAAATTCAATAGCCATGAAGACAGAAAACTTTCTGCAAAAACACTTTGAATAATGGCAGAGATGAGACTCAGAATATATGAGGACTTTGCTACCTGGAAGCCATGACTTCATTATTTAAATAAAGCTTCAAAGAACAACTGTTTTGAATTTCTGAAATGTGGCACACTTGTGCTTGAAGGCTCAATATATATTTATGATGAGATAGTCATCACTTACAATATGTGGGTATGCAAAGTGCACATGGCCTTACACCTGGTAAGGTGTGATGGTGGGGGATTCATGGTAACTGGTGTCAGCAGTTAACTTGTCAAACATGACATGAAACATCTTCCTTGGTCGATAAAGCCAGGAGTCTGGTAATGAACTGAGAGGGATGAAAAATCATAGGATGTTTTCCTAGGACATTAAACTTAGATCCTTTGCCATGGAAGATTGAAATATACAGTCATGTAGTTTTTCTTCAGTATTCTAAATTTTACATTGTGGGTTTATGTGAAACATGAGGGAGTAATAATGAATGTGATAACTTTATGAATTTATATAGTCATTTTGCTACTAAAAGGATACAATTATATTGGGCTTGAAATGGAGGTGGTGTCTCCATTGTTGTTTAGGATAAGCTGCTAAAATCTGGTAGTGTGTGTTGCACATTTCTGCAATTTGATAATTGTGTGATTAGGCCCCCAGTTCCTTGTGTGTTTTAGTATTTATTTTCTTCTGACTGCCCATTTTTTGTTGCCAAACCCAGCTCCACTATGTGGTATAAATTCTGATTGAGCTGGTTTTGCCTGGTACATGAAGTACCTTTATATAACAACCAACCCACCCTTATTTTAAAAGCAGTTCATTGGGTAACATTTTCTTTTGGCTTTATACATTTTAAATGAAATATACCTGCATAAGAACAAAGAAATGGAACAAATCGTGTTTGGATTGTAGTTAGAGTATGCAAACTCTTTCCAGATGTTCTGCAGCTTTTTGGCAGGCAATTTTATTGCAGGAATTAGAATTTCTTAAATTAATCTGAGATGATAATTTAAGATTGACTTTCGTGATGTACTGTATGAAATTGATTCATTTTAACTACATTGAAAAGCAACTATTAGGAGAGATTATTTTTACAAATGTGTTGTAAATTTAGGATACATGCCAGACCCACCAACCTGTAAGATGCTGCCATAAGTGTGAACAGATTCACCATTAAAATAAAGACTTGCAGAATAAGAATACAAATATGTGTTTGCAGCATGGTCTGGATATTGTCTTGTCCATGTTTTATTCATTCTGGGTTTTTATATTAGTTTCAGTGAAATTTGTCGGGGAACCAGACCAATTTTACGAGAGTACCTCAAATGCTTCAAACTACATAATTTGTAATGAATGTCTGCATGTTTGGCTTTTTTTTTTATATTTTTAAATGGTGTACAACAAAAGAGTTGTCATGATGAAAGGGACTTTGAACATATGTTGCAGGAAAATAAAATGGAGTATTCAGATTCTCTGGGTGGCGGGAATTAAAAAAAGGAAGGGCAACAGTTACATTTAGTGGACATCATGTGCTGATTTGAGTATGTCACATGATGGGAAAGTTGATTGCTTTCACCATGGAAATGGAAAAATATTGAGAAGCCATTGAGCACCATAGTATTTGGAACTGCATTTTATAAAAAAAAATAGTAAATTCAAGTAATGTTAGTTTTCAACTTTGCAAGCTTTTTCAGATGTAACTGTAGAATCCTTTTAGGGAAAAGGGGGCAAACATGTAGTGTTTAGCTAGTAAATTTTACGGATGTAGGCATAAACATGTTTAGAGGTGAAATTTGGGGGTGGGGGGTATCAGTTGCCTCCCTTGCTGTGGTGGCGCTCACCAGTTATTATGTACTTTTGAGAGAGTGATGTATGTAAGGTGAAGTTGTTTGCATTTTAAACATGCACAGTGCAGAGAATGTTGGCATACCTATATACTACTTTCATGTAATGTGGATGAAATTTCTTTGGATATTGTACTTTTGGAAATTTTAAATGATCTTGGGACACTGCTAACTAAAATGACTGCTCCCTTGTGCTCCAAAAATCAACCTAAATTTGTCTAAAGTACACTATTCTTGGCAGCTATTAAAATATGGAAAATGAATTTTGCCAAACTAGATAATACCAGCTTCTAAAAGTGCAATGACTGAATTACCAAATACATAAAATGTAAAAAAAGTTATCGGCTCTTTTTTTTACAATTTACCTCTGAAATTGGAGAAGTGAAAATGAGCAAGTAGAGCTAGCACGTTTTTGAAAGGTGCACATCTGGAGTAAGGCCAAGCTGTATATTCTCTAACCCATATTACACCCATCAATCATACATCAAAATAAAGGGAATTAAAGGTTCTTTGAACAACACCTAAGATATACAAAGTCTCTTTTAAATAACCAGTATAACTAGTGAGGCAACCCGGGGAAACTCTTTTTCTTTAAAATTTTAACCCTATGCTAAATACGAAACTGTAGAGCGCCACCTGTTATGTTTGGGGCACCTTTGGTTTAGCTGTCATGAACCTCACTTGTGGACTTTTTAAGTGCATGTTTTCCAACTTGACAATAGCTGTACATTATATTTTGTTAAACCTTATCCAAAACTGGCCCAACATAAGGAAAAAAAATCAATTGCCTGAGGTATTGTTAGGGTTGTTAGGTCTGTTTTTTTAACATGATTGCACCTGGCCTAAATAATTGCTGGGGTTGGCAGCTCTTTTTAATGAACATGATTACATCTGGCTTTCCTAACTGTGATACTGTTGATGAGGTCATCTACAAAAGCATCTGGAAAGATTCTTTGACAGACTTATTGATGCAGATTTGACAATTTGTCAAAGTTACTTTTGCCATGGGGGGGGGCATATGGGACATGGACAAATTCTATCTATCGATGCTAAGGTCCATGCTTATTCTGAATTCCCTGTGCAGTATAAAGCAACTGCTATATTTGGGTATGTTTGGATATTATTGCAAATTTTGCTCCAATTTTTGCATAATTGCTGAACCCATGGTAAATTTATGAAGTAAGAAAAGCAAATTTCCTTTCGTTTCAAAATTACCAGGTTGGTTTATACTTAGGAGTGCACCAGCTCTTTCAGCTCCAATTTTCAATCATTTAAATTGTCTGTTGATGCAAGTGATGTTGGGATTGATGAAGTACTGAGTCATGAAAACAATAACTGTTGCCTAACAGCTGCCTCGCTTGATGCTCAGCATTAAGAGGTTAGTGTTAGGACTGGTCAGAATGGTGTCAGGATAATATGACTGGGTGGGACATCATGCTACATGTCAGTGGCATGATGCCCCAGTGCTAGACATCACTATAAACTGTCACACTGCAGACATCGTAGAGATATGACTGAAAAATTGTTAAAGCTACATTAAAAAATCTAAATCACACACACACACACACACACACACACACAGCTCTTTCAGCTCCAATTTTCATTCATTTAAATTGTCTGTTGATGCAAGTGATGTTGGGATTGATGAAGTACTGAGTCATGAAAATAATAACTGTTGATCATCCAGTGTGTCAGGTTTCTAAGAAATGAAATTAGCATGAGAGAAATTAATCCACAGAACTTTGCAACACTTTGAACTGCTTATTTTTTTTTAGCTCTGATTGTATTTACAGAGAACAACCTTCCTTACTTGGTAAAATGAAAAGCAAAAATCAGATTATTAAGGCAGTGTTTCCAGTGTACAGTATCAACATCAGGCATATCAAAGATGATGATTTAATAGCATAATGTACTTAAACATGAATAGAAATATTTGCTTTATGTATACTTTGTGTCTTTCCTATGATTTCATCTTTTGTAGATTTGACTAGTAGTAACAAGAAAACTTTAATGCGTAAATCTTTTTCTTTATGGAGGTATTATGTTTATTTGTTTTCCATTACATTTTTATCTGGATTTGTATATGCAATGGATAATTGTATTTTTGATTTGACCATAGATTCATTTTGTAACTAAATGATTATTGTTTTATTATTATGTCAACAAGTAATACATAACTCTTTTGCTGAGTATGGGCTAAATATTAGAATTACTATCTTTGCATGAGTCAAAAACATTGTGTTTATTATAATTTTAATATTTGACTTTCAAATAAAAACTTAGACTTTATCTTGTCAACATTGGGAACCTTCTTAAATGAAATTATCAGTTGGGTAAAATTTTGTTATATTGAGACCTGAGGTCAACCAGAGGATTATATATTGTTTGCTAGTGATTATTTATGCTTTAAGGTCAGAGCAGAATCCATTGTATTATTTTTGTGTCCATTACTTCCATAGGGCTAAAATTGACTTATTCTGATATTCAATATGATCTTCTATGGAAATGCAAAGTGTGCAAAAGTAACATTCTTAGAAATAGTCATGGATTCATTATGAGATTCAAATAATATACAGCAGGTCTCTCTCTTGAACGGCCCTTCTCACCAGCGGCCACCCGTTTCATGTGGCCAGAATCCGAAGGCACCAATGAATTTGTGTTCAAAATTACACTTCACGTTTCACCCAGCTAACACGACCAGTGGCCAGCATATTTGTGCAAAAATATAAAATTTACCCCTCACAAGCAGCCACATTTTTTTAAATATGTATCCAGAACCATTTTTATTCCTAGCTTGTGTTAAGTAATCTGATTTTGTTTCACAATGTCAGGTTTTCATTACTGAAAGACTTGCCACTAAGGTTAACATTATATCATTTACACCTCACAAGAAACCACATTTTTTCCTTAAAGCCAAGAAAGACTCGAATTTTAATCCATACAAAAAGGTATGTACACATAATTTGATTATCCTTACTGCCTTTTATCATAAGAGGTCTGGTTTAGCCACTGATAATTGTTAAGATTACACTTATTAATAGTAGTAACAGCTGATAAGTGGCAATTTTAATGTACCACACAGAAGTCTGGGGGGGATGGTTTGATAGCCTTTATGGCTTCCCTTTGTAAGATGTTGAGCTTGTTCATGTCCATGATTAGTAAATATTACTATTGGCAATAATTGTCAAGTTTACAAATCCTAACATCTGTGAGGTCCTATTGTTCAGGTCAAATCAGTGTACCATCTTTCACTTATTGTCAACCTATTTAAAAACAATACCTTACCAGACTACAAGTAATGAATCATGTGACAATCCACTGACTTTAAAAAATACATGGCATTTTGTTTAAATGCAGAACAAATTGTTTTATCAGTCTTGTAGTTGCAACATTGATGATTATAACTGGATGTAATTGTCATGATCACAGGGTCAGCATTGGCTTAAAATAGAACAAAGGGTACAAGACCAAGACCAAAAATATCATGTGACCACATTTGTTGCTTCCTTTATGAAGGCATTTCCTCAGCTCATCAAATGTTTCCTCTGCATAATTAAATCCCATACAGATAGCAACATCTGAAAAAATCATTACCAAACATTAACATGCCATCAGGTAAACAGAGATGATTTCAGAAAAATTTGGTTATTATAGTCTACAGTTGAGGAGAGGGGATTGTTGAACAGTTTTAGGTAGAAAAGACTTGAATGAAAATAAAACTATTTTATGTTGAAAAGACTCCAATAAGCAACATCATAACCAATGAGGTGTTTATTCAGTAGCAGTGGGAAAATGGAGCATATGGAAAGAGAATTGCATATTTATCAAGATTTGAATGATGTTTATGAATGGTTTTGCAATATGCTTGACAACAACACCCGCTTGCATATCACGCTTACGTCAAGAATACGAATTTTTAATGCATATTCAGTTGAAATAATTCAACTATTATAACAAGAACCATTCAATAATTAATGTTGCTTTTAAATGAAGATATTAAATGTTTTAAAAAATGAAGAATTTTTACTATGTAGATTACATTTACTTATTAAAAATTGAGTCCCTTTTTGGAAAGGCCACCCGTCTTATAAAGCCACTTTCCCAGTGCAGAAGGGGTGGCAGTATAAGTTTATTCAGAACTTTAATATGTAAAACTTGTATCCATAATTTCTTGTGACCAATATTTTGCATTTACCTGAATATTACATGTTCCTATTAATTCTTGAATCAGTAATTATATGAGTATATATATATATATATATATATATATATATATATATATATATATATATATATATATATATATATATATATACACACATATCTTAATACCATACATGTTTTGCACTTTACTGTTTTATTTTAGGTGATGCAATTTGTTTATTATGATCACATAGGTTTTTTGCATGCCATACAATATCATAATCTGAAACTTGGAAAAGAATATATATGGATGGGCACTGATTTCAACATGTCATTACAGTTCATATTTTATGAATCACTGATTGGACAAAATTTTGTCTTTGATGCATGAATTGTAAATTTAATGATGATTCTATATAAATACCATACTCAACCAAAAGAATCCTGTTGTGATCAACATTTTAGCCAAACTGGCTTTGGTCAAGATTTTGCAGTTCAAGATGTAATATCCAACCTAGAAACATGAGATGACTACAAGCCTTGAACTGCGGGTTGTATTGATCTGCATTTGTAGACATTGTATTTTATTGAGAGCTTGAATTAAGATATTTACTAATTAGATGCATCTGGTATACACCATTTAAACAAGGTCGATAACTTTTAATTTATGGTATAGTTGCATCTGTTGAGTGTTTGTGCTGTCATCAGTTTGAAAAGGAATTGGCTGTATCTCTGAAATTCCCATTTCATTTCAAAAGAATCGAGTATCAAAAACAACTTTGTCACAATGGCTGGTGGTGACACAGAGTGGAGCCTTCAGAATGACATCAGTGTGGATGATCCTGAAATGCATCAGCTGATCCAGGAGGAAAAGGAACGCCAGCGTAAATGTTTGGAGCTTATTGCCAGTGAGAACTTTGCAAGCAAATCTGTCCTACAAGCGCTGGGTTCCTGTCTCAATAACAAATACTCCGAAGGACAGCCTGGTCAAAGGTAACTATTGCCTAATCGTGTTTTTATTTTTATCTAGAATCTAGTCAAATGTGCATAATTCATATTCACCTACATTTAGCTAGCCTGTACAAAATAGAGAAGTGCAGTTTCACTCACCTGCATCATTGTTAGTATTCGTACATACTTAACAACTTCACTGCATCTCAACCATTCTTTCTAAAATAGATCTGCACAAAAACAAAAAAGTTGATTCTTCTTTACACATCTAGCCATTAATACAAAATAAAACGAACCAAGTTTATTATACATATCGTACACAATATCTTAAATTGAGTTTCATAGCACCTGCATTGTAGTACATGTAAATAGAAATTACATCGTGGAGTATTTGTATTTAGCAAAGTTTTTTGTATGTTGTATATATGCATGCTGTAATCCCAGGATTTATGAAACTTGTTGCAGGACTGCATCTTGAGTACCAAATCCTTTTCATAAAAGTAGGTCACTGACTAATATTTCACATTTAACTGACACAGGTTCAGTGTTATACTTTCAGATAATTAATGGTTAGAAATATAACTTTTTTGTAGTGATCGGAATGAATTTATAATAAATGCAACAGTTTGAAAAAAGATTTTCTGTAATGTAATCATGAAAATGAAACTGCTTTTAATATAGTTAAATGTTAAAACAAGATTAAGCAGGAATTTACCAACAATCTATACTACTGGAAGATACCAATATATTGATACATTAGTGTGCCTGTTCGATAAGGGTTGTTACCGACCCTGACAGTAAGCTTTCTTAAAGAGCCCTTTGGTACATTGAAATAAGAAACCGTGTGCATGAATTACCGTCTCTATTTCTAACGAGTAGTACTCCTGTTGTGGATGCATCAACTAGCATGCCAAAAGCAAGCAAGACGGCGGCCCTGAGTGGTCTAAATTGCTGTCCGTTACAGCTCTTCGCCATCTCACCTATCTGTGTGAGTTCTAGTCTGGACTCTGTGCTATCGTGGGTAAGTGAGAAAGCCTGCCAGTAGCTTCTCATGAGTCGGTGTTTCTTCGCGAGGTTTTCTAGGGTTCTTCCTCCACCATTAATACTGGCTGCCATGTATAGCCTATCTTGTGCTGAAAATGGTGTTAAACCCTATAACAGCAACTAAGACGAGACATCATTTTTTCAGCATCTGTTTCAGTTATCTGGGAAAATCTGTTGACAAGAAACCTATAATTCTCTATAAGTTTCCAGCAGATGAAAGGTTGAAAAAAGCATGGATAAGGTGTATTAAAAGTGTTATGCACCAGTTCACTTACAACAGACCTGACTGCTTGTGTTCAGTGCATTTTTTAGTGGGACGATTTACTCAATAAAACAATCTAACATCGGTTTTCAACAATATGTGGCTTACCCACCCACCACCCCAGGCTCAGATGTCCCCATCTAGCAGGATTGATATGTGGGCCATGTAATCAACCCAGGCACTGGGAGCGAGACCTAACACATTCATATGCATTCTGTAGCATGAATCCTACAAATTGAAATTACCAAATAATATATACTTAGGGATGAAGGACAACACTAATTGGAACACACTCAGTAGGCCCAAAGCAGCTGTTGAAAGCAGAATATCATAACAAAAAGTACTAGCTTGCAGACATCTGCAAGGCCCTTTACATACCCTTTGTCCACATTTGAACCACTACCACCTCTCCCATCTTTGCATACATCCTTTATGGATGATTTCTAACTTTACAGCAGCACTCCAGAAGCTTTAAACCATCTGTTTGTTCATGCAGAGCATTTGCATGATCAAACTGTTCATAATAAGAAATATTTAAAATGGCATCCAAAAAGTCATGCATGTGTAAGACGAAAGGAAAAATAAGTTTCTAAAAAGTTTTAATAATTAACACAAAAAGGAGTATTCAGATTCTTGTGAATAAAAGCTGGGAGGGACACAGTTTTGTTTATTGACATAACATGCCAATTTGAGTATGTCTCGTGGCAGGAGATGTGAATGCTGTCGTCATGTGAATTGGAAAAAGAATTTCCAAGAATTGCATCAGGATGAGAGATGGCAGCAAGCCATTGAGTTGCATAAGGTTCAGAACTAAAGTTTGTCCAACTGTACTTATGCTAAAATAAAGTCTAGGCATACTTTACAAACTTTTCAGTTGAACATAGAGGTTATCATTGCTGCATCAAATTTTTATGTACATTTTCTAGCTGTACAATAGCAATTGATATTCTGTTATACTTTACTGAAAACTGGTCAATCCTAGGGAGAAAAATAAACTGCTTTACTGGGACGGACTCTTTAGGATTAGCAGGACTGGGGCCCCGAGTGGCCGAGTGGTCTAAAGCGCTGTCCGTTACGGATCACTGCCATCTCACCTCTATCTTCGTGGGTTCGAGTCTAAGATTCGGCGAATGTGGATATGTGAGAGAGCTTGCCAGTAGCTTCTCGTGGGTCGGTGGTTCTTTCCGGTGATTTCCCGGTTTCTTCTTCCACCATTAATACTGGCCGCCATGTATAGCCTTTCCTGTGCTGAAAAATGGCGTTAAACCCCACAACAACAACAACAACAACAACATTAGCAGGACTGCATTAATAGGTATTAGTCGTTCTGGTATAATAACTTTTGCATCAGATTTGTGGGCTGAAAGCATCAGCAATAAACAGCTTACGCAGGCTAGTGGGATATTGGAAACGTGTCAGCTAGGAGATGCAATTAGGGTTGCTAAAGGTTTACTTATTTCTGACCTAACTACTCCAAGATGAATCAAGTTGATCATTCCACCAATGAAGTTTCAAAGATTTAAAAGACATCAGGTTGAAGAAACAAGAAAAAACAAATTTAAGAAGAGATGTAGAAAGACCTATTGAGAGAATCAAAAACTTTTCATGTTATGTACAGTGTCTTGCCTATCACTCCAGTACAGTGGGCTAACAAGACTTGGAAAATTTGTGTGGTATGTCATTAAAGCATACAAATGATATTTTGTCTCCCATCAAGTATGGCTATCATTACTATTTATTTTGTTTATTTAATCATAAAACATTTTCTATAAAACATATCAGAATAAACATGATAGGTAGAGTTGGATCAGACATGCCTTTGCATTTATACAGTACACCATCTAGTCCAGGAGAGTCACATGAAGTTGGGGACCCCGACTGATTTAAAGCGCTCTCCATTACAGATCACTACCATATCACCTCTGTCTGTGTGGGTTCGAGTGTTAAGATTCGGCGAATATGGATATGTGAGAAAACTTGCCATTAGCTTCTCGTGGGTTGGTGGCTCTTTCCGTGGATTTCCAGGTTTCGTCCTCCACCATTAATACTAACCACCATATATATTCTATCGTGTGCTGAAAAATGGCGTTAAGTCCGAGAACAACAACATGAAGTTGGACATGATAAAACGATGTCAAATACAACCAATTTCTGGTTGATAGCAAGAAATTAACTTTATGTTTAGTCTTTTTCAACCTGTGGCACATGCATTATTGCTACATTTGTATTTTAGACCAATTTATGCCATGCAAATTGCAACAAATCCATTTGGGAAGTATTTTTGTTTTACAGGTACTATGGTGGGAATGAAGTAATTGACAAAGTTGAACTTCTCTGCAAGAAAAGAGCATTGGAAGCATATGGCTTGAGCCCAGAGGAATGGGGAGTGAATGTTCAACCACATTCAGGATCTCCTGCAAACTTTGCAGTCTACACAGCCCTTGTAGGGCCCCATGGGAGAATAATGGGCCTTCACTTGCCAGAGGGAGGTCACTTAAGTCATGGATTTATGACCAGTAATAAGAAAATCTCTGCAACATCAATGTTTTTTGAGTCATTCCCCTACAAACTTGATCCAGCCACAGGACAAATAGACTACAATAAATTGGCAGAAAATGCACAGCTCTTCCTTCCCAAATTAATTGTTGCAGGTATGTTATGATACAGGTCAAAGATGTTCATACCAATCATGTATAAGTTTTGCATGAGGTTACTTGAATACTTAGAGAAACCAGGCAACACAAAATTTCAAGAATATTGGTCATGGCTGTTCATGCATCTGTGTATCTATAATTTAGATCTCATATCTATTTTAAAATAATTTTTTAAGTTTGGAAAAAAACTACAACATAATGGTGTATGTTTGGTAACTGTTGATTTGGTTAAACTGAT
The DNA here is from genome assembly GCA_016746295.1 of Potamilus streckersoni. NCBI lineage: Eukaryota > Metazoa > Mollusca > Bivalvia > Unionida > Unionidae > Potamilus > Potamilus streckersoni. The sequence continues at coordinate 1,137,690 of JAEAOA010001782.1, read as the reverse complement.
TATTGTGTGGTGTTTTTGACAAAGAAACGCTCCGAACTGTGCAAGACTTTAGGTGAAGGGAATTGGAAGATGTTTTGTTGGTGGTTGGACTATAAAAGATGGTAATATATGGTGTCAGAAAATTGATCTTCTGATGCCTCCAGTCCACACCCACATGTATAGAACACCAAAACATGTCCAACATGCCCACATGTATAGAACACCAAAACATGTCCAACATGCCCACATGTATAGAACACCCAAACATGTCCAACATGCCCACATGTATAGAACACCAAAACATGTCCAACATGCCCACATGTATAGAACACCAAAACATGTCCAACATGCCCACATGTATAGAACACCAAAACATGCCTACATGTATAGAACACCAAAACATGTACAATACACCCACATGTATAGAACACCAAAACATGTCCACATGTATAGAACACCAAAACATGCCCACATGTATAGAACACCAAAACATGCCCACATGTATAGAACACCCAAACATATGCAACACGCCCACATGTATAGAACACCCAAACATATGCAACACGCCCACATGTATAGAACACCCAAACATGTGCAACATGCCCATATGTATAGAACACCAAAACATGTCCAACATGCCCACGTATAGAACACCAAAACATGTGCAACACACCCACAAGTATAGAACACCCAAACATGTGCAATACACCCACATGCATAGAACACCCAAACATGTACAACACACGTACACCACAGCTTTGGATAGTTTTGTTGGGGGGTTGTATATGCACCTATTGTAAAAAAAAATAACATGGCAGACTCGAATGTAAGTGCATTTGGTTTGATAATAATAGAGTACAATTTGCAAAGCTCGTTTGCCTGTAATATGTTTGGTTGTTAAGTCCTATATGTGATCTACATTTTGTAGTGGAACGTTTGACAGTTTTAGCAAAACTGCTTATGCTAATTCATACAACTTCACATTTAATGGCATGATCTACTAATGCAGCCAGTTGCACAATATGCAGATAAATGTCTTCACAACAGATAATTTGCAAACATGTAGCTAACTTTTGGGGGGCAGAAAATCAAAGATTAATGTATGAAAGTTATACTTTCCAACTGTAACCGGATAAAGTGGACTTTTATTGCATTCCATCCACCAATGAAATGACTATATATAGTCCAACCACCTAGAGTCACAATAAAGTAGGTAGTAGAAAGCATCAAGTAAAATTTGATTCATTATGAAACTTTGAGAAATGATTCAATGATTTTTTTTCTACATCATGTGGTCCATATTGGAAGATTGCTGTAGATGCCACAAATTTACTGAAATGAAGGAAACAAAATGTTAATTTATCAATATTCAGTATCATACATTACTGAAAAATGAAAAGTATGCATATATGTAATAAGATTAAATGAAATCAGAATTGACTTGAACCTTCTTGAAGTTTGACTGGGCCTTGATAGAAAGTGCCTGGGGCGATTTGTCCATATACAAGAATCCTAGGCTGAACCCAGATTTGGACTGAGATTTATCGAGCTATTTATTAAAGATTGAAGTAAAGCAGGCTGATATATTGTTATGCATTACAAGGTCAAAATCACAGTTGTGTAATGTTTAGATGAATCTAGCTACAAAACAGCATAAATTTAGATTTGCTATTGCACAGTGTACTGGCAGATCAGTATTCTCTTAATCACCACAGTGCTACCCTCTTATGTCGACATGCTTGGGCTCGAAAAATTTGGTGGATGTCGAGATAAGGGGGCGGGCAGAAAAAAAGCTATAAGTAAAAACCTCATGAGTCTGCAGTTTTATCAAAAAAGAATGACAAAATTTCTGACATGAAATCACCTTAATGGTATTATAATATTCATGTCAGAAATTCCTTCTTGCTTTATTGCTAAAACTATAATACCATTACAGTGATTTCATGTCAGAAATTTCGTTATGCTTTATTGCTAATACTTCAGACTCCTGTGGTTGAACTCACACAGACGGGTGAGATGACAGTGATCTGTAACCATGAGTGCTTTAGATCACTCTGCCACTGTACATGAAGACAAAACCAGTGTGAAAGATACTTGTATAATGACAAATTACATTTTGATTACCTTTTATGTAATAAAATCCACAATAAAATATTGCATCAGTCACTTCCTGATTTGAAAATCATTAAGATATTCAATGTCAGCATTATCAGTTATTTTCATGCTTTAAGTACATGTACAACTTAAATTGGTTTAGATTTTGGTCAATCTGTCCCATCTTATTGAGGCTACCAAGGGGGTGGGGCTATTCACAGGGAAATGAAAACCTGTCAACAAGTTATTTTTAAAGAGTACTTGTATTTAGTTAACAGAAGTCGTGCAAAGTACATAAAATCGAACCAGAGATATGCAGCTAGTATGATTAATGAAGGCATAATATTGTATACATTGTCACATGCTGAGGTATTAAAAGAAAATGATTCTTATGATACAACATTGTAACAATGTCAGCTGAATATATCAAAAATATTTTCACAAACATCTTTACGAGATGCCCCACATTCAGCTTCCCTTAACAGCCAGATATTTAGTTTCTAGAGACTGTAAATTTTATTTAAAAATTTTAAAACTGTAATGTTTACCCGTTGTTGGTAACGTTTTTAAATAAAAGATAAAGTTAAAAAGGAAACTTTCACAGCACAATAGACCTGTTTTAATCACCGATCACTTTGGAAAATGCAAGAATCAGATTAGATTTCATTGCTTTTAGTTAAGTCACAGCGAAAGATCAACTTTATAGACCAAACAAAAGCCTGTTTTTGTGCCTGTTAAAGCCTGCCAGCAAAATCAACTAATTGTTGAATAAAGTACATGTCGGAACTGGTAGCTTGTAAACATAAATGATTAAGTTGTAAATTAAAGCCTGTCGGCAAGATCAGCTAATTGTTTAACAAAGAATGGGTAGGAACATTTTTTTATATCAACGTCCAGTTAAGCATGACAATTTCGGTAGTAATAGTAGAACAAGGGACCAGACTTTGCTTTTTGTTGTGGAGATAGACATAAGTGGATAGGACTGTACTAGCATAGAAATGGATTTGTTTGGTGCATTATATGACTGCAGATTTGGGTCTTTACATGTTACAGTTGGACTTTTAAGCAAGAATGTAGGGTAGGTCATCATGCATAAAAGTCTGTCTTTGTATAAAATTTAGGTTTGCTTTGTTCTGAAAAATAAGATCAGACTTTGTAGAGAAAAATTATGCTGGCATTCTCTGATGTCTGTTTGGTTATTTTATTTTTGTCTTGCATCTTTTTTGGAGAAAAATTTAAGGCAAAGTAATTTATTTCAGCAGTGTTAACATATTTGTGCAAGATTGTATCTGAAAAAAGATGATGCACCTTTGGTTTTTTTATGGCTTTGATTGAACCATTCTCTAGGGGTCTAGCAACTTTAAAAATCACAGCTACATTGAAAAGAACCCAGTATTATTTTTTTGTTACAGAAAGGCACTTGATATGACTCATAGAAATCCCTCTTTATTATTACAGGTTATGACTAATTACTTTAATTTGTAGAAAAATTAAGTTTTTAATATATTTTAAACAGATGAGCAAAATAAAAGTGTAATGTCATATTGTAGTCCATTAGGCCACCTGAATAAAAAATTTGTTTGCCCAAACCCAGGATTGGTAGCTTCTGGACTTTGAGCACTAAATTTGTCCTATCCTGATTGTAAGTGCTGGTGATATTGAATGCTAGAAATATTTTCACCAATCTAATTTTTCAGGAATAAGTTGCTATTCTCGCAATTTGGATTACAAGAGATTTCGCCAGATAGCCGATGAGAATGGTGCCTATCTGGTTGCTGACATGGCACATGTTAGTGGGTTGGTGGTAGCAGGTTTGGCCCCAAGTCCATTTGAATACTGTCATGTTGTCACAACTACCACACATAAGACACTCCGAGGACCAAGGTCTGGAATGATTTTCTTCAAGAAAGGTTTGTGTCAAATTATTGGTCTTTAATAAGGATAGTCAGCAAAATGTCAAGTCAGAATGCTGATTTCTTAGAATTCCTAATGAGCAAACATTATGTCCTGCCCATTAATTAACTTTAACTATTCAGGATTTCCTTTGTATACAGATTACTTGATCGAAAATGAGTTTTGATATTACCCACTTTTTTAGCCTATATTTAAAAATAGCAAAATCTGAGTATCACTTTTCCTTTGACTGCAGCTATTGGAGTCAGTATTTAAGTGTTGACATTTTGAATGTTGTAGGCACAAGTTTAACCCTTTCATCACGGCAAACCGCATATGCGGTCCAGGGGAAATAATCCTTTAACACTATGGACCGAGTTTTCGGTCTGGGGCAGTGTTCTTTGTTAACGTTATAGTACCCGACTAAATATCTTTCGGAATACCTCAAATAACTTCCATCTGGTAATGTAGATGTTATATTTGGATTATCTCGTGAGTTTAGCTTGTATACAACTAGAAATAACGAACAAAGTAGGAACACTTTTAACGTGTTTTCCGAATGCTGAAATTTGTATCCAAAATGGCGGCGTTTGAAGGATTTTTTTTTTAGAGGAGAGTTTTCGGAGGATTTAAATAATTTTGACCTGATAAATTTGTTTGACAATGAGGGAAGACGTATGGAGAGACAATGGAATGCACTTGTGGGTGACAGTGATGACAATGAAGATGACTTTGAAGGTTTTGAACCAGAGGAATTGTATGCTCCACGTGGTTTTTTTTTTTGGACGAAGCCCGAAAACCAAAGAGATTTGTTTCAGTTTTCTGACAGAGTTGGGCACACCCAAGAGTTATATGGCTCCAGGAAGCTTCGGATTATTTTCAAATATTCTATTCAGATGAAGTTTTTGGAAAAATTTTCCGTTTAACGAACTTCAATGCGACGATCAAACGTGGCAGAGGCGATATAGGTCACTTAGGTGTGTGGACAGATCTCACCTTGGAGATCATTTTGGTTAATTTTATAGAATTTTATATATTATGGACACCATGAAAGAAAGACTTGTGTTGCTACTATGATTATTCACTAGTACATCTAGGGTCAATTGAACAAGTTTTGAGAACATTCTAAGTTTTCTAAGAGGTAAAAAAATAATTGTATTTTACCTGTTGTTACCTGTTTGTACCTGCATTTTAACAGTTGTAATATATATGCACATTTTATTGAAATAGTCATAAAATTTGATTTTTAACCTTGATTTTGACACCTAATCCAGCCAGATATCTTTAACATTGGCAAAGTTATGTTGTTTCAAAGTCCACAAGTCAGTTTGCTTTACAACTCCAAAGTTACTTAGTGTTAAGGACTCTATGCCTACAAATCACTTAGTGATGAAAGGGTTAATATTTTTGTCATTGTTAGATGAATTCCATTAAATACAGCCATTAACACATTTCAGTAAAAGCAGTAGATTAAATTTCATTTAGTTGTAGTAAAATATGTATCTAGTCTTTCCATATGGTAGTATACTTTGTGGTTCCTGTAAGTACTGTATTGTTCAGGCAGATTTGTCACCCATTATGTACAGCTCAGAGTATACAGTTTGGTCTCTTCAGTGTAGAATCCATATACACTGTATACATGTTTGCTAGGCAGATGGAGGTGTATTTCGACATAGGAGACATTGGATGCATGTAATCACATGCTATCAGTGGTAATTATGAAATTGGAACTGTATTTGAATAAGTCGCTGATTGGTATGCTATCATGCATGCTAACAATTACACTTTTGATGTAATCATTATGCCCCTTTTTTGCACCAGCCTGTATATGGATTATACTTTTCTGGTACATTGAAGAAAAAGCAATTAAAACCTTTTTTATTGTTAGATGTATTTATACATTTAGAAAAAAAGACAATTCAACACCTTCATAAATTTGAAAAGAATATGAGTGTTGTAATAATGGTACTTGGGTTGAGCACATCATCGTCATACTCATTGCAAAATTTTCACTCTTTTCAAAGAAAGTCAGATGTAGACTATTTCAAGCAATTGTTGAGTATAAATTTGTCAATATTTTGTGTTTGTATTCAGGATCAAATCCACATTCTGCCCTTGTGCCATACATCCTTAACAAAACCTCTTTTCATAATACTTAAAAACCATGGCAAAAGTTTTTTTCAAGCGATTATGGAAAATCTAAATATACTTATTTATATTGTAATTTTCTTTTCCTTTTTTGTTTAAGAATTAAAGGGCACGTTTTCATCAATATGAAAGCTTAAAAATATTAAAGGTCCACATACCATTCTGTGGCTGAAAAGAATCAGTCTTGGACCCTCATGATTTTCAGGCCTTGTGCTGTCTAACAGGTCCTAGTTGAAAATGGTGCAAAGTCTGGTGGCCATGACAACTTTCTTAAAAATCTTATTACTAGGTCTGAATGGGAAGTCCATTCTTGAAGATAGTGTTGTCTCCTCCAAATGTATGGTATATTAGCATGGGGTTTTCAAAATTAAACCTATTTATGATATTTGATTAATCTGAAATGAAATTATGTCAGTCATAAATCCAATATGGCTGCTAATATGTTTTAAAGGTCTTGTCAATTCTTCCCATGAATAGATGATCATTATGACATGGTTTTCACCATGTCCAAATTAAAAATGGTTTACGTTGTGCATCCAGTACGACTGCTATGATCCTGTCACTTAACCCTCTCCACCTCAACAGCACTGAAAATCTGACTAGCTCTCTATTTGGAAGTTTGAGCGCAACAGATAATGGGTGGTTCATCTATCATAAAAGGACAATGTCAGTTTTAGTTTGGGAATATTGTCTGACAAAGACCTTAATGCAGTTTCAGCAGCCACATCTAGTGTGTTTAAAGTAAGAAGTCAAAGTAGAGAGGGTGTAAAACAGACAGTATTTGGATCTCTCAGGCTTCCATGGAAGGAGGAAAGTGTGGCTAATCAAAACCAAGTTTCTGTAGAAAGAACATTTCAAAATGGAGACTACAACCTTAGTAAGGCATCAGGGTGGTCTTCTTTGACCTCCACGATGAGAATCTTTTATCCCCATATTTTCTCCAGAGGAAGTATATCTGGTTCTACTTCCAGATTTGTTATCAGGATAATGGGAGTAGTTGCTGCCCACGAAAGATCACAGGATTTCGGTCCACGGTATTTTGATGACTGGATTAGTCTACAATGACCACTTTGTCCCCAAGTCACAATGTAGTCTGCTGGTAGGTAATGTGCCATGGGACACAATGGGAAGGATCCAGACCCAGCTTATGGCCATGAACAAGTTGTCAGCTGGCCTTTGTCTCTCTATTCTATGGATATTAGCACCTCGGTGGTCCTGCTTCTCCTAAGAAGATGTAACTTGCAACCTCCATTTTCTTTACTTGGTGAACTGGAAATTGAAGAGGGACCAACATATGCTGCCAGGTGGACACATTTGGGAATCGTGCAAAAAAAAATTCAAATTTATGCCCTTGGAGAGAAGTGATTTACAAGAAGTCACGCAAATTAAAGTCCCATATATAAAAATGTACTTTGCACAGTATACGGGTTTTATTAACTGTTAACCCTTAAAGTGCTTGCTGCGACACAAGTCATGCTGCCAGTAAATGGATCATAGTGTTTGTTGCAAAATCTAGCTAAATAATCTAAAATTAAATTAAAAAGTAGTGTAACCAATCCATAGCAGCCTCTGCCCAGGAAAAGCACTGTAGCCAATCCTTAGCAAACTCTGTCCAGGAAAAGCACCTAGCCAATCTACAGTGGACATTGTTTAGGAAAGGCATTGTAGCCAGTCCATAGTGGACTCTGTTCAAACAATGGGGTTAATTAGCCGAATTAGATTGTAAATTGTAGTAATGGACATTCCTTCTATAATGGTAATATACTTTCTTCATATTGGTTCTTGAAGCATCAAACTCTCACCACACTAAGGTGTGCAATACCAACAGGTAACATGTTGCAGCTTTTAAAATTTGGTGGGGGAAAGGTTGGGTAAAATAATTTTAATGATATAATACTTATCTGTCAGTATAACCTGATTTCTTCCTCCTTTCCATGAGCATTCAGACCTTCAGAAAGTTGAGGACTGCTGTGTGCTCTTCAAAACTTCACTGTGCTGGAAGGTGTGGAGAAATGATGATGATACACAGCAGTGAAATCTTTATTCTATATATTTTGCCAAGACCAATAAGCATTCATTAAAAGAGCATTGGTTAAGCAGATTAACTGTAGGTTTATATCATTTGTGGGAATTTAGCAGTGAATCAGATTGTGTGAACCTCAATTATAGAGAAAAATAACTTGAACATGTACACTAATGATATAGTCTGGTGCTCTTCAACCTCAGCTAAAGCCAGTGTGTATGCTCTAAATCCTCCGATAGCCCCAACCCAGCAAAATTGCCCATAGTTCCATCATTAAACTTCACTTGACTCCAGATCTTGATTAAAAATATTTCTACCAATCGAAATGCCTGTTTGGGCTATTTAGAAACAGATTTCTCCGTCTGGAGTAGTATTCACTATGTATGTACCTTGTGAGTAAGATTAAGAATGAATAGTCGTGGACAGAAGATTTGTTCATATAAATTGACAAAGCTGGTGAAAAGATTGCTTCCTTTTTTTTAACCGAGTATTGGCTTCATGTATATTTGAAGTAAGTATTACTGTCAGGGGTTTTTTTTTTTTTTGCATTTATAGGTGTCAAGAAGATTCTTCCTAATGGAGAAAAAGAGATGTATGATTTGGAACAGAAAATCAATGAAGCGGTGTTTCCTGGTTTACAAGGTGGTCCACACAACCATCAGATTGCAGGTAAAGTTAAATAAAAAAATGCCTTTAAATTCTTTGAAATGATCGTCTTTTCCATCAAATACCCATTGTAATCATTATGATGAATTCTGTTGTAACAACGTAAGGATTTTGTAAGATGGATGGTTATGGGTGGCACTTTTTCATTGACTTGACCACCTATTTGTTTGAACAGCTTGGCTTGGCTTTGGGAGTTAATACTTGGCTTGGTGCGTTAAAGCTATTTTTCAGTACGTGATAAGCTATACATATGTGGTGTCTTCCTTATTTGTTATTTATGACAACTGTATATAATGCAATTCCAAGATAATGCATGGATTTCTTCAAATGTCAACTTTGCTTAACAGATTGCATCATTTTCTTCATTCAGTTCTTCCCAAACTAAAGGAAATGTCTTGGTTTTTCCCCCAGTCATAAATTTTCAGTTTTGGAATAGATCCTGCTTGTGCTACATACACATTAAGTATATTTACTGTATATACCATTGATGTAGATAGGTAGTTAGAAGACAGTTGTACAATATGTTATTAGTATATGTACTATATATACAGATTGATATAAGTAAGTAGATGTAAAATGCTTGGTGTTTGATTCTTAATAAATCTGTTGAAAGAGCTTCATATTTAATCAAAGGCCTCGAGATTCTCAAAAGTTTTGAGTTCTATTGTTTTAGCAGAATTTTGGATTTGACAATTAAATATAGTTGGTTAAAATTCATGATGTAGTGCCATCAACCTTTTTTTTGCAGTGTTCTGCAGAGTTTTAATCGCTCAAATGCTGTGCACTTGAATATTTTGAATTTTTCTAATCACAATCTTTAGGGATGGCTTTGATCTGAACAAGTTATTTAATTGATGCAGTATGGTTCAAATATACTAATTATATATATATATATATATATATATATATATATATATATATATATATATTATATCAGATAAAAAAATTTTTGTTGTAGCTGTTGCGGTGGCAATGAAGCAGGCAAATACTCTACAGTTTAAGCAGTACCAGCAGCAAGTTATTGCAAATGCCCAAGTTATGGCCAAAGCTTTGTTAGATAAAGGCTATATTCTTGTTTCAGGTTTGTATTGTTAAAATCTTTGAGACAATTACCCAAATTCACACATTCAAAGAACATGTATACAATTCATGAAATCATTAATCTAACTGAAGAGTATATTCAAATGAATTGCTACTATGCCAAATTGTTGCATCTTGTAGGCTTTCAGGTACAGTACATTTTTATTGTTTATATCCTCTCTAAAATCAACATCTTTACTCAGTGGAGTCTAAATTTGTGTCCCGTTTTAGCTTTTGAAAGGGTTGATAATTATTGATAACAAAAGTTTAAATATGCCATACTATTAGATTTTCTAATATTATTTCCTCCTTGATTTGATGAATTGGCTTTAAAAAGATCATCAATTTGATGGTAAATTTCAAAAGTTTACCATTTTATATAATTAAATTGATCAAATATACATTGATAAAAAATGCATTAAAGAAGCAATGACAAAAACATGCAGATAGTTCCATTTAAATATGCATTACTTAGGTTCTCTAATTAAAATGATACAAAATTCTAATTTGCTTCTCTGCATGATTCAAATTTGAAATTCCTTCCCATGGTCAAAAGTATATTTTAGCGAAATAGCCAGGTCATTTTGATTAGTGTATTAATTCTGTTGTGATAGTAGTCTAGTAACAATGTGTATATTTATTGACTTTCTCAACTGTTGATTATATTGGAACTACATATGTGTTTTCCAGTATTTTGTGATGCTATTTTGACATTGTGACAAAACCTATTTGCTTTACTCCCACATATAGGCAGTGTGGACTATAACCTACATTTGTAAAGGTATTTGATAATAAAATCTTGCTTTTTGCAGTACAGTAAAGTATAGAGCTTTCATGATGTATCTTCCTCTATTCTGCAGGGGGAACTGACAATCATTTATGTTGGGTTGATTTAAGACCTCTCAAAATTGATGGGGCAAGAGCTGAGAAAGTCCTGGAGGAGATTGGTGTTGCTGTGAACAAAAATACCTGCCCAGGAGACAAGAGTGCATTAAAACCAGGTGGAATTCGCCTAGGAACACCTGCTCTTACCTCTCGTAATTTCAAGGAGAATGATTTTCTACGAGTTGTTGAGTTTATTGATCAAGGTACTGTATAATTATGTTTGGAAAGAAACTTGCTTTTTTGTGAAGTTTATGTAACACTTGAGCAATAGCATGCACACACACATATAGAGAGATTATCCAATTGATAGGCAGAGTTGGACCATGAAAATAAAATCTTTTTTTTGCCGGGTTCACCTTAAAAAAATTGATTTTTTTAAACAAATACCAGGCAACATTATTATTATCATCATCATCATCATTATTATTAATATTCTCTGAAATTTTCAAGATTGTATAAATTTATCACTGACTTGAAATCATCAAGTTTGTTTTGCCCACCATAGGCAAATAAGAATTTGAAACAGTTATGCATTCTTTAGAAAGACTATGGATTAGCCAGTTGATCAACATGGCATTGACAAAAAGACATTTGGCTTAAGTGAAATGGCTATGGTGAATAGGGAATCAAAAGGAGCTTTGTGATTTATGAACTGACACTTCACTTGTCTTTACAGACAAGTTTAACTATTGAATCACTCCAGACCCTAATTAGATTGAACTTTTATCTCTTAGACTGAATGTGAGTGGAGTACATTGAGTGTAAGGAAGATGTGAAATATTACAGATGAATTCACATGATATTGAATTAGGAGAGTAATGCCTTGTTCATCGAATTAAAGCTTAAATTTGCATATTTATTGCTTTCTCAGTTGGTATACTTCTGGACATAATCTTCATTAAAAATAATGAAAAACAGAACCATTCTGTAGAAATTTGTTGTCCTATTTATTCTAGTCGATTCATAAGTTACAGCAAAATGTTTCTCAAATGATTTCTCAGATGGATTAGAAACAAAAAAAAACGAGAGATGAATACATGAATAACACAATTCAGTGCCATTTAGGGTAGCTTCACGCCCATTGCAGGCGGTGTGAAAAGGATTTTAATATTGGTCATAGTGTAAAACAAAGACACCTTGAATTAGCTCGTTTTGCTAACTCCAGTACTAATGCAACAAATTTTATAAATGCAGGGATGCTAGTTACCGAGCTTTTAATGAAATACTGACTAAAACTAGTGGTTTAATATAGGTTTGGTCCTTTGTTCAAACAGATTCTTCCTGATGCCAAAATTTTGGAAAATATGCATGTGTTCTGTACATATGCTCATTGAATTTTTTATGTTATATGTGGATTACGTTTTTCCTCGCTTTGTGTTGGCATTTATCCAAATAGACCATTGTTATCAATATCATTAATGTAATATTCATAACTTTGTCATAATGCACGAAATGAATCAAAGTATAGCTTTGTTAGATACATTTTAGTGCCCATATTACAGTGATTACAAATTACAAATACAAAAAGGGACAAAATTTAAACTAGCAAAGTTTAGTTACAAACTAGATATTAGACATTACTTTTGTTAAAAAGTTTGATATCAGATGGTAACATTATTAGGCAAATACCATGAAATAATAAAAATACATTAATATAAATTTTAATGTATATTTATATCTAACTGCAAATTTGTCCGATTAGTATATAAACCACAAACGTTTTTGACTCTTTTGGACGTAGCTTCACTCTTGTTCTATTAACAATTCTTTTCAAAGCGCCTTCTTTGGGAAAGAGACTGTATCTGGTCCTAAACTCTTCAGAATAACATCCTGTTTTTTTTTCAAGGCTGGTGTGAAATGTTTCTCCTTTGCAGCATGTCTTATCTTTGAGAAAAAGAAAATCGTGTTATGTCAAAGGAGGTATGGGAAATTTCTTGCCTTTATCCCAAATACCATAAACATGTATGGAAAATTTTGTCTTTACCTGGAAATCCACTAACCTTATGAAATGCAGACCTGCCAACTCTTAAGATTTTTCCAAAAATTGTCCTTAAAATATGAATTTAAGGCATAAAAGCAAAAACTACAAAAAAATGAACATTGCCGAAAAATCCAGAAAAGTTGTTCATCTGTGTTTGATTTGTTGGATACGGGTTTTTATTTTAGAATTAATGAAATTCAACAGGGGACCAGACTAACTTTACAGCAGTACCTCAAATGCTTTAAACTGTCAATATTTGTTCATGCAAAGGGTCTGCATGAAGCAACTGTTAATTATAGAATTTGTTTAAAAATGGTGTACACCTGTGCTTTTAGTTGATGGTCAGGAACAGAGAGGGTGGTGAGAATAGCTGGTGTATTCTTGCTGGATACTTTGACGTTGACACTTCTAGAAGTGCAGCGCCACAAAGTAGAGTTTACCTTGTTTCGCTGTAAAGACAAATTTCATGCATGAATGTCCTTAAACAGTATTGACCAGTGAGGAAATGTAATACAATAAACATTTAATATTACACGCACACATAAACATTCTTGTATAACCTACAAAACGGGGATATATGATTTTTAACATCAAAACGGGGACATTAATATTTTAACAAATTATGGCCAATTAAGGTCTATTTTAACTTTGCATTTGATATATACATGTCAGTTGTTATTAATTTGTGGTCAATTTCCAAGAAACACTATCACAATAGTTCCCACAAATATAAATGCAATGAAAAGTGAATGTATCCCTTAATTAAGATCTACATGCCAATCTTCAGGTAAAATATTTTTTTTGGCAAGACTAAGGTTTAGAATTTAAATTGGCCCACAAAATAGCACATTTTTAACTTTGGTAATAAGCCATTGAATGATAAGATCTCCAATATGAAACACCAAAAATATTTTTTTATGATGTCTTGGTTTAGTTTTAGAGAGCTTAGGTTAGAGCTGCATAAGGGTTACTGGAGCCATATATTGCCTATTAAAATCTAATTGTGTAGACTGATTGTGTGGCTCTTTGTGCAGTATTTAAGTACCAGCACTACGGCATGGAAACGTAATAAGGGGAACCATGCAGATGTGAGGTAGGCAGGCAACTGAATTTGCAATTTATATGTGTAGTTATATTGGTGGTCATGTTGTAATTGGAGGGACATAAATTCTTTCATTGTTCACTAAAGATACTCCTTGCTTCTAACAGTATTAATGTTTTGCCTTTTGCTTAGTGGAGAAGCCAGGCATGAAGTTAAGGTTGTGTATTGTCAATGATTTATTAAAGAAAATATAAAAAGGTACTTATTAAATGAGGAAAGAATGAGAAATATTTAATAGTTTACCTCTGAGTCAAATTAAATTTATTTGCTTGTTATGTTTCACATTAATTATACTTTAGCCTGCATGCACATTTTAAAAGAGTATATGATATCTGCATGAAACCTTTTATTGAGTTTTCTTGTGCTCCCAGTCTAATTTGGCAAAATATGTTAATGAACTATGGACTACCCATTAACCCATTCTATCCTGAGAAGCAATTCTAAATAATACACTGTGGTAAAACGGAGCATCATACAGCAGCAGCAGAAGAAATTGTGATGACCTTGACCATGTTTACAAAACATGTAACATTTTTATTTATTTTTTAAAGTATATAAAACTGTCTGAAAAGGTAATGAAATTGGCAACACAGTGATGTTTTGTTAAAATTTACTGATGTAAAAGTTCACAACTGTGATTTGAAATAGGGCTTTAAAATAATAAAAATTAAAAAAAATACCATGCACTTCAGTGAATCTTTATTCCGTGAAGATGAATGAAATGCTCCAAATAGTATGGGAATAAAATAAAGATAATTCTATTTCTAATATTTTGGTCCAGATTTGAAGTTTATAGCACTGTTCAAATGTTATAATAATTTTACCAAAACTGTACAATTAAATACTAGGAACAATTTGTTGAGTTCACAATCTAGAACATGTATTTCAGCCTGCAGTTTCTTTGGAAAAAAAACTTGTCCACAAATTAATTCTGGAAATCTTTAAACTGAATCATTAAAAGTTTTGTCAAAATTTTGAAGTCCACATCATCACTAGGTCAGTATTCTTCAGGGTGTTGAACATTTGCCCTTCAATCAATTTAAATCCTGGATGCAACCGAGGAGAAAAATTACCCAGGACATAATCATATTTAAATCCTTCAAAGTTAGCGTAATTGTCTGAATCGCTGTCGAAAAGTGGATACAGTCATGCACCATCTATTTTATCAACTTCATTTACATCTAAACCATCAATTAAGTCAATATTATCTTCATAATCATCAAAATTTTCAACTTCAATGTCACTGCCTTCACTATCAATATCCATGTTCACATCCGAGTTTTTGTCCATCATTTTATCAATTGATTTTCAAATCAGCTGTTTCGTTTTTAACCACTTTTATTTTCAAATTTTTCTGCGCATGAGTGCTTTAACCATTTCCTGTTGTCTGTGAAGAAGTAGACAAATATTTGTAATGTATAACGTGTTTCTAGAGACGCTGCATCAACACCTAGTAAAATTACGACTGAAAGTGAATTCCGGATCCAATGGGAGTCTACGACCAGAGGTGTAATCAGGATAGAATGGGTTAATAAACATGTATATCAATATCTCTGTGTTAAAAAAATAATTTAAATCATATATATTTGTCTATATTTACATAAATGACTTAAATATTGTTAGTTCTTGGTGCTATCTTTGGTTAGTAATTTGGAAGCAAAGTCCACAGGCTGACAGCAAATCTGAATTTTATAAATCGTAATAGAGGATGCAGTTTTCCAATTGATATTCATGAGGTTTTGAGTCAAGTGTGACGAGTGTATTGTTGTATATTTGTATATAGCATGATCTGCAAAAGTACTGGTAAAATGGAGAGATGCTCAGATATGCTTATTTTAAGGGTTGTATCTTTAAGTAAGGTCTTACATCAAGTTGAGAGATAGCAACCAACCATTGAGTTGCATAGGGTTTGGAACAAAGGTTTGTGCAGCTGTACTAGTGGTAAATAAATTCTATGCGTACTTTAAAACTTTTAAGTTAAACATGTTTATATTTGCTGCATCAAACTTTTATTTACATTTTCCAGTTTTACTATAGCAGTTATTGACATTTTGTTACACCTTCCTGAAAACTGGTCAATCTTACGGAGAAAAATCTACTGCCTTACTGAGATGGACTTGTCAGGATTGGCAGGTCTGCATATGGATCCACTTCAATTTCAGTTGACTCTGCCACAGGAATATTATTTGCTAACTAGCCAATACTATGGATATATGAAATAAACAATAAAAACAGTTCCATTTTCAATTTTCTTCCCATCAGATAATGAAAATTTATATTTTCATCATATGATAATGTATCACGGCAACATGTAATTTATGTCAACAAATATTAAGGTCGTCAATGACTGATTGGTTTAAAACATTGCCTCACCAATTCATCCAGCTCACCACTGCAGGATCGATTCCAGTGTCAGATAGGTTGAATTTTTGCATGTGAAAAAGCTCACGACTTGCTTAGGTAGGTCGGTGGTTGTCGCTGGATGTGGAGCACTTAACCCCACCCCAACCCCTAAATACCACTAATAGCTAAATCAGGATACTTTTAAATTAAAGAGTCATACTTACTAACTGCCATCACATCTATATTATTTTCCATATAAACATACTTTGCAAATAGATAAATGATAATGTAAGGATTGGATGTTCAGAACTCGACTGTAGGGTGCTGTGAGCTTTCGACGTTCATACAGCCATGGTCACAGTAACCTGTTCTTAACATTTAAGGTATATTTATTAAATGAGAAAAAAAAGCTTATTACAACCCTGTCTTGTCATGGTTGCCATGCCATTTGTTTTTTCTGTAGGAATTTTTTTTAAAACTTACTAATACCTATTTATTGCCTTCGCTTAAATTTGGAAGGTAATATAGTATTTTCTTCAAAACAAGAACTAGTCCAATTTCCTCGTGCAAGGAAAATTTAGTTTTAATGTCTGTTAAGGTAGTGAAAATGAACCAAATTATTTACCTTGTACCTCCTGCAGATGCAAAACTGCTTCAGACACTTGTTTCTTCAAGTGAAATGTAAAATTATTAACCCCACATCCACATTACAGATTAATAAAGTGACTTTAACAAAGTGAGATTTTATTAAATGATCAGTAAAAGCAATAATGATACCAAAAAAGAACAAATCTGGAATGTCCTCCATATAACGTTATTGATGTTTGTGCATATTGATGGGTAAAATAATTAAATTGGAGGAGGGGCGGGTTCAAAACAGTTGATCATGTGCTTGCTGATTTGTAGAGGGTAAGTGGGTGTTTTCAGAAGTTTTCTTTTGTTACTTATATCAATAAGTCCTGTGCCTTCCAATTTTTGAGATGAATTCTCAGTTAAAAGAATAAAAAACCAATAACAATTCAGTAAAGTAGGATGTGTATCGATTTGTTAACATGTTTACATATCAATTTAATTGTTTACTGCTAATAATGATATGGAGTTGTTTCACCAGAAATTGCATTATGCCACCTGATTTGTCCTAAATGAAAATTTGTACTGATCTGTCATCCAGTATAGCATATTATCTTCAGTATGAAACTCATTATCTAGTGCTTTTATGCTTACTTGAAAGCCTTAAATAAACTAGATTTTGTCATTTTCAATTCAGGGCTTTAAAATTTTTGAAAATTGACATTTTATTTTTGAAATCCTGGAGAATTTTTTATTTTTGAAACAATATCTGATCATTTTTGTTACAAGATATTTTAACAACCTGCTATTTGATATCCCTTTTTCCAGCATATTTGAGGTCAGAAAATTTCTTGTAAAAGTTCTGGAAAACTCCATGAATTTCATTTGTGTTGAAGTATATCAACCCTGGTTATCTGCCTAATGGAAAGTTGGTGACCTGGCATTGTTTCACTAGAATTATAAAAATCTCTAGTTTGTCCTAATGAAAATTATGCCAATTAACATCTTATATGACCACCATGAAGACCATATTGAAATTCTTATCATTATTTGTAATGGACAAGGTTTTACCAAATACACTACATATGGTATATGTTGGTCCTAAATATAAACCGCTATTATGACTGTACAATGACAGCCATCTTGAAAATCTTGTTATTGCTGCTACTCTTTAATGATCTCTAGTTGGTCCTACATGAGATTCATGCAGATAACATCCAGTGTTTTCAATACATGGCAGATAAAACTAAGATGTGATCGTAAATTCTTTTCAATTAGTTGAGAATGTCCTTTCATGGGACTCTTGTTTTATTCTGTTTCACAAGGTAAAGATATGTAATAGTAATTACATTTTGGAAAAGATGTGTAATAGTAATTATATTTTGGCAAAGATATATGAACATTTTGGCAAAGATGTGTAATAGTAATTACATTTTGGCAAAGATGTATAATAGTAATTACATTTTGGCAAAGATGTGTAATAGTAATTAAATTTTGGTAAAGATGTGTAATAGTAATTACTTTTTGGTAAAGATATGTAATAGTAATTACATTTTGGTAAAGATGTGTAATAGTAATTACATTTTGGTAAAGATGTGTAATAGTAATTACATTTTGGTATTTGGTAAAGATATGTAATAGTAATTACATTTTGGTAAAGATGTGTAATAGTAATTACATTTTGGTAAAGCAATGTAATAGTAATTACATTTTGGCAAAGATGTGTAATAGTATTTACATTTTGGCAAAGATATGTAATAGTAATTACATTTTGGTAAAGATATGTAATAGTAATTACATTTTGGTAAAGATGTGTAATAGTAATTACATTTTGGTAAAGATATGTAATAGTAATTACATTTTGGCAAAAATGTGTAATAGTAATTACATTTTGGTAAAGATGTGTAATAGTAATTACATTTTGGTAAAGATATGTAATAGCAATTACATTTTGGCAAAGATGTGTAATAGTAATTACATTTTGGTACAGATATGTAATAGTAATTACATTTTGGTACAGATATGTCATAGTAATTACATTTTGGTAAAGATGTGTAATAGTAATTACATTTCATTAACCCCACCTTAGCAGAAGGGTTATATATAAACGGCTTTGGGTTACACACAATATAAAAATCCTTGTAATTGGTGTGTGTGTTTTCTTTCTTGCTAAATAGAATGCAATCTTTACAAGGAAGTCTCTTGTCTCGTTACAGGAATCAAACTTGCCATAGAAATTCAGGCCTCTTGTGGACCTACATTGAAGGATTTCAAGACCAAGTTGATAGAAGATTCAGAAATCAAAGCAAAAGTCGGTGCTCTGAAGAAACAAGTAGAGGAGTTTGCTTTAACATTCCCGATGCCAGGCTATGATGCTTGGTGAAATTGATTCTTACTAAGGGGTCTATTACTGCATTATTGTATTTGAAGTCATCTTTTTTTGTTTCCTCTTGAGCAAAAGTTTTACATTAGAGAGAGAACAATATTTAGAGTGGCTTAAAAAAATGATCATGCAAATTGCAGAAGTGTAAATATGAAACTTTGCTAAGATTGGTCAAATTTTTAATCTTTGAAAGATAGGATATATGTTATTACATACACAATGCAGAATAACCTCTGTGAAGTATTTGTGGGAGGGGAAGAAATCCTACATAATGTGTTTGCTTGTTCCTGTGAAAGCTAATAAATGTAAATATTTGTAATTTTAGCCAATATTAAATGGTTACTAGATATTTGTTGAAAAATGTTTCTATTTGCATGCATTGAAAACCAGCAAACTTCTTGACAACACATTTTTTATTGATGTGTTATTGTACATTGTTTAAGGATCAAACATCTTTTCTCAGCGTGTGCCCTTTTTAGCATTACAATTCATAAACCAGAAGATCTTAGGGGATGGTATGTTGGCCAATTTACACATTGCAATCCCTGCTACTTCCAGGCTACTTGGAAGATTGCCATAAAACTTCATACAGATATTCAATCCATGGTCTAGTTGATTCTTAGGGCCACCACATAATGCATCTTAAACAATGTATAGCCACCACAGCAGCCATCATGAAAATCTTGTTACTGTTGCCTGAATGGCATGCCATCAGTTTGTGGTTTTCACCAAAACACTTGCTTGTTTAATTGGTGCTGATCTGAAATAAGGCTGTCAGAATAAACGTCTCCAAAATTTTGTTGCTATTCCACTTAGATGAAAAGTCATATAAACATTGGTCTTTTACTAAATTTCTTTTGTCTGGTTGTACTAAATGAAAATGGTGCTGAATTTACACCATCTTGAAGATCTCCTTATGGAAAATCATATTGTCATGTGTTTTGTTTGAAGACTAGTTATGACGGTCCTGAATGAAAAGAGGCTGCCATAATAAATATTCATACTTTTATCACCATTTTTTCTAAATGGATGGTTATATATACATGGGATTTTAACCAAAAGTCTTTAGTGGTGTCTGGTATGTCCAAAATGAAACAATGCCAGCCCAAATCCAATCTGGCTTCCACATGTCTGATTTGAAAATCTAGTTTCCCAAGAATATCAAAGACAGTTTCAACACTGAGCAATTATAAAGAAAATGTTGATGTCTTAAATGCCTGAAAAAAAAAAAATTTCAGTCAAGTGACTTGTTTTGAGTGAGGCAAGCTCAGATGTCTAGGAACAAACTTAAGTGGTTCTTCAAACAAGTAATAAAATGAAATCCATGTATGGTTTTGTGTTCTTATTTTCAGGAATTCATGTTTCATACTTGTGTATTCCAGAATTGTAATCCCCTCTCAAGAAAATTGGTCAGTCTAGTGTCTGGATAATGTGACTGGCTGGGACATCATGCAACATGCACTATAAACTGCCACATTACAGATAACATAGCGATATGACTAAAAAATTGTTAAATCTACATTAAAAATCCAAATCACACACACACAAATCAGGAGAACCATCTGATCCATTTCCTAAACCAAAGCAGCTTATTTTGATATA
Organism: Potamilus streckersoni; assembly: GCA_016746295.1. NCBI lineage: Eukaryota > Metazoa > Mollusca > Bivalvia > Unionida > Unionidae > Potamilus > Potamilus streckersoni. The sequence continues at coordinate 1,116,941 of JAEAOA010001782.1, read as the reverse complement.
AGTTCCACTGAACTGTAGGGGCTGCTGTTATGTTATGTACCCTTGTCTAAAATACATTTTATTTCAATATTACCTAAACTATTCAATTTCAGCCATTAAATTTATCATGTTAATTATAATTATGACTTTGTTGCAAGTTTTAAAATGCTTGTTTCAGGACAGGACCCCCTGTACTATAACAATTTATTGATAATTTGATTTCTGACTTGTATATAATGTAATAAATTGATTGATTCATTATTAATTCTTTGTTCATGTTGCTGGAAAAAATTGCAATATATGTTTACCGTTTTTATTTTGTTCTTGTATTGTTTCTTCATGTTTTAAGTATATTGTCATCAAAATAATTTTGGAAAACTAAAAACTTTGCATTATTCAAGTACCATAGATATTTTGTGAATTCAGATGCAAATGAAATCTATTGAAGAAAATTACAGAGGTTTGATACATATGCAGATTCAGCTTGGACATCTTGACATTTATCCATGTGCATACTTAAATGCAATTGTGCCATTTTTCCTTGTGCTGGGATGATTAAACATTCTGTTTGGTCTATGTTTTAATGGAATCTTTTTAGATTTAGTTATGGATGCATTTACATTGGTTGGTGACTGCTTTAATTATTGCTTTACACTTACCAATTTTCTTACAATTTGACAAATGCATGTTTTGTTACAGAAAATTAAATATTGTATTTAGTTGCCATGTTTTCACTCCTGTGTAAAATACATCAATTAATGTTGGTAAATCCATCATTCAACGCCCCCCCCCTTATTTTTTTTTTTTTTTGGTACTCATTTCATCCCCTATTTTCTAATGCCTTGAGGATATAAATTCAAGTTTTCTTCCTTTACCTAACTTGTCTCAATATTGCACATGAATGCAATGATGTGCAGTGGATCCCATGTTTTAGTGATGTTCCCTTGTTTCACTTTATCATTAATCTTACATGAACAGTATCCAAGAAATCAACTCAACGGAGAAATTGAATGGTAATAAATTGCAATATCTCGTAGTGAAAGATTTAAAATTTCATTCAAGCCAGCCAATTTGCTTAGTAAAACAAATCCCTCCATACTTATGCAGATTCTGTTTCTTTTTCAGGCTTTAGTAGATTTCTAATTTTCATGTCATTTATTAAGCCTAAAATGCATGAAATTTGTGTTAATTATTTACAGCAGAACTAATTAAAAATAATATGAGGTGCAGATCCATTCGGTAGGAATTTGGCAGTAAAAGTCGTCCTATTTATTCTAGTTGATGTGAATGTTACAGCAAAAATGTTTTGCAAATGATTTCTTAGATGGATTAGAATGATTTAAAAAAACGAAAAAACTATTCTGAGATGAATACATGAATAACACAATACAGTGCCATTCTAGTGTAGTCACACCCATTGCAGGCTGTGTGGAAAGGATTTTATTGTTGGTCATAGTGTAATACAAAGATGCCTTGAATTAGCTGGTTTTGCTAACTCCAATACTAAGGTAACTTCTTTTTTACAGTAGAACTAAATTGGGGAAATGATTTTTATAAATGTAGTGACATTATTTACCAAGCTCTTAATAAAATACTGACTAAAACTAGTGGTATAATAGTTTTGGTCCTTTGTTCAAATGGATGCTTCCTGACGCTAAAATTGTGGAAAATATGCAAGTATTTTGTACATATGCTCATTGAATTTTTTTTTTGTTATATGTTGATTACACTTTTTCTGCTCAGATTACTTCTTTTGTCAACTTGGATTTAAGTTTTTTCCTCGCCAGGGTTTGGCATGTATAAGTCGGGTGCAAATCCTTCCACTACTGTTTCAGGGGGTAATACTGATAGTGGTTTTAGAGAATCAGCAGAAATTATATCTTTGCTGGAGAAATGTGAAATTTGCTTGGCAGTCATTTTGTTGTATTATTTAATGTGGAACAAAACTTCATATTGATAATTCGTCTTTTCTTTTGCCAAACGGCTTAATGGACTCCAGTCTATTAATAAGGATAAAATATATCATGCAGAACACTTTGGTTCTTTGGTATTGAACCAGCGCAGTACATTCATATTTCTTTGAATTAAACAAAAATCCATTTTTCTTAGATGTGTAAAAGAATCCATACAAATTTGTTTTTAAAAAATAAGCATTTGAAATTACAAGTTTCTAGGTGATCGGATAATAATGTAAATGACAAGAAAATTAGGTTTTATAATTATACAATAAAATCGGGAATAAAATTATATGAATGGATGTGTTTGAAAGTTGGTAGAAGACACTGCCTATTTTATAATGCTCTGCTAAAAATGTTACAAATTATTAAAAAAAAAGTTGTAAATTGTTTTCTACCAGAATTGGATGAATCTGGCTTTTTTTTTCAATAAATGTTTAATATTAGTAACAAATGTGTTTTGTTTTTTGTTCATGTTCTTTATCTGTTGTAGTTGGGTGAAACTAAAAAATGTTTGACATCTCAATCATCACTGACAGTTTGTTATACAGTAAGAGTCAGGCTTATTGCATGTCGTCTTGATAGTACTGCACAGTTTATAATGCTGATGATTTGTTGTGTTGCTTCATTAATTTGCACCTGATTATGACTCCTCAAGGATTGGGCATGACAGAGACGGAATATTTATTGCAATATTTATTGCGTTCTTCAAGGTAGATTGAATTGAATGCCGTGCAAGCACTTAGATTGATGCTGAATTAGAAAAAAGCAGGCATCTTAAAGTCGTCTAAGAGTTGTAGAAGGATCTGTATCGAATGAAAAAATGCTAATCCTAATTAGATGAATCATCTCCACAAACATGCCAACAGAATAGATGCAGACTGACTCTTTTACAAATTTACTGCAAAATATATTGCTGGCTATGAGCTTTGATTGAAATTGCTGGATCAGATAATTTTCTTGTAATAGCAGTAATACATTAACTCTACTATTGTATTGCTTACCTTTTCTGGGACTCTATTCCCCAGTACATTCCAACCACCTGCTATTTACAAACGCCCAAAATTTAAAAGAACATGATTGCAGTCTGACTTTAGTAACAGCCAATCTACGGGATACCATTCTTTATCACTTGTCCAAATTTTCTTCATCTTCATTTTCATCTTTTAACGTAGGTTTTTTTTTTTTGTGCATTACATTGATTTTTTGCATTGTTAGCTTGTGTTTCTTGCTTTAGTTGAGTTTCATTTGTATTTTTTTGTTTTGTTTATTTCTGGGAATTTTTTTGCATCTTGTTTAGCAAGAAGTGCTTCAATAAATTTTATCTCTCTTCAATGCTTTCGGTGCTAAGACAGGTATTGTGTGTTCTGGATATTTTTGTTTACATGGATTTTGTCTATCAGAGCTTTTAAATATTGCATGGCGTTAGCACAGAAAGGCCCCATGAAAAATTCGCCCCATCCATTTAGTGTGCTTGCTTGGATGGCTGCTCAATTTTTTCCTGGGCCTTCTAGAAAGTTCTTTCTCAGAACTACAAACAGTCCATCAGTATCAATGCAGATTTGAAATCTGATTTATTGGACCCGGGGAAGGGGGTGATTAGATTTTTAATGTAGCTTTAACAATTGTAGTTATACTGATATTATGTCTGCATTTTGGCATCATGTCCCACCCAGTCACATTGTCCTGACCAGTCACAACACTAACCTCTTGATTATGAACGCAAAGTGAGGCAGCTATTGGTACCATTTTAGTAGTCTTTGGTATAACGCGGCCGGACATTCTAACCACTTTGACCACTGGAACGGTGATTTATTGGACTAATATTAGTGTGAAAGTAAAGACCTAGCAGATGCATTTGCAATAGTATGAGGGACTACAGTTTTACAGCAATTAGATCCGGGCCAATTTATAATATGAATGTCCTTTTTCTTGATTATTAACAGTAACAAAAAAAAAGTTTCATTGGCCATCGACCTTCGTATCACTCAGTGGGTGGGTGGCAAATCCCCAGACCAACTCATTATATTTCACACGTTTTTGTTAGAACAAAGCCATGATTTGAAATTTCTTTTAAAATCCATCCCGCTAAACAATATATGGGCCACAAACTCTCATGAAAAAAAAATCATATCACCTATGTCTTGGGTTGTAGTGGCGGCGTGGTTGTTTACAAACAAAAACCAACTCTAGTAAACTCTTGTAAGTAGACTTGAAAGTTTGTGTTTCCATCAAACGAATGATTTCTTGCTTACTAAGAGTAGGTAAATGCTGAGCTCCACATAGTTTATTCCCATTATCATGCAAGAAGGTGAGGAACTGTGACATTTTCTCAAGTATTAAAACTATTACAGTAGAAAATCTCTATGTACATATGTAAAACAGTCGATTTTAATTTAGGACCAGTCAACTTCATAAATAAAATGGCAGGTTCAGTATGCATTGTAAATAATCTTTGTAAACATCTGTCCCACCCTCACCCCTCCGTCTCAAAGTTTGCTATCATGTACATCGATTAGATTTCAGTTTATCCTAGCAGGTTCTACTGATCACCTAGTTTTGGGAAGTAGATCACGTTTTGTCTGCAGTCAAGTTTTTCTGTCTCGTACTGGACTTTTCCGGTTAGCACCGAATTTTACCGTATAATCTACAGTTTAGTCGGACCCATGTCGTGACATTAAGGCCATCTATGATGTGCTCTGTTCTTAGAAATCTTAGATACAAAGTATATAATGTAGGTCAGGGCAATGAATACCTTAGGAGTGTTAGATTTTGCATACGTATACATGAAAATAAATTCAAGGTCATTTTATCCCCCCTCCTTTTGGCAGTGTGGTATAATTACCCTTGCCCATCACACTGGTCAAGTTTTTCGTTCAAGACACTGGTGGGACACAAGTATCAAGTGAATACACGTTTTGGTAGTCTGTTTTAGTTGCTACACGGAAGTCGTTACCAGACGATCATATGCTTGAATTGTTAAATATATTCTAACTGTACAGGGAACAAAAATCGAGGTCTCTTTAAGTTTGTAACAAATAAAATATTTGAGTTCTAACTAACAAAACTATTAAATAGAAGGAGAACAATCAACAGCATTGTCATAACTGGTTTAGTGCGGCAGCTGTTGCAGACGGTTAGTTTCATAAATTAGGACTCGTATTCAGTTACAATAGAGCAGCTGACCTGTATTTCGAACTTCAAAGAGTCTATTTAACTCTGTATATCACAGAGACCGACTGTAATGTATTTTTTCACTATTTAGTTTTTATTTAGACCGTTACTCAATGATTCATATGTGATCGAACTACGAATATTCATAAGCAGCATGTTGCGAGATTCAAATATGAATCCATAAGCTAGTCATGACTAAGCAACACAACGGTCTGGTATGGTACTTTTAAGCAAATCAACTCGCCCCACCCAACAATCTTATAAAGTTTAAAAAAATAAAAATAAAAATAAAAAAAAATCCCGGGGTATAAATTAGCAATGGCGTATCTCCTGCAGGGAAAAGTCGTTCATGAATTACTTTCACCTCTGAACTGACTTTCTTCACATAGGAAAATCAACTCTTGTTAATCAACTGCTTTCCCAAAATTTGGGTTAAAAATTATCGACCAGTTGTAAAAATGACAACGAAGATCATGCAAGCGCATTTTTGCGTGCCAACAAAATCGTAGTGTCCAATATAAGAATGTGCACGTACAATATTTTGCTACTCTGACGTCATCCTATTTCATTCATTGTTAGTTCAAGAAAAATAATCGACTGTTCTTAAGGGGAAAAGCCTGAATGTTATTTTCGGAGGATATTATTTTATAAAAGAGGGAAATAGGAGCTAAATCTCGTTTTTCTAAACTATAAAAATAGTGGGTAGGTTTTTGTCCTCGGGGAAAAGTAGTTTTGAGAGGGAAAGATTGTTCTGTGACACTTTTGGGGGCATGTCAGTGAAACGTGACCTAACGGTGACCTGTTCACATGGGTTTCTTAACTAATGGTTTCTCCAGGCTTCAAACGGTAACGGGCATGTATCGGAAATTTTTTAAGCGCCGACCATGAAACGAAACGTGAGATATCAGTGAGGCCGTTATCAATATGGTTTACGTACAGGAACTTTGGTTGTCAACAAAGTACACTTGAAATTGCTGGATAGCTTTGACTTATGGCAATGAAGAAGCCTATACATTTGTGGCTTAATGGTCAAGGTCTTTCAGACTGAAAGAAAACACATGCAGCTTTTAAGTTAATTCCTTCGGATCTTACCTCGAATTTATGCCAAAAAGCTGTTTTCGGACCATATCGGTTATATAAGAAACGGTGATGGTCAGAAAAGTACGAATGCATCGGACCGTTTTATTTTTCCCATCCATAACTTCTTGGTCAGTTCAGCAATTTTTCCAGTTGTGGAAATAGAACGGTAGTTCGATTAGTTTTTGGAGGTTTTTTGTTGTTATGTTTTGTTTTGGGAGATATTTTATGAGAAATTTCCGGCGTTAAAAAAAGTATATTACTGTAAATTGCCTTAAAATAACCCTGCAAAATGTCGTGGAACACGGATTCTCCACCACAAGGTAGTGCCTGCACCTGGATGCAAAGTTTAGTCAAGATGTGACGGACGTAAGAACAAGGTATGCTGTGAATGGTATTACAAAATCCAGAATGAACTTTTTACAACTCGTTTAACTTGAATAATTATGGAAGACGTCGGGTACGAAGGAATTAACGTGGAAACCAAGATAGTTTTATTTTTGTGATGTGTTTTTGATTTGGATTTTTAATTTAGTTTTAACAATTTTTCAGTCATATTGCTACGACACCTGCAGCGTGACAGTGTTTTGTGATATCTAGCACTGGGTTATCATTCAGCAGACATGTATTATGATGTCCCACCCAGTCATGTTATCTTTACACAAGGCCGACCAGTCTAACTACTAGCTTTTTAATGCTGAGCGCCTAGCGAGGCAGCTGCTAGTTCCCTTTTTGATGTCTTTAGTATGATTCAGCCGGTGTTCAAACCCGCGCCCTTCGCATCCGAGGCGGACGCTCTAACTACTAGGCGACCGGAGCGGTGTGTGTAATGTTTTGGAGTATCTAATGGTTATTCTTAGAAAGCCAACATCTGTCAATGCGACGAGACGCACCTTTAGTTAACCCAGTATGCATGAAAGAACTGAGTGAAAAATAGATTTAAAATTAATTTGGTCATAAAATTTTTATAAAAGCAGATTTTGCACTTGGTATTTTTAGTGCTACGATTTAAATGTCGCCAACGTTATATGATGCATAAAGCGTATGCTTTCCTTGGATTGTACTATTCCGGAAGATAATTAGATTTGACACTTTCGCAATGACCATTTAATTTAAGGGGAAAGCCGTAATAGGTCATTTTATTTTCTTTTACATTTGCTTTAAGGTGGGGTTTCCCCACCTCACACAAAATATTTGGGAGACATTTTTTTTGTCGATACCATAGCTAAATACCTTATGGAAACTGAGACTGGAGGTGTGATGCATTCAAGCTACAAACGTATGCACGAGACATAAAGACAGGACCTAATCTAAATGACCATGGCAGAGATACTCCTCTTCATTAAAACAAAAAATAAATGTTAACAATATGAAGAAATGTTGACAACATGGATGCCCCTTAAACCATTGTAAGCAAAGTAGTTATCTGCCTCAGTTCGAAATCTGACCCCTCGCCGATTCCATGCTAATTTGCTTAGTGGAGGCGCGATGGTTCTAAGCGCCCAGGGGGATCGCCCCTACTTTTTTTTTTTTTTTTTTTTTTTTATAAAGAACGGTGGTTTGGTTTGGTTTGTGGTTGTGGCTCAGATCCCAACCAACTACTCCCACCCCATTTATAAGTTTTGTAAAAATGTCCACGTTACTCTAAAGTTCTAAAGTGAAGTGAATACCATTGACGCGTCGAGCCACTCGTCCTTTGTAGTACCGTAAAGACACTAAACTATTTCGCCGTGTGCGATTTACATACATTTCTAATCATTTACGGTCACATTTACTCTTAAATTTATGGTAGGTCATATACTGAATAGGTTTCATTTTGTCCTTCCTGATTGGTGGTTATTACTTACTTTAGACTGGAACACACAATAACGATCAGAAAAGTACGACTTGCAATTACTTCACATTACTGAGGTGTACTGTAATGCTTTAAGTCTATTTTGCTATGTCAGGCCTGACTTAACTCCTGTCTTTCGTTTGGACAGAGGATTCCAAGTCGGTAAATGAAACCGTGTAATTGAAGCCATCAGAGCAGTGATATCTTTGCTGATTTGACATAAGAAACCAATGGCAAAAACTCTCCCAAATTTCACTCTTAATACTGTAATGAATTATGTCCCTTGCGACGGTTATGTACGCCCTAATTCGAAAATGTAATCCGTCTATTCTGAGAGTGATGTTGTTTTGGTTGTCGTCTTACTTCCAAAATAAACGTCATTGTGTAGTGTGGTCCTCAATCATTTGACGTGGGTACTAAAAACAAATTTTTTAGGAATATCTCGCACACTTGTGACCCCATATGTTAAGATGCTGTTATGAACGGATTACAACAGTACGTGTCTCTTGTAAAAAAAATTAAAAAATTGTTGGTACTCGAGTCGGAACAGTGTCAGTTGCTGCCGTCACGTCTTAGTTGTGTGGGTTGAGTGTTTGTTTTAATTTAATATTTCACATTAACACCAAGCTGACAATGAAGAACTTTTGAGCTTTTGTGGTCTGATGATTTCATATTAACTTTTATCCTCAGTTTATGAAACAAAACAAGTGCCCTATACCCTATCAGGCAATCTGGGTTATAAATTCCGAGAAGTCACATTAAAAGGTTTAAAACTACTGTCCTTACTTTAACCCGCAACAGTTTGCAGTAGTGGTAGGATCCATGAAGAAAACTGATAAGCGGTGAGTCGTGAATTTGGTGAAAGTGCGTAAAATCGGGTGTAACTATTATTGCAAGACATTGCCTTGGATTTCTAAACGTTTTGCGAACTTTTTAAACTGGCTTCAGTTTTGATAAACTTTTGCCGTATAATTCAGTGGGATTGTTAGTTCTTGTAGGCATCTGCCTTGAAGTTTGGTAGAATTTGGAGGATTTTGTAGAGAAAAACTGGATTCAGTTTTTATTGTGTTCTTGTGGTGGATTTCGGTGAAATTGCTGTTAGAAAAGGTCAGATTAAAGTTCGAATTATAATTGTGACGTCTTGTCTTGAGGCAAGCTATAGCAATGACAGAAGAAGTAGAAGTTTATTTTGAAGATAAAGTTTATGGAAGACCACAGCAAGGTGCTGTTCAGAAAGCTAAATTGATAACACTGATACACGCTGATGTCGATATAAAAAATGAGAATTAAGTAACGACAACTCTGCAGGAAGAGAATGAAAGAAAAAAGATTGATTTTGGTATTCAAAGACCACAAAAAATTGACTTGAGGGACATACAGTTAACTTGTATACTGCCATAGGCCAGCCATTTCATGGTCGATCTTGCAGTTGTCGAAGTTATTATTCAATGGATCAGTTCGGGTATAACTGGTACCAGACCTTGTAGCGGATGCTTTATTAGAGCTGGATGTCCTTAATCGCAATACTGTTTTTGCAGTGACACGGGTTCAGCAATGTGCTGAGAAGGATTCAAGGGAAACCCTAAGTAAAATATATGGAAACGTATGCTTTGAAACCATTGCGCTAGGAAGGAAATGACACCGAGGACCCGGAATAGGAAATTAGACTAAGTGTCATTTCTTACATTAATACTGAAAAATTCGGCTGAAAGTTCACCTTTAAAAAAGAGAAAAGGACAGCAACGTATTCTACTAGGAAAATTAATTTTCCGACTATAATGGACCTCTCACGATGGAAGCAGGTCAGGTGTAAAGGTGTTACTCCCACAATGCTTCAGAACAGCGGTGTTTACATTGGCTCATGACAGACACTCTCTCTTTGTGACACACCTCAGAGGATGCGTAAAAGGAGAAAGAAGCTAGCTCCCATCGTGGTTCAGTAAACGAACCCTGTTTCAAAATTATGTGTTGGCCCTCTGCCAAGGACAAAACAAGGAAAAAAATTATTTAGAAAATTGATAGGGCAACAGGATAGCTGGAAACACATCATTAGCAAAGTTTAGAATCGGAGGCTGTAACGACAGCTTATTCTGTGTAGTTAGCTCATAAGTATATTATCAATCGGAATAACATTAGAGCCCATTCGGATTCCATCAGATCTACTATAATTGATAGAAACTTTGAGGAAATATGTACTGTAAATAATTTTTAAGTTTTTCCCTTTGTATTTTAGGTAATGAATTAATATTTTTTTTTTATTTTAGAAACCTTATTGGTTGTTCCTCTTTCGTGGTACTTAGTTTAAGTCCCTAGGTCGTAACAGTACATACCGGCTTACCAATTTCGATTTCCAGGTCCGAAACCACCTATAATTTCCCATGATGTTTTCCCACTAGGGATGCTTTTGCACACGTATACATCCGCGGTTGTCGTCCGATAAATCAAACCCCCAAATTTGTGTTGATAGTGATGGAAAATACACTTTGGTCTGATGCAACATGTTTATTAATATATGCAATTTTGCTGCATGCACATCGTTCCGGAACACATCGACTTACCTGAATGTGGTTAAAGCCATACCTAGCGCGAAATTCAAAATGGTCAACTGACGAAGGTTTTTTTTCCTATTCAACTTGGATTTACTGGTCTTCAAATATACTATTTGTTCCGGAAATATTTAGACATATCGCCAAAAGAATCCTTCAGCCGACAATAGATCAACACCCGCGAGCATTACAGGTAAGCGTATTAAATGTACATCGATGTAAGCAGACAAGATTGTCTGCATATTTTTGCAGGTTTTAATGAATATACAATACCATCCCTTTAAGTGTCAGTCATTATCATTATTGATTTATCGGCCTACCGTGATTTTATCCCGTGTAGAAACCAGCGTCATGGATTTTGGGCTGGGAAAAGGAAGTATCGTGAGCGCAGACTGATGCATGCTACAAAATGTTTACTCAATTTTTACAGACTAAGTCGGTTTACTTGTTTTGAGTCGCTAGCACTTCAGTTCCCGTATCTAAGTTGGTGGTTTACTATTTTTTTTTTATCACTAACTTCTCTAACTTCGTCATGGTAGTTATTTTCTCTTCTTTGTCCATCGAGTAGAGCACGGAAATTGTGCTAAGGCTACTTTGTTCGAAAGCGATAGTATGAGTATACACATATTCACAAATTTTCTGTAATTATTTTTCCAGTGCCGTCATTCACGTCAGTTACTATCGATATCGGTCCAACAACAATTCCGATTGGTGTATGTGTATAAATCTGGTAACACCCAAGCCAACGGTTGCTGCTGCAGCGAGTCCACCAACTGAATCCGCAATATCACACACGCATTTGTATTTTGTGAGGAAATGGTTTTCTTGGTGATAGTAGTATGATGGGACACTATAGCCCTTATGATACCAAAGCAAAACAGCCTTATAGCCCCAAGAATTATAGACCCAAAAGACACAGTCTGGGGTGATATGGCCCCAAGACTGATTATGGAACAGGTGGGAGGACGTCACTGCACTAGAAACTTGCAAAAATGTGGTAAGGGGCTGACTTAAATACACACGACTACTATTGGGTAGGCCAAATACAGTAGAAACATAAGATATATACAACATATAGATAACACATAGAGTCAAAATGAGAATAAATACCTTTACGATTCATAGGAAGTGTACCAGAGCTCTAAATTTTTCTTGTACTTTTATCCGATTTTTATTTAGTCTGTCAAACCCCTTTTTCTTTTTTTTTTGTTTTCTTTCTCCTTCCTCTCTTTTTCCCAGATCTATTTAATCTTCTTTACCTCTTCTTTCATTAACTTTTCATGATGTCTTTGCCTTACTTTATATTGACTGAGCTTTTTATGAGAAAAGGACACTTTGTTAAATGGAATATGCCTTCCAAAAACATATAGCTTCGATGACAAAATCAAAAACCTCCTACAAGATTCCTACTCTGACATATTTAGGAAGTTTGAAGCCTCTCAACTTATCTGCTTCCTCTAGTATTATTCCTTGCAAATGGTAACTGGTAACTTTAAGTCTGGTCACAAAGTCTGGGAACTTCCATTCCTTTATAAGCCTACCCAGCGCGTAGGTTCCATCCATTATCCAATGCCACCTGTCTCCTCATTGGCTAAATAGATCCATGTCGTATTCTGTGTAGAATGGCGCAAACGAAAACTATGCATTTATATACGTCAAGCACGGACGTGAAGGAAAACATCACTTTCACTCACTTCACATATTATATCCACACAGACGAACACGAAATCGTAAAACACTATATATCACACAAACGGATGAGAAGAAAAAGCACATCGTATCTACTATCCTTACAAAACGAATGCGAAAGCATAAAACACCATTCTTACTATCCACACAAATGATAGCGAATGCGTAAAACACACTATACTATCCACACAAACGGATGAGAAGAAAAACCACATCACATACACTTTCACCCAAAAGAACGCGAACGCATAAACGACACTACTATCCAAACAGACAGGAAGAGAAGAAAATCGCACCATATATACTTTCCTCACAAGGGAACGCAAACACACACACACACACACACACACACACACAGGCACACACACCAGCAATAGAATGACTGTTTATGATCAGACTATTCTACATTCACACAAATTGGCAGCTTGATTATAGTCTCATTTTTTAGAGATTTTGTCAGCCCTGAGAAGGTCTGTTTTGTTTGTGAACTTCAAATGTCAATGTCAATGATATCTTCCTGGTCGTGCTCCACACACGCGTCGCCGGCTCCAGTCATTCTCCCAATTGACTGTTGTTTTTGGGAGCGCAGACGGGTCTTGAGTGGCTTTATCATTCTTGTTTTCACTCTGAGGGATTCTGAAGACTTATTCCCTCAGTCTTATCCTATACAACACCCGGGGATGATGAGGTCCCTGCTGCTCCTATTCCTGTCGCTGTCTCCAATTCTTGCAAGGCTACCTGCTCGTAGTTTTCTGTCTGGAGGACAGCGAATCTTGGTAGTGGTTGTGGCTATGATAGTGGTTGATGTAGCAGTGGTGGTAGTGACAGTGTCCTCACTGTAAGTTTTACCTCACACTGAGGCATGATCCGTTGCTTTTTTTCTTTTTTTTCTTCTTTTTCGTCTTTTCCTCTACTTTTATTCCGGCTTCTTCTTCAATAGTCTCCATAGCCTTTATAGCCAGCTCATTCTACACTTCAGGTGCATTTGAATTTTCATTAATTTGGTGAGTCTGCTTTTCGTCTTTTACTTGAGGAGTGAACACTGGTAGCCAGACTGTAAGTAAGTTATTGAATTATAGTGGAGTGCGCCCATTCGGGCATGTACCACTAGTTTATGTCTGCATGGCGGCCTGTTATATATCTCAGGACAAGGAATAAGAGCCTTGTCTTCCAGGCATATATGCCCTCAAAGAGGGCTAAAATTTTGCCTATGAATGTTTCTTAGGTCGTGGGACAACTAAGTCCCAAATGACATACACATGCTATAAAATTGACTTGAATGCTGGAGGGTAAAGTGAAAAAACTTTTAATTCAACAGCACACTCCTCAATATAAGAGGAGTCTCGTTGGCATGCCGCAACGGACTCCCACCCCGCCCACAACCCCCACCACAAAAGTTGGGTCCCTTTTATCTTAAAGCTATGGTGGAGCTAGGTTGTATAAATATTTTCCCAACATACCAAACGTAGGTCTCGCTATTACATTCGTAAGATGTGATGACATGTAAAATATTCCTCCTCGTTGAACCAACATCTTTATCTTTTGACGAATAAGTATTTTCTTTAAAACCATTTGGCAAAGAAGGTGTCGATATTTGTCTAAGCATTTTCTTTCCTGATGTTTGGACAAATGTGTCAGTCTAGCTTTTGTCAATCAAGCAGTTATCTTAGAAGGAAAGTAAGGAACAAAGTAATTTATGACCACACCTATTCAGGGTAACGGTCAATAATGTTAATAAAATCTTCTGATGCAAACGGTCTAAAGCGGAGTATTAGGAAGATCGCACCCTTGATCAAGAGAAATCTGACTTGTTGATTGTCTTTTGTCACTTTCCTCTTGTGAATTTCTCGACTCACAAGTTCTACAGTTACCCATTTAGACTGTTCTAGAAAGTTCTAGCCAAACTTCGTTGTAAATCTTTTTTTTTTTGTTGCAATTCATTTGATAATAATTTAATATTATTTTTACATCGGATTTTTAATACTTATCTAGGTGTTTTCCAACGTTTGACTCCTAGCCAAGTTTTTATTTTCAAACGACATAGTATGTCACTTCAGTGACGAGATCCCACTAAAGGTAGGTAGTGACAATCCGGAGACCATCGAACATATTCCAGATTATCGGAATCTTTCTCCCCCCACTCGTGAAGTGACACACTATAACTAAAGAACTTGACTTTATCCTCTTCACTCAAGTAGAAAAATCCTGCTCTGGCTAATTCTTTTGGAGGTAGGTCCTTCCAGATATTTTGACCATTTTCTTTGGAAGGTTTGCAATCGACTTTCAAAGTCGCAGTATTCAGGTAAACGTACCGGCAAAGAATATTTGTCTATCACAGGTTCATTTCGATAAAGGTACGGTAAAATCCTATGGACTTTGCTCAGTTTTGCATAATATGCATACGGTGGTATTCGCATGGTTTCCCGTGGAAATAATATCCAAGATAAAAGCCTGTAAAGTGAAAAGGTGTTCTATAACGAGTGGCATCGCTTTCGCATCCGTCAGGTTTGACACGTACAATATAATTTCTCTTTCCAAGTGATAGCGATAATAAAGTTTGCATGATGTGTAACTGAATCGCTGAGATCACAACGTATGGCATCCCTGCCATCGCAAGGAACAGTATCGCACTCAAGTTTGCTCTTACGTGATGCTTGCTGTGTAAAATGATTCATCTTTCATGCTTTTCAATGGTCCCAATCAACCATAAGTCTTGGACGTTGTCCTTTTTATACTAGTCGTGATGAAGTCTCGAGCTTGTATATCGTTCCTTTTTATTTCCTTAGTTTTGGAAGTCTTCCTTTTTGTCTTCCTGGAAAACAGTTCTACTTTCTCTAAGAAAGGAACCTTCATAACTAAACCGTAGTGCAGTGGGTGGAAAGGCCATACAATGGTAAGGACAATTTGGATACCATTGAGTATGTTCCAGAATAGCTGAATCTTTATAGATACGTCAATCCATATGCTACTCAGTCCATAACTGAAACACTGTACATCGTATACCAATCCAGTCTCAGGTCCCAAGTAGACAAATTCTGTTCTAGCTAAAACGTTCGCAGTAGGTAATCATATCCTGTATGTATGCCATTTTTTTAAACGTTTCCAATCGACTGGCATAATTACAATTGTCAAGCAAATAGACAGGAAAATGGTATGGTTTGAACTTAGTTCTCAGTGGGTCTTTCACTCGATACTTGGTGTATCGAATTCATTTTTCTTGTTGGTGAATATCGTCTTGGAGAGATGACAGCCAGGGTGTTTTCTGAGCATCAATCGTTGAAGTTAAACTAAGGAATACGCTTTGGCAATGGTGCAAACTTCTTTCAAATTATCGATTCCTCTGTGCTCTATGAACAGTTCTCGAAATTGTCCACAGCATACCGTAAAATGTCATCGTAGGAATGACAATGCTTTAACATATCTTCCTGAAAGTCGAGAGGGTGAGAGACGTGAGTGTGGTACCAAGCGTAGAAAACTTCTATTTGTTTCGTACGCATGTTGTCGGGTCGTAGTAGTGAGCCTCAAGCAACTGAGGTAAAATCGCATGTTGATTGGCTTCGGTATTGAAAAGATGCGGTAAATAGCCGTTGGTCATTTCTGTCATTCTCAACGTTTTAGGCATACGACTCAAAGGCATGGCCAAGTAACTCGTCGAATCTGTAAACTTCACTTGTCCCACTTGCACGTAGATGAGTTTGGCTCTATTCAAAGTCACTTTAAGATATTCGGTACTTTGTTCCGTATGGTATCTCTAAAGAAACTGTCCATCGTATCCGGAGAAATTGTGAGCCATCATTGTGGCATAGCGATGACAATCTCCGTAACGTTCGATATCTTCTTGGCTCCACATTTCGTCGATAGGGTCTAAGACCTTATTGGACATTATAATGCTCATTTACAAAGAAGAGTAATTATATTTATCTCCAATGTTCATTGACTGTCAAACTAGCAGAAAATTCTGGCAACCGATCTTAACATGCGTAACCTATTTTCGAGGTAAAGGTTCTTTTAGTAAAACGTCTTTGAAAATCTGTCATAAAGTTTTTAGAGCGTATTGTTTAGCTTATCTGCTACATATATTATGCTCTTATGCTATTACTATTTGTAATTTATATAAAATACCTGCAAAATCATGGCGAGAAAAGTCCATGTGTGTCATTGTATCACGATGTCCTCCATTTTGGATTAACATGAGAGTTTCGTATTTAGAGATTCTATACTTTAGTATTTGCAAATATTCTTTCTAATGATAATAAGGTACTGATAAGAAAGTGATTTGCATGTTTTAGTGATAATATCGTTGCAATACCGTTGTATCGATGTATGTAATTTATGTTTCAATGTGACAATAGCGGTTGTCTGCATCAAGTGCAGAACCCGCGTCTACATGAATCAGTTCAATTATTCAAGACTCAAGTTATCATCATAAAGTTTAATGTTACATAAACTTGAGCTCATAAAATGTTCTTATTCGTTTCATAGACAAGCTCTACAGTATTAAAATACTTATCGTTATGCAATTTATGCATTTGTAATGTTGACATTGTATACCAAACAAAACTGTAGTGTTTACAATGCAATGCATGGCACACCATACAAGAGACTGATTGGTTACATTGGTTGTCGTGCATGCAGCGATTGGTTGGATTGTCTCACATGGTGCCTGGGGAAGCTAATAAATACGGGAGCGTTGTCAATGTAGGTCAGAAAACTGACGAGTACAGTCGGCGCCAGAATTCAAAGTGACAGAGAAAAGCAAGTTGTCCAGTATGTACAATTTGGATCTTTACAAACATCACATTACAGTAATAAACAAACAAGAATTAATGGAATAATTCCTTAATTACTATAAAAAAAATTGTAACAGTTGTCTCCCATCACACTTGGCAGCCTCCACCACCTCCTGTTTGTTATATTAGAATTGCATAATCTGGATGTACACAATAACTATAGCTCTTATTTATTTATTTATAATTTTTATAATTCATTAAACATTGCTAAAATTGTTCTCGATTTTATGTTGATGATATAACCCCTCTTTCATCGTCCCAACCCCAAACTTTTGACCTTTTTAATATCTCACTCTCTGTTCCTATGTACAAATATATGTAGCACCCTTTAGGACCAAAAAGGGCCTTACAGTATCAAAATGTTTATCGTGATGATATACGTGCATATATTTTCTGTCTTTGAAATCTTTGGCTCGAAACAACAGAGGTCCACAGACTTCTTGAGGGTGTGTTTTCAAGGTGTTGATTAAGACGTCTTGTAAATTTTGCATTTCCGGAATGCCACATGCAGTGTCTTTAGATATCCCAGCTTGCTGTAACAGGAATTCTGCTTCTCTTCGATGTTTGCTTCGGTCCGATCGTAGAATAGTTTTCTAGGCTCTTTTCCATTCAGCCGTTCTTGTCAGCATAGGTTCGTCCCACCATGATGGCACGGGCTAAGCACATCAGAGGCGTAGCTATGATATTTTGCGCCCAGGGACGAACTATAAAATTGGCGGCCCAACCCCCTCCCCGTTTAATCACATTTTTCTATTTTACTTTGTATAATGTAACATTGTAAGCCTCATTTTGGCGCCCTGTACCTTTGCGCCCGGGGACATATGTATCCCCCTGCCCCCCCCCTAGCTACGCCTCTGAAGCACATCTGGTCTTGACGGTTATAAATTCAGACAATACTGTGTTTGGTACTGCGAAAGTCGTCCACCAATAAAACCTTTTTGCATTTATAATTTTCTAGAGGAGCGTTTATACAGCTCTCGAATGTGGTAGCACTTTTCAGGATTTGCTGGTGGTGATGGCCTTTGTGTGTAGACTTTCTGGGTCTGGATTCTGGCTCACTCATCTCATCTTCAAAATCGCTGGCATGAATTTGAACCAAAATTTAGCTACTGTGTGAGGTGATAAATAAATCACGTTTATACTTCTTATTTTCTTCTCATTTCTTAACGAAATTGTGCGATCGTTTCATCTTGACTGGAGAAAGTCAACTAACTACATGTGAAATGAAATGGACACCTATACATTCATGTTAGACCAGAGTGTGTGTGTATGTATGTATATATATATATATACATATATATATATATATATATATATATATATATATATATATATATATATATATATATATATATATATATATATATATATATATATTGTGTGTGTGTGTGTGTGTCATAAGAAACCTTTCGAGATAAAAGTCAAGATGTTTTCTACATCTGTCAGAATAAATGGCATTGGGCAACATAATGTCCAGACCGTCAAAAAAGCAAGACCTGTGTCAAAAGAGACAAAAGTCAAGATGTTTTCTACATCTGTCAGAATAAATGGCATTGGGCAACATAATGTCCAGACCGTCAAAAAAGTAAGACCTGTGTCAAAAGAGACAAAAGTCAAGATGTTTTCTACATCTGTCAGAATAAATGGCATTGGGCAACATAATGTCCAGACCGTCAAAAAAGCAAGACCTGTGTCAAAAGAGACAAAAGTCAAGATGTTTTCTACATCTGTCAGAATAAATGGCATTGGGCAACATAATGTCCAGACCGTCAAAAAAGCAATACCTGTGTCAAAAGAGACAAAAGTCAAGATACCTGCTATTATTGTCAAGAGAGAGAGAGAGGTTATTGGTTTTCAGAATGCCCTAAGAAGCAACAGGAGCAAGAGGAGGAAAAAGAAGAGGTGCTCTCGGCAGAAGAAGAACCCCGATATGTTCCAAAAGAGAAAAAAACAAGGCAAGATTAAAGGGAATAAGAAGAGGAGAAAAAACCGAAAAAGTGCATAAGATAAAAAACATAGATAGTGAACCAAACGAAGACAAATAAAACGTCTATGAACTTTTTTAAAGTGTTGTGTTGTGAATTGGATTGTAAAATTTGCACCAGAATAGACCAGACACCTAAAATGTGATTACTGATTTTGATTGTTTTAGAATAAGGTCTACATTAACGCGAGTACATCTTCATCGTAGGGTTAAGAAAAAGGGATTTTGAGTTTTGATCAACTGAGGTAATATAAATACTATTTCTTCCAATAAATGATTGGCTCTGAAAAGTACCGTTATATGTTTGCTTTCTTTTTTGAAAAAAAAAATCTTAAGAACGAGAAGAAGTCCGCTTTAACTGCCTTGAACTTTTGCCACGGCAACGGCTACGGCCACAGCCTATTTCTAGACCTGTTCTCATCGATGATTTGGTAGAAATCACTTTGGCTAGTATTTCAGGTGCTGCAACAGGGTCAGGTTGTTTGGCTCAGAAATGTCTTTTTTTTCGTAATAATAAGTCTGATACATTTGTTTCAGACTTCTTAACTCTGCCGTTTGACATTCGTTATTCTCCTTCTCTCATATACTTTGTTCTTCTCTGTTTCGTTTTCTTATTCACGTCGTTTCCTTCTTGCATCTTCTTCTCGCTATTGCTGTTCAATGAGAAAAGCTTGTTCTGCTTCTTTCTACTGCTGTAAGAATTTCTCCTATTTTTCTTTCTGCCTCCATTTTTTTTTATAAATCTTCGTCATGTGGTAAAGAAGGAGATGGTGGCGAAGGTGATGGTACCGGAAAAAATTCTTGCGAAGAAGTGAGAAAAGCCCTAAATCCCAATTAAATTTGACCTCTTCCGGAAGTAGATATGTGTTCACTTTGGTAGCCACTTCCGGTTCACCCCAGTTAATTGTCTTCTTCATTTCTATCATGTTTCAAAAGCAACAATATTGCATTATTTCTCTGCACACAGACACTAGCGCACCTATATGGAATCAGTACACAATTAATAAAATCCGGTTCAGTACCCACGAATGTAGTCCCAGTCTATTTTTAGATCACTTTTTTCGGTCTAAATTTGGTGGTGATACTAGAGTTAGATTTTGGCATTCTTGGCAAGGATTTAAAGGCAATTGATTATTCTTTAAAATGTGAGCTTATGGTGTGGTTGTCTGTGTGTATTTCGGCGACAGTGCACATTGAGTAATAAGGTCATGGTGATGATCCGGAAGTGAAATCTGTGTTCCGTTGCCTGGTGTTTTGTTTACAATTCAGCCTCTCAAAAAAATGCAGGTCAACCCTTGACAAGAACTAAACCGTAAAGTCATCTTTGAAGGTATTTTAGATTAACATATGATTTGTATTGATTGTCACACAGTGGAAAGTTCAGTACTGAGAAACAAATGTAGAGACCATATAGTAAAATTAATTGTGTACTATGGCCTGTCAGTAAAAACTTGAAACTGATATAAATTTTTTATTGTTAATGACATATACATGAAATTTTAATATGTTATGTATATTGACTTTAAAAATATAAAAATGAAATTAAAAGTAAAAAAATAATTTTAATTTTAAAAATTTAAATGAAATTTAAAAAAACAATTAAAAAATAAAAAAATTTCCACCAAGTATACACATACATAATATTTTTTGGGAATGATATTAAATGATATCAGCATATATATACTCCTACACCATATTCAAGCTCAAATGATGGATATTTGTCAAATTTGATCAGAGAAAATATCTTTATTAGTCAAAATGAGACCCTCATTTAAAATACATGAAGACAAAATTCTATTTTGCTTTGTACCTTTAGGTCATTGAAACTATTTATTTGGGGTTCAAACAGTTAATTTATGTGTTTATGATGAGGCGACTTCCTGAGTAACACATATCTGCTTGTATAGCTATCAGTAATTGTTTATAACTATAGTTATAGGGTATTTAGTGAGAGAACAGAGATGAAGACTTTATACTAGAACCTGTTCAAGTTCTCTACAAAATCATATTAAGCTGTCAGAGAATGAAATACAGGTCAGAGGTGTAAAATATACTTTACCCAGGTATATTTACCATTGCATGTAAGAAAACAGCAAAATGATGTAAGTTGAACACAGAATGCATTCCTTTTTATTGTTCAGTTTCTTTAAGATGTTGATTGATGTAGTGCGACATTGTAGCCCAGATGATATTATGGGAATTCTCATGATCCATTTTGCTTTATGCATTATTAATGACTAATAATATTTGTTATCTGACACTTTAAAGATTACATAAGTAATATTCAAACAGATTATTTGAATTTAACTTTCTACAACTGATCCTAACATGGTTACATAGCTGACATGAACAAATATGCATATATTTTGTAATGTTTGGAATCAAAAGTTGACATTGTTAGGCTGACATGGTACTTATAGTGAATCTGTAAGGCTTAGTTTTGACTGTGTGCACTTAAAATATCCCAAGATGTTATTTTCATCATGAATATGCCTCTGTATGGTAACACATTTCAATTTAGTACTTTGACAGAGGGCGGTATTGCAGCATCAGCTGATATTTGATTCCATGGAATCATTGAATCATTGAACTTAATAACTTGGTAGCCAAGACTCTTAAAAATAGACTAAAAATGTTCAAACAGATTATTTGAATCATGTTTGCACATGTGATTTTAACAAGTACATTGCATATGTCCCACACATGCAAATATCCATCCTTGTTTACAAGTTTTCGGGATGCAAATTTCACATTTAGTTGATGATATAGGATCTATTGGTACCTATAGTTGATCTGTTTGGCCACATTTTGCTATATTCACTCACAATATCTAAAATTGTTTTCTCCTTCATGAATAGGATTGCATATAGTAATAAATTTTAATTTGGTACATTGTCATTTAACTTTCCACTATACTGGTATGTATCAATGTTTGCACCAATGATCAAACCTCACCGTTCCAACATTGCCTTAAACTTTATGATACATACTCTACCTGATTAGTTATTTAACCTGTAAATGGCTAAATATGCTCGTAGAAACTTCATCTATTTTTAGGATGCATTTGTCACTTTAATACATGCCCATTGCTTCACATCTTTGAGTGTCACTCTATCAAGTTTACCTTTTTTAACCATATTTGCAACCTGAATGTTATATTGAAATCACCGTATCTAACACATTTTAACTTCATTTGCCTACATCTTCCTGTTATATATTTTCAGGTCTAGTCTGGTATCTGGAACAAAGTATTAGAGTTGGATCAATTTGGAAGCTCTCCAGTAGTCCAATGGTGATAGCAAGGTCTCATAAGGACATGTGCAGTGTGCTGCTATAAGTGACCAAGATGAGTTCATATCAGTACACTGATATACAGCATCTCAAAGACATGGCTTAGATCTTCATGAGAGAGATTCGCATCTTTTTTCAGTAAGGTGAAACTGTATTTTCATATTGCATTGTTGACTTTTGTAGTTATCGGCATTAAAATGGAATGCATATTTGCTATAAAACATGGTAGTGGTCCCATCAAAACTTTAAATTTGAGCGGGATATTAGTTATACAAACAACTGTCCAAGTACCTGAAACAATAAATGTGGAACATAGTACCTGTCATTGTTTCTTTAGTATGTACACCTATATGCATCTGGATAGGCATATTGCAATTTGCTGTCAAAATCACTGTGAGCTATCATGCTACAGTACCCCTGGGATTAATATTATCAGTTGTACAGACCTAAACTACCATTTGTTTTAAAGACCATTAATTAATCAACATTGCTGCCTTAAATTTGTCAAACTGAATGTCATAACTTGTATGAAAATTTATTTTTTGTAAAATAAAAAGTTTTTAAAATTTATATATTTATTTAAATTTCCATTAAAATTTAATATATCAATAAATTTTAATTCCAAGACCATTTTCAGACAGACCTTATCAAGTGTTACAATTAGGTTTTTACTGCATTGAAAAATTCCTATAATTAAGGAAGATATAGCAAATTTAGTTTTGGTTTCTTAAGAACAATTGGACCTCAAATTGCACCCTATAGAACACCAGCACTACACACTTTCTGACAGCTGTCACATGTCTTGCTTGCAAGGAAATTTCAAAAGACTTTATGTATGAAGTTGAAACAGTAGTGGCATGCAAAATAAAATGCAAATATAAAAGGTTGACAAAAACATTGACCCTTTCAGGAATCAGTACACAATTAATAAAATCCGGTTCAGTACCCACGAATGTAGTCCCAGTCTATTTTTAGATCACTTTTTCCGGTCTAAATTTGGTGGTGATACTAGAGTTAGATTTTGGCATTCTTGGCAAGGATTTAAAGGCAATTGATTATTCTTTAAAATGTGAGCTTATGGTGTGGTTGTCTGTGTGTATTTCGGCGACAGTGCACATTGAGTAATAAGGTCATGGTGATGATCCGGAAGTGAAATCTGTGTTTCGTTGCCTGGTGTTTTGTTTACAATTCAGCCTCTCAAAAAAATGCAGGTCAACCCTTGACAAGAACTAAACCGTAAAGTCATCTTTGAAGGTATTTTAGATTAACATATGATTTGTATTGATTGTCACACAGTGGAAAGTTCAGTACTGAGAATCAAATGTAGAGACCATATAGTAAAATTAATTGTGTACTATGGCCATATAGGGAATATTACTTGATAGGTAGCTCTCTTCGGATTGGAAGACAGACTCCTGGAAGTAACCTAATTTTGTAACGCGTATTGGGATTGGTATTAGTGAACAATTTCAATCGGTTTCGATCCGCTCTTACACTAGAAATAGACGCGGTTCACTTCATTCATTCACCTGTTTTCGTCACAAAGGTGTGCACAAACTCTGAATCATCTAGTATTGTATTTTTGAAGCCATCACATTCATATCCTCCCAATATAGTATCCTGAACGTTTGACCCTAGGTTTTAAGTCATAAAAACGTTTACGAACATTGTGGGATTAGATTCTTAATTGTTTGCAAGGGAGCAAATTGATATCAGAGTAGTAAATCGCCCAACTATTATTCTATTTGCGTCATGAACGACCGAACCCAACCTTATTAAGCCTTGGGGCAATTGTTTTTTTAAAGGTAATACTATTTTATCAAAATATAACACCGTTGTAAGAAGGTTAACAAGTAAATCCTGATATATCTTAGTGGAAAGTACTCCCAATACAAGTTACTGAAAAATCTGTCTACAAAAATTAGTTTTTACAAAGTTTTGAGCGAATTTTAGTGTTATTATTTCTACTTAAAATTGATATCCTAATATATATATATATATATATATATATATATATATATATATATATATATATATATATATATATATATATATATATTAGGTAACTAACTCTCACAGGTTATAAACTTACCACTTGATGATTCCGTTCAAAATTTTTTCATACTATTTGAGTATATAGCGTTATGTGTGTGTGTGTGTGTATATATATATATATATATATATATATATATATATATATATATATATATATATATATATATATATTCTGTAACATTTAGTTTTATTTAATTTTCATACCTTTTATCATGGTCATAAAAACTTAAATTACGTAGGATCTATATGTAGTTGTTTACGTTCTTGTTGACAATAAGTAACCGTAATAATAAGACTTAAAATGGCGCCTATGGAGTCTTTTCTCAGTTATTAATGGGATAAGTTTGTTTCAAGAAGAATTATGTGGACTCCTATTGGTTGAGCGAGGTCATGTAAATATACGTAATTTGTCGTTGTTTTCACATGGGGTCTATTGCCAACTACAGTCGCAATATACAGTGTATATAAGGAAAAACTTTGACATTTAAGTTTCATTCCGATTTCTGGAGTCAATCATCTTTTTGTGTTCATGTTGTAAGTCTGTAGACGTATTTTATGTATTGCTCAGATATTTATCGAGAGGAAAAACTTTCGTTTGGACTGTTTAGTGTTGATAGAAAGTGATCATTATTTTGACTCTAAATTTATTCTGGAACTGTTAAAAATTATTCGAAAGAATTCTGGTCACATGGTTCCCACGCTATCGGGAAATCGGGGAAAAATTTGGGAGCCCTTGAATTTTGCAAATATTGATGAAAGTCTGGAAAACCCGGTAATTTTATGCCACCACTTGAAGCTGGAAACAATTACGTAATTATGTCGTAACTCTACTTATCGTGAGTCAGATTTATCGAGATCTAACCAAAATATTCGGAGGTTGCAGTATGGATCATTTGAGTGCTTGATATAAATATATTTGTTGAGTCAACCGAAACGCTCAGTGAATTCGATTCGTCTAGCAGACAAGATAAAAACCAAGTCGTTGATGAAATTTAACCTGGTACTCGCGATTTGCATTGCTAGTCGCACGAGTATACGTATCTCGCAACCCACATGTTCACGACATTATAAATCCAGTAGTCACTTTTTATCAGTAATAAATAATTTCAAATGTTGTAGAAAAAATATTATAAAAGCAAAAAAAGCGAAAGAACACAAAGTCCTCTATATTTATTCGAGAACAACTACCGGTGTTTTGTTGAATCCTGTGACTACATTGTGGACAAGTATTTTCTTCTTGATAAATCTGACTGCCTAGATTGCTACGACAGCGACAGGTTGTTTTTGTCATTGTTCTCAAAATAAATAATTATATGATCATTTTAGTTTTTACGAACGGTATCTGACTTTAATTTAAAATAATTAAAATTTACAACATTAAAAAGGAGTGTGTTGTTAATATCACTTGATTATTTAACTTCCATTGTCGTTGTTTGAACTATGTGAAGTCATGTGACCAGTTCTGCAAAATGGCGAGTACCGGGTCAGGTTTCATCTATGTTGTAGTTTCGTCTAGTCTGTCAGCTGACAAAATACATAACGATTGTAATACTTGCTATTTCTGAGAAAAAAAACCCCAAACATTTTCCTACCGATTGCATGCAGGTGTTAGTTGATATAACATCACTAAATTTGCTAGGCGCTGTTAAGGACTACCCTAATTCACTTCTGCACGGTGGCGCCAAATTCCAAATTTCAGAATGCAGTTGCTGTCCCAAACACCATCCTAAATGTCCAAATGTGAAAAACAGGGTGCGAATTTTCGGAGGAAACTCATATTAAAAAGCTATTTGTTTTAAGCCAATTTGATGTCCGAATTGTCGAATCTCAGAGCTAAGCTTGGGTGTGGGGCTATTACACAGTATGAAGTATTGGTTTCAGATATTAAATATGACGCAGGAGAAATGGGACATTGTCATCACTTGTATTATAATTAAAAAATGATAGGAGTCCCTGTATCAGTACAAATTTTGGAGACTGATTTATCGAATTATCGTTACAAGATAAGATTCTATCTAATAATTTGCATTTATTGTTGTTACATACTGTGATACGAAAAAGTTTACTTTGTGGAACATGCATATAAATTGCTTTATATTTCTTTAGAATTAAAATTTTGAAAGTAAACAAACCTAATTTATGTTCATTGTGTTGTTTTCAAGTAACAACATAATGCAGGTGAGCAAAGTAAAGAGTTAATTTTTACACTTAAATGACTTTACATGCTCATTTATAGGAACATAATCAGACTTGTTTTAAGGTTTTGCACATCATCTTTTCTGACTTAGATGGTTTGGAGCGTCTTGAAATAGGAACATCTTTACATTTAGAAAACGCATATTTTATTATCAAAAGTGTTATCTGATACCATTCAGTAACGGTCATGTCTGAGCCTTGAAAAAAATAATTTCATCCTGGAAAAACCCTGGAAAGGATCTGGAAATTTATCTATAAAAAAGCGTGGGAACCGTGTGGACAACGCCATCTTGACGACGTTTTGGTTCTTGGAGAACTAGTTCATTGCAGTTATTGAAAATCATAAGGATTTTTCATCCGTTTAGGACTTTCATAGACCTTTATAAGGATTAATTTGGATTGACTTCATTAAACTGTAAATTCCTCTCACAGTATTCATGTATTACTTTAAAAATTAAACTGTTTGTTAAGTTTTACAAAACTTGTTGGTTTTGCTTCTTTTCTGTTTCTTGAGTTTGTGAAAAAGGTCTTAAGAATAGTCACTCATAACTTACATCATCGTAAAAGAAGACAGTCCACGCCTTTCCCCATGTACCACTCATAACTTACATCATCGTAAAAGAAGACAGTCAACACCTTTCCCCGTGCCACTTATAACTTACATCACCGTAAAAGAAGACTGTTCACGCCTTTCCCCATGTACCACTCATAGCTTACATCACCTTAAAAGACAGTCCACGCCTTTCCCCATGTACCACTCATAACTTACATCATCGTAAAAGAAGACAGTCAACACCTTTCCCCATGCCACTCATAACTTACATCACCATAAAAGAAGACAGCCCACATTTTTCCCCATGTACCATTCAAGTACTTTTTAAGAAAATTTTATCCGATTTTTTTTTTTTTGTGTGCCTTGTACAGTTTGGCAGATATGTCCACCACTATACTTCTAGTGTGCTTAGTTATCTTGTGTTAATTGTAGAGGGTAATATTAATCAATTTTCTCCCATAATCAAGTGTCTGTGCATAAAGATTATACTTCGAAACAAGGGTTGATTTAGATTGCAGGTGATATAGCTATTTTTTTTATATAAGCAACTGCTCGATCTGACAGTCAACCCAATCATGGAAATCTGAGTTTGAACAGTTTTAAACTGCTCTTATAGATGTTGATTGCGATCGTAAACATGTGCTCACGTGTAATCTAGTTACAATCGCACATCCCATCCGTATATCGTAAATTTTATATAAACAATAAATATTTTCGATTATTCTAAGTTTAAAATGCCACCCTCGTTGTAAAGCCATTATGATAATTGAGTTATATATTTTACAAATAAGCACAGAGATACAGCAAACATCTCAGAGTCTTATGAATTTATTAGTTTGCATCTTTGCCAAACTTGGCCTTGTCTTGCTCCTTCTCTCAATACCAACTGGAATTAAATATTTTATCTATACAAATGTATTATCAGAAGTAAATCTTCAACGTCATCTTTTCTTGATTCAATTTAGTTAAAAGTTCGTAGGATGAACAATGTTTGTCCTTTACAATTACTATTCTTGAACACTCAATTTTCAGTAATCATGGTTGCGTTGATAAGATCATCTAATTTTGGGTGGGGGCGGGATATGTATGAGTTGATGCTAAAAGATATAATACCGATTCATTTTTAAGTTTATTTTTACTTCAAACGCAAATTTACAAAATAAGGTGACTATCTCCTCAACGGTTAATGGAACTCATAAACTTTGGATAATCATTAATAATTAACTAATTAGTTCGTAAATAACACATTTCGATTAAATATATGTTCTTCAATAACAACAGGTCTTACAAAGCCATACAAAATCGCACAAAAATAGAAGCTTTGGACAGAAACTGACATTTTCTGCTATTAATTGATCAATAGCAAGAAGTATTACGAAACTATACAATGTCAAGGGTTGGACTGACTCTGCTTTGTTCTCATTCCGTAATGGGACGAATATATTATAGTGAAATTTCTTAATTCAATTTCAATGGACCAAATATGTAATCTGAATCTGTAAAGTCCGTTTTATGCTGACCCGATCTCCAGTCACTGATCAAAATAATATAGGTTGACAAGTCTATGATATTCAAGAAACCAGACTAAACGCTTGAAAGGCTCTTTGTCTGGCAGAAATAGCCGAGGTGATCCGGATGACCTCCCTCTCAAGACCCGGAAGTTTTTGTCGCTGCGATAAATTGACTCAACTTTGGTCACGTTTCATTGGAGACATGGGATAAAAGATAATTTGTTGGAGGTCTTTTTTTTTTTGAGAGATTTTATGACCGAGATGTAATCCCCTGTGGTTTATAAGGACGTTGCTCTGTTGCGAATTTTCATTAAGCTTTGAGATAACTGAACGAAGAAGATGACAGAACACGTCTTTGAAGGAGTCCTTGAGAAAACTGCAGGGGTGAGCATTTCGATAGGGAAATAATTAAGAACATTGATAGGAAGGAGTATTTATTTGTACGTCGCATAGTCTGTAGCTTTTGCCATTTACTTTGTTTGTAATACATAGTTATACATTTCTAAACAAATTTTCGCAGCTTAAACTTGAGTGTTTTGTACATGATGGCGAGCCGATATTTGGTTGGTTTTATTTGTTCTGTCAGCACCTTTAGCACAATATTGAAATTAACTGGAGATAAATGCCTAGTTCGAGCTTCATTTGGCCCTTCCCCACGCTGTTGTTGAGATATTTTAACATATAATGTTTGGAGGCCCAACATGCAAATATCTATAAATTGGGTAAGAGGTGTCAGAAGAACTAATGGCCTTTCCCAGAGACACAATGAGAACGAAACATAAATAAATTTGCCATTATAACAAAAGAGATTCACATTCGCATGCCAAATGATATATAGTTCATACAAGTTTAATGAATCATTGACAGTAATGGATCATTGACAGTAATGGATCATTTCACATTTGTCATTACTCTTGTTTTTTTCATTACTAAATTTACTCCAGGATATTTTAGTGCTCTCATTTTAATCATTTATCACAATTACCGAACTAATAACAAAAGTTTCACTAATGAAAATGCTTCCAGTCTTATGTAAGTTTGTAAAATGAACTCGTATTCATGGATTTTAGTCACTATCTAAACTGTATTTCCAAAAATTGCTGATAAATCCGAATAATTGCACAGTTAAAATATACATATATTACTTTACAATCATAAATTTTGGAATGAGATACATTTTTATAAACAAAACACTGCAGTAGAAAATCTCTGAATTGATGCGCATGTACATATGGCAATAATAAGTAAGTCCTTTTCTTGTTTGTAAATAAGTGTATAGTTTAAAGATATTTTTCTGTTTAAAACCATTCCCCCCAAAAATAGGACTATTGAAAAGAAATTGTCACTGCATCTTTGTGAAACTTTTCTCAGACTGTAAGAGTATAAAATTTTCTTGATTGCTTTATTTCTAATCTTTGTTTATAATGAGATGTAATTGAAAATGGCATTTTCAATCCTGTGTTGCTGTACAGCTAGTTTCACGGTGATTTGATATAAATACAACCCATTTACTCACTTTAGCTAAAACGAGTGAGCTGTTTTGAGATGTACCCCAAGTGTGCACCTTAACCTGTACTTCAGTGATCTGTCAAGTGAAGTTTTGTAATGTCTTTATAACAGTAGTGATTAGAAATGAATCTGCTCCTTTAATCATTTTATTTTCTGAACAGTTTTACATCAGAAGTTCAAAGATAATTTTCCTTCCAATCATGTGTAGTGTGTTAAAAAATTCATTGTAACACCAGTTATAATAAGAAAATGATCTGTTACTGTCACCAAACTATAATTGCTACATGGTTGCCCAAACAGGTTATGAAAATAAAAAGTAACCAGGGGTCAAGCTAAACTTAAATTTTAGGAGAAATGACTTCTTCTTTTGGTCAGAACAGGGAGAAGAGGAAGCTAAACTGGGAGTAGTGGGATTTAATCAGGGAGAAATGAGACCAAAACAATAAACATGATATATTATATATATATATATATATATATATATATATATATATATATATATATATATATATATATATATATATATATATATATATATATATATATATATATACACACACACACACACACAGAGCTGCATAATCTTATTTTAATGATGTGCTTTATTTCTTGGTATGCTTTAAGAGTTTTAAGCAATGCCTTATTTTGAAGTCAAAAAATATATGTTATTTGTGAGTATCAATATATTTTGTATGTGTATAAAAAATTATATTCATATCCATTCTATTCATACTTATTATGTGTTTGAATTGAAGCAAATGTAGTGTATTTTTTTGGCTGTATGACTTAAAAAGCACATCTGAAGCTATATATTGTAATTAATTTTCACTGATAGAAGTAACAAGAATAGAGCCTTGTAACTGCAAGTTGGTAAAAATGATTAATAAACTACCACTTTATTTTTTTTTCTTAAGTTTTGTGTACAATTGCAGTCAAAAAGATTTCTTACATTCTTTGAAACAGCCCCTAATACATGTACATAGGAATAAATGCACAAGTGACTTCAAACCATACTGTTTGTCCTGATTTCATTGTTTCCAATTAAACATTACTGTAACTATTCACGGACAACACAATGACACACTAAAGTCGATATATAACTAAACTGGACCCTTTTTTTAATTTTTTTTTACACCTAACCGAAAATCCAAGAATTGGTCTTGCACACAGCGAGTGCATCTATTTTTAGATTGAGGGCTTTTCTCAAACTACACAAATTCTTGCTTCATTACAAAAATCCATTAAAAGTTCTGCATATTCATGGTTTGTCTACCTACTGGTAATAATGACACGCATTGGTTAAATATTATTTGCTTCATTATTATATATATTTTTTTGTATTTTTCACAGTTTAATGAAGTGGCATATCATATACACAGTGATGTCTGCCTTTAAAAATTTCATTTACGGTTTCGAACTGATTTTATACAGAAAATACGCAAATATGGCAGTTAAAATCTCCATTTATTAAAAATAGGATATAAATTAGAAAACTCTCTTCACCGATCATATTTTTAAAAGCAAATTACTATTTGCATATTGATGTTTAACTTTCGAAACAGAATTTGGTATATTTTCATCATAGCACTTCATGAAATTAAGCAGTGATATCTTGCTCCAGAAAAGGGGTAATGGTCAGTTAGCTATTAAAACTTGCATGTGAATGTGCAATAATTTCTTTGTCGCCATAAGCTGATTGGTATCAAATCCCATGTAAATACATTTGGGTTACAGCAGTGCCAGAACTTACTGGCTACAGCAAGGGGCATCTCAAAGTCATAATCTATAGTCGTATTACCTCCGAAAAAATCAGAGGGCTAAGTTGTTTTCACTTTCATAACAGAAGAAGGCAAAGTTTACACTTCTCAGGTGACTTTTTCGCCCACTTTTCCTGGTAATGTGACCCCTGGTAACTAATGATATACTAATTTATTGTCCATAGCATAAAACGTACCATTACTAATTTTATAAGTATTTACATACTACAGTTGTTTTCATATCTAGTCATTCATTGAAGTGGTAACATGGGTACCTGAAAACACACTCTCTCCTCCTACTCACATTTCTGAGAAATATACTGATTCCTGTGGGATCAGACATCATAATTCCATTTTTTTTGCAATAACCAGCTGTTTGCTGTCAGTATGATTGATTATTAATCTCCTCTGGATTGATGACTTTCAACTCTTCCAGACACTGCACTTATATACAGTGCTATTTTTTTCCTTTAAAAAGGTACTTGCTCTTTTTTATATAAAGCTTGTTTGTTGTTTTTTTTTGTTTATATAAAGGCATTTGGGGGGAATTTAATTCTCACATTTCTTTACATTCTGGAGATTGTGCTACATGCTCATCATATATAAACAATGCTATTAAAGATAACAGACTCTGTACTTTTTAAATGCATCTATGTTGTTTTCCGGAAACATCACTTAGAGTAGGGGTGAACACACTTTTTCAGCATGCGAGCTACTTATAAAATGACCAAGCCAAAATGATCTACCTAGCACAAAAAATGTAAAAGTATATAGGCTGACATCTATTTTTTTTAATGCTGGATGATCTACTCATACTACCATTGCTATCAACATATTATGTATCTATGACTTAGAGGATAACTACAGATTTGGTACCAGAGGGTTACAATTAGTAATGATGATGAGATACTTGTATCCTCATAACAGTCAAACCTAGTGGTCTAGTTGTCATCTGCCCATAGAGTCCAGTGACCTAATAGGCTAGTTGTCACCAGCCCATAGAAACTGCCATTTTTGTGTTCAGCAACCTAATGTTCTAGTGGTCACCTACCCATACAGACCACCATTTTTGACTCACATAAGGGTCTAGTGGTCACTGCCCAATAGAGACCACCATATTTGAATCAGTGACCTCTTGGACTATTGGTCACAAGCCCATAGACTGCCATTTTTGAGTCCAGTATGTTTCATACATGTAATTTAAGTATGTGTGTTAGTTGCAAATTTCGTATTTTTTTTATATTTCATTACATGTTATTGTAATAACTTTATTCACTGGACTTAACATTTTTCTTCAGAAATCCAGATCTGTTTTAGTAAACAACATTGTTGCTACATTGTAGTTTCTAACCTTGTTTTAGAAATTGTAAACATGCAGTGAAAATTATTGGTTGTAATCAAGGTCATTCTTGGCTTCGATCAGCTCTATTGTAAACATTTTTAAAAATTTTATAGTGAGCAGTCTTAACTAGTGGTTGAATAAATGCTTTTCCAGCTATCTGAATAATTCAACTACATTGAAAGAGATATTCTTATTTGTTTACTTCATATCCATCGCTCTAATTTCCAATCAACCCATCTATACCTAATTCAATTTTATTCTAATGACATAGTTTATATGTAGTATCATTTTACATCATCAACTCGCACAATAGTCAATCTGTCTGTCATGAAATTTTTTCTGCTCCAGTTACATGACTCTTGCCCATAAAGACCACATTTCCTTCTTTTATTTTTGTAATGCATTGATTTCATGCCTATAATATATTATAAAAAGAGCTGTCTGATTTATGTCCATGCTCAGTTCATAAACATAAGAAAAGATATATCTATTGCTACAATAGTAATTTTTGTTTAAGCTTTACTTTCATATTGTTGGATGTTACATGTGTTGTCATTAGTTTTCTATACAGTAAAAACTTTCGTGTATACCTAGATTTAGCACTTGCTTGCCTGTAGTTCTTACATTTTATTGGATATGTATGCATTCTGCATGCCTTGTCTTAATTGAACTCCCTTCTGCATGTAAGTTTGTATGAAACATCCTTTATGTTTTTTTCTCTGAGGTTATGTTTATACTTTTTTGCGACATTCAGTGAGGTAACTAGATGTTAAATTTACCTTTATTGTTAAATCCAAATTTTAATTTATATCTGAAAGAAATCTTAAAGTTATTTTTTATTTAAATTATATTGCCAATGAATGACTCCAAGGGACTAATCTCTCTTACTAGTAATATGATAAACCAATTTTAACTATGATTATCTATAGTTGTCTTTTGGCACAAATGGATACATAAAGAGGGAGAGGTGGTGTGAAAATCTCTGGCTAAGTTTTGGTCATATTTTGAATACTATACAAGCCTCATGGTGGAGTATGCTGTACTCATTTACATTATACTCTGGGATAAAATCCAAGTACTCCTTCCTCTACTTGTACTCATATTTCCATAGCACTAAAGTACTTGTTATCATCTTAGTGTTCATAATTTGAAATTCTAAAGTTATCAGTACCATTATACAAATGTGGAGAACATCAGAAATTTAGGCTGATCAGTTTGTGAGACTTAACATTTTTAATTAAATATTACATTTCATAATTGTACTAAATTAACCTTAAAATATAATGTAGGTATTGGTTAATTCCTAAAGATATCAGGGAAAAATGTCCTGATGAACAAACCTTAGAAAGAATCTTCTTTCTAGAACCATATTGGAAATGACCAAGTATGTGTATCTGTATTGACAAAGTGCTGCTTGCACAGTAAAAATGATAATTTATAAGTATATGTATGTGTATATATATCACAGGTAATATATTACATTTTTAAATTTGATAATTTTGCTTCATTTTTGAAGAGTGACAATAGTTGGTATTTTTTGGTAGTGCACTGATCATCATTTGTTACACAACATTTAGGTTGTTGACAATAAACCAGTGCTTGACACTTTCTTTGGTCTGAGTTTGGAATTAGATGTGTGCCTTATTAATTTTCAATTGAACTCACAAAATTCTATAATTTATCTTGTTGACTCTATTTAAGGAAAAAGTCTTTGAAAAACAGTGAATGATTGATTGTACAGGGCATTGTTCTGCAATCATCTACAACTACTCATCCTTGTTTTGGGTTGAATGTAATTTTTCACTGCATGATAGGCTGGTCAACATCAGACTACTAAGGTCTCACTGGCCAGTTGTTTTGGCAAATTTTCATCCGACGATGACCTATTGCAGAAAAATGATCATAATTTTACAATAAAGATACAAATAAAAACTAACTTATGATTTTGGTTGAAAGGATGCTTGTAAGATTCTGACTAAGGTATTAAGGTTAATTCCTTCTGCAACTGGTGGTTTGGAGACTGAACCTATACTACCACCAACCCCTGTTTTTTACATTCATTTTTGACAGATAAGAGCTATTTTCAATCTGTTCCTTTGAGAAGCAGGCTAATAGACTCAGTATGAACCTTATTGATCTTGAAAGTTCACTAGTACTAGTACAAATTAACATACTTTTCATCACCCCTCAACCATGTAGATTTTTAGATATACCTCTAAAGCAGACACATGTAAATACGTAAGCCAAGTCAGATGCACATTTGCAGCCCAAGTTATGCATTTGATCTCCAGTGCTAGTCTAACTGTGACAGGCAGTCACCAACAATGCAACCCATTTACAAGCCTAACTCAAAGTAAATGTAAACCACATTACAGATTTAGTTTTTTGTGAATTTATAAATGCTAGGGTTGTGATAATCAGACTCATGCCTTCTACCTTAAAAATTAGGGATTGTCAAAATATGAAACTATCCAGTGAGACCATAATAATTTAAATAGCAGTCTGAGTAAGGGAAAATCTTCTTAATTTCAAAACATTGGGCAATTTTAGATAAAATGCAACCTTTACATGTGTAAAATTCAAGCTTGCTTGTTTCCTTTTGCTAATTGCTTAAATCTATGAGCAAAAGCCATCAAACAGAGCAACCGCTATGACAAACTTCATCTATTACTTTCCCCACTGAAACATACCATTTCCTTATAACATGTCAGTTTCATCATTTTTCATAACCAATACACCCTGTATCATTAGTGCCGAGTGATATCAAAGACATCTGACAGCACAAATAATACAATTCATGAAATCTGAAATTGTAGTGAATAAAAGCTGCAAAGGAAGCCAAGCTGAATCTCTTGTAAAATAGCTGCAGAATGTACATGCTAAGTACTTGAAAGAAAAATGATGATGCACAGCATATATGAACTGACCAGTATTCCCTCATTGATTTAATAAAGAAGGTCATATCTGTGTTAAAAAAGAGAAATCAGAGGTGAATGTATAAGGGAGTTAACTCCTCGGCTAACCCAAAAGTGACTGACCAAAGTTTGTAAACAGAACCAATTCATTTAGGAAACTTCAACAGTGAAATTCTATACCCAGACTCAGCACATCTGCTGAGTAGACATTATGTATGGAAAATATAGTTTCACCCCTCTAAGTTCACCTTTGGGTCATTTTCATACTGGCCAGCTTATATTGTTGCTGAAGATGCTGCGGACAAGTTTATTTTCCAAGTGATTGTAACATGCCTACACTCAACTATAAATTAAAAAGAAAATCATGCAAAATAAATCAGGAGAGGAGATAAACAGTTTAGAAAAGGACATGCAGTTCCTGCAAGTTACCAAAATTCCAGTGAAGTTGATTCTGAAGCACCTGTTCTTGTGAAAGCCCCACAACATCTGATGTGGCTGACTCCTGATAAAACCTTTGATGTCAGCCTGGCTTTCAATGTCTCTTCACCAAGTATGCTACCAATCACCTTGAGGCCTAGAAGAAATGAAAGCAAACTATAAAATGGAAAAACTGCAAATAATTTAAAATTACTACCTTACAATATACTTTGGACAGGCAAAATGTTCTATACACTCACCCATGTTGTGACAAATTTGTCACTTATTAATAATTAATGCAGTTTCCAAAGATAAATGCAAAATTTATCAGCATGATTGATTGTGACATATATGCAACATGTGTAGATATTTTTGACATGGTCACATTAGGATGGTGCAAGAGAAACTGTAAACAATGTGCTAGAAGTTTTATTCTCTTCCCTCTGAAATGTGTGCGGAACATTGCATATTCAGCTGATGTTTTTGCTCCCAGCCAAATTGTACATGTGTCCACTTTTGCAGTTTTCTTACTTAAAATGTCATGAAATTGCTGCTTTTCAGCAGGTGTTAAATGGGTAGTGTATATATAGGCCATTATAACTGAATATGTCTGTAAATAAATGAAATGTATGTGTTAAAACATTACATCATGAGCATATAGGAATGTAAATTCATAATAATTAGCATTTAAATTATAAGAAATGTAGAAAACATCTATTATAAATATTGAAAAATGAATAAGTAAGTGAAATACTTCATTAAACCACATTATATCAAACTTATTAGGTCTTTGTTGTTCATTAGAAGATTGGATCAGCTGTTAACTCTGACAATGCTAAGTTAGCTCCCTTCTCTACTAGCATGTACTTATAGGCAAACCTATAGGAAGTGTTTGTTTTGAAATACCTTACTCTGTCAGATTCAAGACATGGAGGTAATAAGGAAATGATTTATGGCATAGTTAATTAAATTTGACAAGACTGAAAAAATGACAATGGTCATTAAGGTCTCACTGGACAGTTGTTTTGGCAAATTTTCATCTGACCATGACCTATTGCAGAAAAATGATCATAATTTTACAATAAAGATACAAATAAAAACTAACTTATGATTTTGGTTGAAAGGATGCTTGTAAGGTATTAAGGTTAATTCCTTCTGCAACTGGTGGTTTGGAGACTGAACCTATACTACCACCAACCCCTGTTTTTTACATTCATTTTTGACAGATAAGAGCTATTTTCAACCTGTTCCTTTGAGAAGCAGGCTAATAGACTCAGTATGAACCTTATTGATCTTGAAAGTTCACTAGTACTAGTACAAATTAACATACTTTTCATCACCCCTCAACCATGTAGACTTTTAGATATACCTCTGAAGCAGACACATGTAAATACGTAAGCCAAGTCAGATGCACATTTGCAGCCCAAGTTATGCATTTGATCTCCAATGCTAGTCTAACTGTGACAGGCAGTCACCAACAATGCAACCCATTTACAAGCCTAACTCAAAGTAAATGTAAACCACATTACAGATTTAGCTTTTTAGTGAATTTATAAATGCTAGGGTTGTGATAATCAGGCTCATACCTTCTACCTTTAAAAATTAGGGGGTGTCAAAATATGAAACTATCCAGTGAGACCTAAGAACCAATGACCCTTGGGGAAACTCATGAAAAGCTTTCTCACATACTGGTGACAACATTAGCCTGGCCTAAGACTCAAAGCCATGTGAACAGAGGTGAGATGGCAGAAATTGATAAAGGCAAGCACTTTTGACCATTCAACCACCTGGAACACATTTAACAGGAAATAAAACAAAATGTTTAGAAATCTTCAGACCTGGTATATTATTTCTGCTTTTACCACTAATGACAATTGATCAGAGAGGTTTTCATTCCAATGACAGTTAATCAGAAGGGTTTAATACAAGTTTAGATGTAAAATAGTTGCAGCATCAAATTAGAAATAGAATGTCAACTTCCAGTTAATTTTTGTGTAAATTAATCTGTTGAATGACTCTTTCCTTAAGCAAACTGTGGAAACAATTTAATATATCTTTGAATATATTCCAGCTGACATTGATTTTTTGTGTTTATTGTTTCCATACTACTTTTGGAAAAGAAAGAACCATACTTGAAATTGTTTCCAATGAAAATTGCATTATACTGGGCTTCTTAGGAAAGGATTAGCTGTCAAATGAAATTATCACTTAAGTTAATTTGTATATACAATGCTTTGGTCTTGACAAAAAGACAACATCTTATTCCCCATTGAAGGCTTTTAAAGGATTTACACAATGATGAAAACTATATTTTTTTAAAAAATATGAATTTGATTATTTTCAACACTTAAGAACTAAATTTGTTAACACTGGTTTGTTTCATGTTTCAAGTAATGATTTTTATCTTTAAATATATATCCTGGATTTGGCATGGTAATGGTATGACTCAGTGATACATCAACTGGATGATACCCAAAACATTACATCATTATTTATTGTTTGCCTTTCCTTTTTCCTCCTCTATTTCCTTTGAAATTTTCATTTTCGTTTAGAGTTACTGCTTCCATTTTCCATCTTATTAAAAAGTTGTTGTTTCAAGTCAGTTTATAGCAGGTGATAAATCACTAAAGATTTACTGAGTCATATACTCTTTCTTGACTATAATTTTCTTTCACAGGACCATTATTATATTAGAAAAATTGTATCAGTATTTTTAAATTTTTTTTAACCACAATTTAGTTAGCCAATCACTTCTGACTTTATTACAGAATAGTACCCCTAAATTAAATAATACATCATACAGTGATGTTATTATGCCCAAATCATTCAAGACGTCATATAGTGATGTTATTATGCCAATATTATTGAAGATATCATACAGTGATGTTATTATTCTCATATCATTCAAGACATCATACAGTGATGTTATTATGCCCTTATCATTCAAGACATCATACAGTGATGATATTATGCTCATATTATTCAAGACATCCTACAGTGATAATATTATGCCCATATCATTCAAGACATCATACAGTGATGTTATTATGCCCATATCATTCAAGACATCATACAGTGATGTTATTATGCCCATATCATTCAAGATATCATACAGTGATGTTATTATGCCCATATCATTCAAGACATCATACAGTGATGTTTTTTTGCCTATATCATTCAAGACATCCTACAGTGATGTTATTATGCCCATATCATTCAAGACATCATACAGTGATGCTATTTTGCCCATATCATTCAAGACATTATACAGTAATGTTATTGTTCCCATATCATTCAAGACATCTTACAATGATGTCATAATGTGATGTCCATCTCATTCTGGTGGCACTCAAAAAGTTATATACTTTTGAGAGAGTGATGTATGTAAGGTGAAGTTGTTTGCATTTTAAACATGCACAGTGGAGAGAATGTTGGCATACCTCTATGCTACTTTTATGTAATGTGGCTGAAATTTCTTTGGATATGGTACTTTTGGAAATTTTAAATGATCACATCACACTGCTAACTAAAATGACTGCTTTC
This sequence comes from Potamilus streckersoni, assembly GCA_016746295.1. NCBI lineage: Eukaryota > Metazoa > Mollusca > Bivalvia > Unionida > Unionidae > Potamilus > Potamilus streckersoni. The sequence goes on along the minus strand of JAEAOA010001782.1, from coordinate 1,076,824 downwards.
TTGTGCTCCAGAAATCAACCTGAATTTGTCTAAAGTACACTATCCTTGGCAGCTATTAAAATAGGGAAAGTGAATTTTGCCAAACTAGACAATACCAGCTTTTAAAAGTGCAATGAATGAATTACCAAACACATAAAATGTAAAAAATATTATCTGCTCTTTTTTTTTTTACATTTTACCTCTGAAGTTTAGGAAGTAAAAATTAGCAAGTGGAGCTAGCACTTTTTTAAAAGGTGCACAATTGGAGTAAGGCCCAGCTGTATCTTCTATAACCCATATTACACCCATCAATCACACACCAAAATAAATGGAATTAAAGGTTCTTTAAACAATGCCTAAGACATACAAAGTCTCTTTTAAATAGCCAGAATAACTAGTGAGGAAACCTGGGGGAATTCTTTTTCTTTAAAATTCTAACCCAATGCTAAATACGAAACTGTAGAGCGCCACCTCAAGACATTATACAGTGATGTCATAATGCTCATGTCCTTCAGTGCATCATACTGTGATGTCATTATGCATCACTGTATGATGTCCTTCAATGCATTGGCATTACCTTCAATGCATCATGCAGGCATATCAGGTAATGTTCAGGACATCATACAGTGATGTCTTAATGTAACAATCATGCCAATGTAATATAATAGTGTTTTTATTGATTATAATCTATCCTCAATGAGATGGTTAAGTAACCCAATAAGATGATTGACTGTAAAACTCCATAATTAATTGTCTGTAAGTGAGACTACCTCTTTTTTAGTTGCATGCAAAATACAAAGTTAATAAAACTACTATATAAATGGTAAGCAAAATAGGGCCTCCAATCCATTAAGTTGATTTGAATTATTTATTCCCTTCACAACTAACAAATAAAACCATACCATATTCTAATTTTAAAATCAGGACTTATACTTATGATTACATAATTATGTTGATAAATTGTTGAGTTAATAAATAAAGACATTTTGATGAAATCTTGTAGTTTAAATATAAATTTTTGTTATATAGAATTTGTGAATGATGATAAAGAAGAAAACCATGTCCTTCTATACTCTAAATTATAGACACAACACATGAATGAAAGGATTTTGGCGGATTGCAACATTATTTCAATTACTTAAGACTGATTAGCAATAAAATACTGCTTTCGCTTAACAAAGTTGTGGATAAAAAAAACAATACATTTTTAAAAAATATTTTTATCAGGTTATAGTATACATATCATTATTTCTGTATATTTGTTAACATTTTGAACTCCTAAGCTATATAATAAACAAAAAGTAAAATTTGCTCTTATAATCGATTATCAGTTAGTTAAATGGAACTGATTATTAATTATGAAATTCTGACTGATTCCCATCACTACATCATACAGACTTTAGTGCCAGAGCAATTAAATTAAAGTGCCAGCCCAAGGACAGACCATGGTAGCTGACAATGGCCGTTTTGATAATAGGATTTAAACCTAAACCTTTCTGTTGTGAGTCTGGCACTCTAACCACTGAACTATTACATGTCAGTCAGCTATGTCATAATTTAATACCAATGCCATTCAGTACCTCATATGCAGTAAGTATGGATTATACAAAGACACCACTCTGGTGGCCAAGTGGCTAGAGCTCTGCCTCAAATGCAGGAAGTTGTGGTTTTGAACCCTTGTCAAGTCATGCCAAAGAATTAAAAAATAGTACTAACAGCTGCCTCACTAGGTGCTCAGAATTAAGAGGTTAGTATCAGAATAATTTGGCGGGGGGGGGACATCATGCTACCTGTTTGTGGCATAATGCCCCAGTGCTAGATATCACTATAAAATGTCACACTGCAGACATTGTAGAAATAGGCTAAACATTTTTTTAATGCTGCATTAAAAATCCAAATCACACACACACACATATACACACACATACACAAAGACAGACTACCTTAATGGTACTGAAATACCATTGTATCATGATCTGATTTTTTTGTTTTAGTCATTTTGCATGATTGATTTCAGATCCTAAAAAATAATAAAGTGTGGATGGTACTACATAAGAAGTCACTGAATTACTACAAAGAAAATAGGGTAAGTTTTCTCTGTACATTTAGTATCAGAGATATTTTGACAAAATATCTTCCTAAAGTATTGTCCAAAAAGTAATTTCAACAGAATGTAAGCACTATAAAAAATTGGAACATTATCATGTTATTTTACTTGCATTTTTTCAAGAATATAGTTGAAAAGAAAGTATTTCCAGTGCTTATAGTTCTAGAATAGGTCTAAACAAATATTTTGCCAATTTTCCATTATTTTGGAATATATTATTGAATCCATGTATTCGTAATGTAATATTATGGGATACAAAACTGATAATTTATCCTGTCAGTGTAGTGAAGAAAAATTGAAGTAAATTAGACAAATTCAGTTTTAATTAATGAAGTAACAATGCAGAAAAATTGGTTTCTTAATCATGGCTTAGCATTATTTTCTACATCTGTAGTGTTGACATTTTAGCATTATGAGATGAATCACTTAGACTGATAAAAAAACTGCTTAAAATATGTCTCTGTTTACAAAGCATAATTAATCATAAAAAGAATATAAAAAAGCAAGCAAAACAAATGGTTCATTTAATTCATCATGTACAGATGTGTCACATATACCTAACTACAACTTGACTGAACACCTGACAAACAACATTTGTATAATTGGTACCATTTGTCATACATACTTACACAAATGTATATTGTACTAAAGACATGATATGCAGTATACATGCATGTGTAACCCAATCCATTTACATACTGGTAATCAGATAAAATATGATATCTACCTTCATTTTCTCTGTAACAAATGTATAGCTAATCTAAACCAAATTTTTGTAGGGAAAAGAGTTTGAAACAACACATACAGAATTTGTTCTCTGAGGCAACAGCTGATGTTCAGTGATAATTACTAAAACTGCAGTCTTAATCATTCAACAGGATAACCTACACAAAATATTTGTTTACGTCTTCAAGCACAAAAGTGTAGCCATTTTCCAAAATATTTTCTTTCCCATAATATGTTTAATTTTTGCATTTAGAAAGTCTAATATGTGTAGACTAAAAAACTTTTTGATTTTTGCATTTAGAGAATTTAAATGTGTAGACTTTTTAATTTTTGCAGTTACAGAATGTAAATATGTGTAGACCAATAAACTTGTCTTATAATGAAATTGTCAGTTTGAATGTTCCATGATAACTCAGTCTGATTAAAATCAGATCTCCATTGTTATACATGAAGATCTGACAGTGCACTAATTTTATCAACCAGTCAGATGAAGCCTTTTTATATCTTTGCATTTGGAGATTGAGCAGTGTGGATAAAGAGCATGAATGAGTTCTGAATGATTTGATTCACTTTCAGATTTTTGAATGCTGCAATTCCATTGGCTAAATCAAAGGTCACCAGAACATGACCCTAAAGCAGTCATCGTCAGATCTTCACATAGGATTCCAGAGATCTGATTTTAATAACCATGTCAATGCAAATTCTTGTAATAGATTAATCATTGTAGATTATGTGGCATTCACAAATGTAGTACAGTTCATTATAGTATTTGGGGGAACAAATGTTTACAAGACTTGTGGTAGCAAATTGGAAACTTCAGCATAAATTTGCATATAACTTTGATCCAACAGTAAACTACACAGACCATGATATGCTATATCATGGGCAGCAGGTAATGGTGTTTGTTGTGTTCCCATTGATTAGTCCTGAGAAACAGAGTAAATCCTGCTCTACCATCACCTATTGCATCAGCTGATCAGGGTTAGCATCTGGGATGGGGTTGGGGGTTGAAGCATACCACATTGTGAGACCAGAGGAAGGCTCATTGGGAGTTTTAGCTCACTGAGGAGATCCATTTATCACAGTGTGATATGCATTGCCACTCATCAAAGGGTTTACTGCAGAGGGTGGCCCAGAAACTCGTCATAAAAGAACTTTACAGACAGACTGGTTTTACTTGTGTATCATTAAAAAAAAGTTAGTAACAAAACATCCAAGTCACAATTGCTGGTGCAAAATGCCATCATTGAGATACCCATTGCCTCTGGATTACAATAACAAATGCATGCAAGGTATGGGTTATTGATGACCACTGGGCATGATGTATCTGGGCATGTCCCATGTGGAGTACCTGTCTCAACTTAAGTATATAGCTACACCACCAGTTGTAGGGGCTGAGGTTAAGGGAGCACCTGCTGAGCAGAAATTCACAGGAATGTGCAGAACAAGCATGTTAAATAGAAGCAGCAGTGTAATGCCCATGTAATATGTGCAACCTTGCTCAAGATTGATGATGTGCTGCACCTTAAGCAACAGCATAACAAGTGTTGCACCACTTGCAGAATCAAAATGCTATGGGCCAGTGAGTCAAAGACACATGCATCAGTTTTGTGGAGACTGCCTTTTCAACAAACAGGGACCTTCCCACAATTCCCTATGAATGGTGGGTGCCAGCCTTACCTTGCCATACATGCATGTTGTGCTTGGTCAAGAGCTGCAACATGACATCAATAAATTCCTTGGCTTAGGTCAGCCTGCAGTAGTTTGGGACATATTATTGGCTTTTTGTAGATATATGCCAACATAGTGCCACCTCAAGCATTGGCACATAACCAGGTCCTGTTGCAGCAAAGGAATGGATGAGAAAAGCATCTTTAATGGTAGGTTGGGATGTTTGAAAATGCTAGCAGAGAGAGTATTGGTGATTCAGTCTGGAATTATCAAGTCAATCTTGTCATTTTTGCTGATGAATGACATCAGAGTAATGTGTGATCATTAGCATCATAGTAGGATGGCTGCCAATTTGTACCAAAAAGGATAAAATCCCCAGTTGGGACCATGACTCCTAATCCCAACTCTCTGACTTTTATACCCTTCTTGTGACCAGCAAGCATAGAAAAAAATTCTTTATTATTGGTGACTTTGCAGAAGATGGAGTTATCTACAAAAACTTTGAAAACCATTCAAATTTGGTTTATGCAGCACATAGACAAAGAGTCTATCAGAAGAATTACAGGGCAGACACATCTTCATGACTTTAGTTTTGCAGCCAAAATTGAAAAATGCATCACATCAGTAACTTTTATTGGTCTCAAGCTGCTGCCACTTCAGAATGGCATCAGAAGACAGCTTTGTGAGTGGGTCTTTGTTGGCCTTCAAAACATAGAGCAAGTTAGAGTCTTTTGTCCTTCTGTGTGGCACACTGGTGTGAGCCAACATTTTAAGGCTCTTCCTCTGATGTGGACCATTTGATAGTTGGACTTGCATGCCACATTGCATACCCTAGAGACTCCTAAAATGTTGCTGAATCCCCTATGATCCTTTAATTTTGTGTGCTTCAGCTGAATTTATGTTGTGTTTGTACTGATTAGTCCTAACAAATAGCATAGCCCAAATCAACCAACCAATGCATTGTGTGACAGCAGACAATGTGTTGTTTGCTGTTGGATCAGACATGTATATGTTGACTTTAAGTTATGCAGAAGTGCAAAATCTTGCTTTAGCTTTTATTATTCATTAGAAATTGTATCTGTTATACATAAAATATTCAGAGATCTTTCAGAGATCTTCCTGTATTGGGTCCATTGATCTGAGTGAAGTACAGACTGTAAAACCACTGCCAGAAAAAGGAGGGACTCGGTTTGAAATCAGCACACGGACTAGGTCATTCATTTTTGTAAGTGCTGCTTAAAAGACTTTTTGTTTAGCAGTTACATGTTTTAAATACTGGAGCTAAATAAATATTTATTCACAATCCCAGCACTTTATAAAACTTAAAATTATTGAGTATTTACTGCAAGATGGGGAGAGTTTAGGCTTTGAGGAGGGTGGTGTTGGTGTAAGCAGATGTATATTGCAGACAAAAGTTTGCATCTAAAATTTTGATTATGGTTTCTAGGAAAGAACTCTTTAATCAAATTTTATATCTGTGTGTTTATTAGTGTATGCCTGACTTTATGTCATAATTTATTAGCTCAATTTTACATGTATTCACAATTTATGTCGAAAGCTTGAACTAGTTTATAGTTTGCAGTTTAGATATGTTTCATGCAGACAGCACATTTGAGCTTTTTTCAGCTTTTGTTTGTCTTATAGAAATGAACACTGCATTTAGATTTCCACTGCATGCATCTGACCTTGCCCTGTTTTATATAAATTTACTGATTTTTTAGTTTAGTTTATGGAGAAACACTTGTCTTTAAGCATTTGCTCAGTGCATGGTTGAACAAACTGCATATCTGGCTATAAAACACTATTAATTTTACTGTATTTTCTCTATGTTTGTTTCTTAGCACTGAACTTTCCACTGTGTGGCAATCAATTCAAATCTTATGTTAATCTAAAATACCTTCAAAGATGACTTTGCGGTGAAGATCTTGTCAGGGGTTGACCTGCATTCTTTTGAGAGGCTGAATTGTAAACAAAATACCATGCATTGGAACATAGATTTCACTTCCAGATCATCACCAAGGCCTTATTACTTACTTTGCATTGTTGCCAAAATACACACAGACAACCACACCATAAGCTCATATTCTGATAAATAAACAATTGCCTTTAAATCTTTACCAAGAATGCCTAAATCTAACTCTTGTATCACCACCAAACAGAGACAGGGAAAAAAATGATCTAAAAATAAACTGGGACTACATTTGTGGGTACTGAACTTGAAATATTAACTGTGGCCTGATTCTATCTGAATTTCTCTTATGTTTAATATTTTATGCCTTACATTACTTTACCAAACGTTATTGATTTTCTCCATGCAAGTTATGGGAAAGATTTTGTGATTCAAGTTGTGTTTACATCTGTTGACATTAGTGTATATATAGGTTTTGGTTACACACATATGTAAACTGTGCTTTGAATTTCACATCTTTGTAATGATAAACATTTCCTTTTGAGATTTTTGTTATGTTTAATACACGTTTTAATTTTTTATTTTATGTTTTAATTAATGTTTATGATAAGGATTTTTCTTAATATTGTCTGTATCAAGTCACATTTTTGAAATTAACTTTAGGACAATTTTCAGGAAGCTGTGGTAGAGTATTGGACTAGTAATAAAAGTGTCATGGGTATAATACCAAAGCCAACCAAGATCAGCTTTCACTTAGCTCACAGCCCATATATGAGCAGTTGGTTTAGGTATTATTCTTAGTGACAGACACATTGCTTAAAGTTTGGAAAACATTTTGTTTATTGGCATCCGTTAGTCCCGAGAGATAATGGACATGCGCCCATGAGAGGTGTCCCAGTTTGGTAGTTGTGTAGCATCTTCTTTGGCTATGGAGCTCCACATGGGAGTGGCAATCCTTGCTGCAGTTGCTGCATTTGAAGGTTTAGTCAGGTCTTGGTTGGAGATGCTTCCTCTTCCTCTGAGATCTGAGATCTTTTATCATCAGCGAACAGTTGTAACTTTTCGTCGTTGGCTTTCAGAACAGTGAACAGAGCATGTTCCCAGCTGGACTTGTCTAGGGCAAGCTTTTCCCAGGTGTTGACATATATTCCAATAGCTTTCATGTCGTGCTTGCAGATATCCTTGAAGCAGAGATGTGGCCATCCTATCAATCTTCTGCCAGAGGCAAGCTTAGAGTAGAGAAGGTCTTTCGGGATCCGTCTGTCATCCCTCCAACGTACATGACCAAGCTATTTGATGTGACATTGGTGGAGGAGTGTGACCATGCTGGGAGATTTGGCATGTTTAGGCACCTCGTTTGTCAAATGATCGATTTACGTGTTCCAGAGTATGTGTTAGAGACAACGCATGTGAAAGGCACTCAGTCTTTTCTCCTGAGAGGAGTACAGTGTCCCAAGTTTTACTGGCATGCAGTAGAGTGCTTAGCACATAGGCACAGTACACGGAGATCTTAGTGTTTAGTGTCAGCATGCTGTAGTTCAGCTACTGTGTGAGTGACTAGAGCATCATCATCTGTGCTGAGGGAGTCATTACTCATTTCGTTCTCAGGAATACAGTTCAGTCCATCCAGCACTCCATCTGCTTGCCCTTGTCGTGGATGGTATCGTCTGCAGAAGACTTTAGTGGTGCTAGTGCTTTCTTCTTGAGACCCATTGCTTTCTTTATGCCATTGTACATGCCTCTAATGTTTCCATTGTCTACTGCTGACTGGATGCTCTGACAGCTGAAGCCAGTATTCATTGGTGCACTGCCGTGCTAACCTCTGCACTTTGCTTTTGGTGTAGACCTGTATGCCTGTAGTGTCCTCTAGCAGGGTGAACGCTTGTATTCCAGGTGGGCACTGCGACACTCTTCTATGGCTGGCATGAGTGTGGCAGAGTTGGCATCAAACCAGTCATTGTTGTTTGTCTGCTTCTTACCAAAGATTCTTGTGGCTGTGCTGTATGCAGTATCTCTGATGTTGTCTTATTTCTCTTTGGCACTGCTGTAGGGAGGTTTTGAACTGAACGCCTTGGAAAGGGTGTAAGTGAATTCCTCAGCCTTTTCTCGATATGACATCTTGCCCACATCAATTTGTGATTTACCCACTTACCTAGATTGATGGATCTAATTTTGGTTGAAGCTTACATTTACAGCAAACTAGTGAGTGATCGGTGTCACAGTCAGTGCTGTGGAATAAAAAGCAGCACACCCTTCATGGCAGACCGTCTCGTGATGATCAAGTCCAGTTCATCCCAGTGTTTGGATCGAGGATGTCTCCAAGACACTTTGTGCTGTGGTTTTGTCTGAAAAAATGAATTAGTGATGCTGAGGTCATGGTACGATCACATCTCTAGTAGTTGTTGCCCGTTTTCATTATTCTTCCCAATGCTAAACTTGCCCAGACACAAAGGCCAGGAGTTGTGATCGGCACCCACCCTAGCGTTGAATTTGCGCAGTAATATCAAGTTCTCTTCCTTTGGAATTTTGTCAATGAGCGAGTCGAGCTCATTGTAAAACGCATCCTTGGTATCAGGTGGCACTGAGTGTGGGAACATAAACACTGATCAGGTTAACTGGCCGAGTTGTGGTGTGGAGTTGAAGAGATTGCAGTCTTTCGTTTCCTTGTTGGCAGGGTTCTATCATCACCAGTAGGGAGTTCCTGACGACAAAACCAACAACATACTCCCTGACTTCGTCGATGCTCTTTCCTTGCCAGAAGAACGTGTAGTGTTTTCTCTGAGGGACCCATAATCTGGTAGCCATGTCTCCTGTAGTGAGGCGATATCAGCATGGAGTCTTGCAAGTTCGTCGCTGATGACTTAAGTCTTTCGAACATCTCTGATTGCCTGGAGATCATCTGAGAGCCCAATCAGCATGGTCTGGACATTCCAGGTACCTAGCTTGAGGATTGTTGGTTTCCTTGTTGCTTTTCTTTTGTTGTTACTTGGTGCAGTAGTTGCAGCCCGCTTATCAGGTACTCATGTACCTTAAGCCATACGCACCCAGCAAGGCAGGCGAGCTGTGGCGGTACGGCACCTTATTAGCTGAGGGCTGCCCAGCTTGAGACAGGCGATAGTTGTCCAATGAGACCTGTTGGTCTATCCCACTGTCGGAAGCAACACCTGGCGTCTGACTCGACGTCAATCGAGTGATGACTTATAACCGATAAGTGTTGCTTCCTGTGTTGTGTTGACGATGTAAAGCGAAGCTGGAGTGTCCTCTCCAGGGTGCAAGCTTGGGCAAGGTGATATGTTGAATCAGCTGTTTTCCATGTAACTGACTGGCCCTCTCCTCGCAGCTGATGGATCCAAGGGAAAGGACAAGCCAATACGTCAAGGCACCAGTGACGTCACAAGAGTCGTCTTAGGGACTCCGTCTCCAGATTTTCTGTTTGGGTGTACTCCCTTAGCCTTTCCCATGTGTGGGTATAGTCGCAAGGCAGCGATAGTTTGAAGTTGGAGTTTACATTCTTTTAGTCGGGCTACCACCCAAGGTTAACTGGCCCTATCTGCCCGAAGCATCTGGTTTTGAGGTGCCAGAAACTCGCCTGCCATCCCTTCTCTAGTTAGTTTAAACAGATTCCACCGGGCTTAGTAGTTAAGCCACTCATGAAGGCCTGGAGCTGGATTTAGTTGTCATAGGCTCTCTCAGGCATAAGCCATTGGGATATTTCCAGGGAAGTGGGTGCTTATCTCCCACATCTGCCCCCGGTGATAATCCTTGGAAAACTACTCAGACATATCATGTAAGATTTTCTTTTTGTAAGATACTGCCAGTCCTATCATCTGCAGCTGAAATTTTCAGTTTGTGAAATGCATCTGACACTGTAAGAGTAAATGTACGTACCATCTGCCATATATATATATATATATATATATATATATATATATATATATATATATATATATATATATATATATATATATATATATATATATAAACTTACAAACTCTGTTTTACTATGGGTGAAATAAGGAAAATCAAACCTTAAATAGACCAGTGTTATAAGCTCAAAACATAAGGGTTGAAAATACTAAAAATTTTCAGACTGTAGACGTACTAGAATTTGTGATATGTGACTCATCCAGTTTTCAAAAATACGTTAATGAAATTTTACATGTTATCATTTCTTATGATTTTGGAGAAGCTTGATACAAACAAGGTTATTAAAATGACACTAAATAATACATAACCTGCTATTATTACGTAGCTACTTCTTTCCAGGATGTCAAGTCCTCAGTCCAAATTAAACATTCCCTTCTGTAGTTATTATTTAGAGGCCAGAGGTTAAAGAGCATAAACCTAGTCATAATGAATACCTTCCTCTTTTCTTCTTGGACTCCTGTGCACATAAATTCATTATCACTGCAGCTTTTTGGCTCCTTTTTGACTTAACATATCACTTTCTGTGTTGTTTGGGTCTTTTACTTCCCATTCTTCATTTTCCTTTTGTGTAGCTCTCTCCTATTCCATTTTGTTTTTGAAGGAATTTTCCACGTTGCTTAGCAAAGTTGTGCCACAGTAAATTTCTACCCTTTCCTTTGATTGGGTCAATACATTCTACCCATAAAAGTTCCAGTTCATGTGGGTGGTTTTTGCTCCTTTGATCACATAGGGGAACTTATAGGATGGTTTGTTGTTTTGACATTCATTTGCCTGTTAGCACTACATGTAGTTTGTTTTCACAACTCCTTAAAAAATACTTGGAGGATCAGCCTGAAATTTTACACACAACAATCATTACAGGGTTTTATTGGCCTGAAACTGAAATTGCAGTTGACATCCAATATTGCTACCTCAGTGGCCTCCTTGAAAATCTTTACTGATACTTCTTCAGCGTCTGTTCTCATGTCAGATGGGATTTTGACTAAATTATGTCTAGTTGGCTGTAATTAAAACATTGCTGATCTGACTTCCAATATGCCAGCAAAGTAGCCATTGACTTTAGGTATTCACATACAAACTTATTACTGTCTAATTGTTTCTCAGACATTAAAATGGTGTTCATCTGGTGTCTATTGTGGTTGCCACGGCAGTCATGTTGCGGGTCATGTCACCTCATCAGAAGAATGGATGGTTATATCAAAATGGGGTTTTCACTGAAAGACTTCTCATAAAGTTGGTTTTAATTTTCTAAATGAAAATGGTGTTGATTCAATGTTTAGTATGGCCATAACAGCAGCCGTCATTAAAATCTTGATATCTTTTCTGCATCTGGATAGAAAGACATATTCACGTTAGAGTTTCCATCAAAAGTCTTCTCATAATATCTAGTTGGATCTAAACGAAAATGGTGGCACTCACAAATCAAAATATTACACTCACACTTCCTGATCATTATTAACTAAGTGTGCTTGTACTGATGACTGTCTAATTTGTTGACCTTGGTTAGAAAACTGTGGGACTTGGAAGATGTTTCCACATCTATAGAAGAAAGAAATATGTCCCACTTCATACTTTTTATCTCGGGGTGAACCCCTCCATTCCCAAGAGGGTTTAAGATCACTTTCTGTTTTGGGGAAGTCATCATCATCAGTTAAGAATAGGACTTTCAATGGTTTTTGGATTGACTAAATCCACTAGATCACTGACACTTGAACGGGTGCTTTTAGCTCCAGTTGGTTAGAGATTTTGGCAGGGATTTTATCAGCAGGTCATGTTCATGTTAAGATCTGATGCAGGACATAATTCTCTGAACAGAGAATCTTAATCAGATCATCATCTGGTCAGTCACTGGACACCAAGTGCGATCACGAAGTTTTAAAGGAATTCTGGTTTTTCTTAATTTACCAATTAATTCCAGTAGGGAAAATCAACTATTTCTTACCCATATGAGGAAATCAATTGGACCACTGTTCCCACACTCCTTCCACACTCTACTTCCCTAAGTTCCATATGAATCCTTTTGAGATTTGGTGACCCATACTATCTGGTAGTGAGTATTCCTTTCCCCTCATGACATCACCAGTGTTCCTTCCTTGTTCTCAGGGTATAATAGATGAATAGATCTATTCGTTCTCTGATGACATTTGTCCATCAAAAAGTAGGTGTGACACCTTTTTACCACACGAGTTTTAAAGAAAGCACATTGTATTATCAATCTTGGTTTTGCATGATGGGGAAATTAAAGTCTTAGTTTCATGATCCCATAAGATCTTGATATCATATACTTCTTGGAGGTCAGATAGTCCTGTTTAATTGATCCAAAGAGGTTTTAGAGGAATGGGTTGTATCAAGACTTTCCCTTCTCTTAGTGTTCCATTCTTCAGCCAATTTTATTTCAGGACAGTTGTGAAGGTGAAGGAAGCTTTGACTTTTGATAAGACAGTAGGCAAGGTTACTTCATAATCACCCAGAACTATATTTACAGACCTTGGGACATGAGGACACTAATTGTCAAGGTGGAGAAACTTTCTGGGCCCCATTCTCAGTCAGACATTCTGTTGCTACTGCATTAAGCAATGGTTTAGAAGCTGACTCAGTCTTCATACATCATGAGACTGAAAGATAGAGAAGGGACAGTCTGTCGCCTCTATCATGTTTCAACTGTTGGTTTTCATCTCTAGTAACCAGGTCTATTTCCTGCTTGGCCACTCATCACCCACTCACACACGGGATTCAGGTATTAATCCTAGGTGTAGAAATTGGCTTGGCAGTGAGCAGGTATTTCAGTCCTTTGAGGTTTGTGAACTGAAGATTATGACTCTCGTTATGATAGCAGCGTATGCCAATCTAGCTGCATCATTTAGCTGGTGAATGAGGAATGAGTGTCTCCGGTTCCTTTACAATAACTTTTTGGAGACTGTAGTTAGAATTTAAAGGCATTAACTTTCAATGTCAATTGTGTTCTGTTGATCTCCATATCAGCAGAGATGCCACTTTAGAAACTTCAAAGGTATTGCTGGATCACATCAATAACAGTTTCAAGGCTGCCATTATGGGTCTAATTCCCTCTATCAAAACTCACTATGTTCAGTCAGTGTCCTTCCTTCTAAATTTTCAAACAGAGTAGACTTCAGCAGGGTAAATTTAACAGGAAAAAATGCATGGCTGAACCATGGCTTTTATCTGGGACCCACGTAATCTTAAATGGTACACTACCATTTGAACTATCTGACCTGATGTGTCCAATCATACCCATTACACAAACTGAAAGCCTGTTTAAATCTTTATTCCGCCCATCCTTATCTGGACAAAGTGGTTGTAGAGGACCCTTCCTTCCCTTCATGAGAGGCAGTCAACCTTTGGTAGTTGCAACCTCTCATCTAGCATGTATTCTATGCTTCCAACTCTTTTTTTTTCTTTCAGAAGCTTGATCAGACAGTATAGAGTCCTTTTCATATCCCAAGGAAGACCAATGGCTTCGTTCCCAGGAAATTTCTCCTCTGTCATGCGTCCCTGTTGTCTTTTCACCACTCTCAGCTGTTACCTCTAATGGAAGAGGTGTATACCCTTCTAGAGAACTGTGCAGTTGATAGAGTGGTAATTAACCACTGTCCAGGTTTCTATTCCCAGATTTTGTAGTATGCAGGAAAGGACCAGTCAGGGCTGAGCAAGTCCGATAGCCCGACGTCCCTGACTAGTCACTTTTGAAGTAGGGCAAGTAAAATTTTCTAAGCCGCTAGTCCGGGACAAGTGCTCTTTTTTAAAAAAAAGTCGGGCTAGTCCTTATTTTCGTGCTTTAATTACTATATCTACCTTTGTTTGGCCAATCATGCCCTCCTGGCGTACTGAAAACTTGATTCTGACCCCTCTTTGTGTATACATTTACATCCTGTTACCGCTTGACTGCATACTGGGTTAAGCGGCAAATCAAAACACGTCCAACTCAAGAAAAGCCAGTATGATCAATGAGCAGTGTTGTAGGGGGTTTTGTTGCAATAAGTTTACTCAATCTAGATCAGAACGAGCGACTTACTATGATTTTAATCCAGCGAGTCAGTATAATTAAATTAATGATAAGTATTTTACCAACATCAGTGTAAGTTTCCTTTATGAACTGATTAAATGACAGTAATGATTCTTTAATTTATAACTGTTCAACGTGCGACATTGTTTTTAGCGAAAGAATTACATTATAGTCCGAGTAAATTAACCCGTTTGTTTGCCCCCCCCCCATTTCAATAACGGAAACCTTTAAGTTGATAAAAAGTGTAAATCACTTAGTCAATTCATTCATCGATTTATATTTTCTAACCTGAGTGGCCAAACCACCGTCATCGTCAGCGCGTTTCATACTTAACGGAAGTTTTCGATATAACATTCCAGTTCCAGAACCAGTCCATTTTAAGCAAAGGGGTGTATGCGCAATTAAAGATGTACATGCATGGGTCGTCTGCTTCCCATATTTACAGTGTCGAATCAAGCAAAGGAAAAGAATGACAAAACATTTGCCTTTCACTTGGATTTAACAAGCGGTTTCATTAATATATTCATGTATGCAAAGGAATATAATTCAAAACTCAACGTTCTGGTAATTTACGGAATTATCCGGCAGTTGCCGAATAGGATGAATGACGTCATTATGTTGTCGGATGGAAATAAACTACCCCATAGTGTACGGAATATAGCATCGTGTTAGGATGGATAGTCCGTTAAGCATGAAAGGTGCAATGGGATACCAGTATTAGTGCCATTCTGATCACAGTCAGGTTAGAAATTATAAATCAATGATTCAGTTGACTTAGTTCTGTGCACTTTTTATCACGTTAAACGTTTTAGTTATTTAAATCGGTAGGGAAGTACAAACCAACGGGGATGTAGCGTCGGATTATAATTAATGAGCGGTTTCAGTTCGTATTTAAAAGAGAAAATTGATGTTATGATCTCTTTAGAAGTAGTTAACAAGCAAGCTAATAGATACTCTGTGGATAAAATGAGTTCGCTAAACTATTTTTGTAAGGAAGGTAAAAACGGCGATTTGGAGAATGTAAATTTGTTTGAAAATGTAGAGATAAAACGTAAGACGGATACCGAGTGTGCGATAGCTATTTCTCCAAAGAGACATAATCAACAATCAGTGATGGCAAATGACACTACTAAGAGACAAAAATTTTCAGATGCATTGGGTTGATTGTTATCCCTGGCTTGAATATATTGACTATAGCTCGAAAATACATCCCCGTTGGTTTTTACCCCACACACACACACCGATTTCAATAACTAAAAAGTTTAATGTGATAAAAAGTGCACAGAACTAAGTCAATTGAATCATTGATTTATAATTTCTAGCCTGTCACCAGAATGGAATTAATACTTACATCCCCTTGCACCTTTCATGCTTAACGGACTTTCCATACAACACTGCGCCTTATTTAGTTCACTACGGGGTAGTTTATTTCCATCCGACAACATAATGACGTAATTTATCCTATTCGGTAACTGCCAGATAATTCCGTAAATTGCAATAACGTTCACTTTGGAATTATATTCCCTTGCACACGTGAACATATTAATGAAACCGCTTGTTAAATCCACGTGAAAAGCCAATTTTTTGTTATTCTTTTCCTTTGCTTGATTCGACACTGTAAATATGGGAAGCGGACGACATATGTATGTACATATTTAATTGCGCATGCGCTTCTTTGCTGAAAATGGACTGGTCCAGAAACTGGAACTGGTTCTCAAGCATGTCAGTCTATTACATTGAAAACTTCCGTTAAGCATGAAATGCGCAGGCGGTGACAGTGTTATGGCAATTCTCACATTCAGGTTAGAAAATATAAATCAATGAATGAATTGACTAAGTTCCTTGCACTTTTTATTAAATTAAATGTTTCCGTTATTGAAATCGGTGTGTGTGTGTGTGGGGTACAAACCAACGGGGATGTATTTTCGGACTATAGGAAGAAAAAAGGTTTTTTTTTTTTGCAGTTACTGCAAACAATATCCAAAACTGGCACAGGTAGGAAATTCACCCAGATGGACATTTCTGCAAATGGACCAAAGCTTGAAAACTTTAACTCAGACACAGCTTTCAACTGCTGGCTTAGTGCTGGTACATGTATCAGACATATACATGGACCTAATTTTCAAATCCATCAGCTATAACATATATTCGTGAACCTGTTGAAGCCAAATGAATAACAACCTATGTTTTTGATTAATTAATTTTTTAAGAAATAATTGTGTTGTATATTATTTTGTTTTTTTTATATGGATTACATACATTACATCAAATATTGGCAAGTGATTACCATTTTGGGACCAGTGAAAAGTAAGGTGGGACTATACTACATGTACTAATATTAGTACCTTAGTCCTTTTGTGGACAGGTACTAACATGTGTATGTGTGTGTTACTGGAGCAGCCGGGTGTGATCACACTCGCCTCTTTTTTTAGGCCAAATATTAAAAGTTTTGAACATGCGTTTGATAATATTATGAAATAAATTGAGTAGTCCTCTTATTTAATACTGGAATAATTGCAAATCATTGTAGAAGTAGCGGTAAAATCTAGTTTACCTTTCTCATCTGATATTTTCGTTTTGATCGTCTGCCATATTAGTTCAAATAATACCTACTTCCGTTCTCAACCTCGTTTGTGTGCCATATAAGGATGCTAATGCCTTATTTGGAAACATAAACAGATTGTAGTAAAAAAAAATATATAGCGTGGTTTGAATTGGAAATTCTGTGCAATAGAAATAAATACGGTTTGCCGGTGACTTTGAAATTCCACCAAGAAGCACTTATTTTCTCAACAAAACTGTATTCTGCAATTTATGCAAGTATCCATCTTCTCACGTTATGTCATTCAACAACTAATACCATAGCGAAGAATATCCATATATAGTCTGACAAGCCATATGTAGAAAAGGGGTCACATTGAGTCTCACATTATCTGTCATGGTGGACATGATGAGGTTAGCATAATTATGCCAATTTATTTTACCGTGTAAGGGTTTAATAAGTTCAAAATAAATCAAACTTCTTTGACAAAATGATTAAACTTATTTAGTAGATTTCTAAACTATTTGTGTTTTTGACTTAAGTGAGGATTTTTTTTTGCTCCATTACATGATATGGGATCAGTTCGTAGCCTCAACCACAACAAAATAAGTTGAGGCTACAACATCATAGCTAGGTGGGACTAGTGAAGAGAAAGGTGGGACTAGTGAATTTTCTGAAACCACTTGTCCTTGACTAGTCGTTAAAAAAATAATTTGCTTAGCTCTGAAGGTGTAAATTTTTTGCTTCTAATCAATTTTTTGGAGGAACATTTAAAATAGACACAATTACCTTAATGAGGAACACAAAAAGGTCAAAATACTGGGCAGTCTCGCTGGAAGATCAGGATGCATACCTTCACATCCCCATCTTCCCACTCCACAGGAAATACTGGGCATGAATTTCAAGTTCTTCCATTTGTTCATGCCTCCACATCCAGAGCCTTTACCAGGGCTATGGGAGTAATAACACTCCCTAAGGTGTTCCCACTTTCATCATTTAGATGACTATATGACTGATGCACAACATCACCAAAGATTATCATCTGAAAGACCTTTCTCTCAGTTGATGTTGACTTGTCCACTCCCCAACATAAAGAATTTCCTCAGGCAGGATTGCTGATTCTCTGAATACAAAATTAATTTTTCAGGAGAAGCATCATTTGCATCCTCTCCAGTTTCTGTTTCTAGCAAGCTGGAGATCATACAATGACCTGCTGTCTGTTGCTTTTATCTCCATTTGTCCCATTTCTTTTTGTCACCAACTGAATTTGTGGCTAAAAAAAGATTGATTTCTGACATTCTGTTTAACACCCAGAACCTCACTTCTTTCTCAGAACACTTAGCAGATTCTGGATGGGATCCTCGCCTGAAGCCAGAGGGGATAGTTCTTCAGGGACAGTGGTGTCAGAAAAAAAATCATCCCAACATATCAACAATGTAGAAATGTGGGCAACTGTTCAGAGTCTAGCTGATTGGCCAGTTTTTCAACATTGAATAATGACAATAAAACATTCACAAGGATTTAAATATTTATGATTGCAGAATAACTTCAGGACATCAGTTACTTTTGGAGTGCTTCTCTACCATTTTTTGGTTAAAAAAATTGATAGTTATTGACTCCATCTACTGCATTATTGATGTTCATGCAACTGACATTTTGTTACACACACACACACACACACACACACACACACACACACACACACACACACACACGCATTCTCAGTGTACTCTCTGGTTCAATACTTAATCCAGCCAGCAGTTATGGTTTGAAACTATCACAACATGATGAGGGAGAGTTGTAGAGTTTTATTTATGAATATTATCAGCTGTACCTGTGCAGTTTGAGTGTTAGAGCTATTATGTCTTGATGACTCCAATGCTAGATTATTGTATAAGAAACACAGAGATCAATGGAACCGATTCACCATCCTGAGTCGGCTATATTTTAGTACAGATAATGCGTTTATAATTAATCTACTGGCTACTTTAACTGCTAATTAAAAGAATGTGTATTACCAAAGTATTTGACAACCCCTTAAGTGATTTTTTTTAAAAATCTTCCAATGTCATATTTCACTATAATTAAGTTCATAGATGTATCATTCACCGTAAATGAACATATAAAGTTATTTTTTAAATTTGATTGAGGACCCAACATGCTAGTAAATGACTTAAGTGACTTAAGTGGCCATTCCATCTGCCTTGGACACAGGAGGTTGTGGGTTTGAATCTTAGCCGAGTTATACCAAATATTTATACAAATGGTACTAACAGTGACATTGCTAGGCATTGAGCATTAAGAGGTTCATGTTAGGACTAGTTTACCTGGTGTCAAGATAATGCAATCAGGTGGGACATGATGCTATATGACTGCAGCATGATGCCCCAGTGCTAGACATTTTTGTACAAGGTAATTGAAAGCTTGTATAAAGCAGCTCAGATTTTTGTATAAGGTACTTGAAAACTTGTACAAACCAACTCTGAGTTTCGTACAGAGTACTTGAAAACTTGTACCAACCATCTATGATTTTTGTACAAGGTACCTAATAGCTTGTATAAAGTAACTCTGATTTTTTTTGTACAAGGTACTCAAAATCCTGTGCAAACCAGTTCTGGTTGTTTTTTTGTGCAACATACTTGAAAATTTGTGCAAACCATTTGTACTAGGTATTGTAAGCTTGTACAAACCAGCTGATTTTTGTACAAGGTAATTGAAATAAACTACAAACCATCTCTGATGCAAATTATGCAGGTCTGCTATCCTATACAGTTATTGTTACTATCATTGAAAACTATATAATGACTTTTACTTAGAAACTTTTGAGCAGAATTTGTAAAATTTTCAGGAAGGTATCCTTGTTTGAGACTTTCAAATCTTACACAGACCTTTGAATACAAGTGAAGATAGTAAGGAAATTCTGACAGAACACACATTTAACACCCAAATTTCATTGCAAACTGCTCTTTCTATGTAGATGTTAGCCAAATGAATGATCTCAAGACATACCCTCATGAAGCAGATATATTCACAGTCGTGTCAATGTACTCTATGAATACTTGCTCAGGTATGACAAAGAAACTATATGTAGTTATTGAGAACTCTTTGATATGATACCCCTGATCATTAAAACCAATCATTTGGTCATCCAGCTGGGTCAGACGGATGTTTATTGCCACAGGGAATCGGCTGACCAAGCCAGGTCCACATCAAATCTCCCACTATCTCAAGGCACACTGGCCACAGGCAACTGAATCTTTTGAGACACAAAGTTTTGTGTGCAAAGCATCTCATGCCCACTAGTATCTCCACAGGCCATGTGCATGTTTAAATCCTTTGTATGTTTGCTGTCATGCTCTTGAAATATGGTTGTTGAGGAGGGAAGTAGTCTCAGGGCAGCAAGAGACATTGGTGGCAGGCAGCACACTGTGCAGCTCAAGACAACTTCCCAGTGCTGCCAGGATCTCTGTGAAAGGCTTCATCTTTGTTGTGTGTGATTAACCTGTTGGTTTGCTGCTATGCTGAGGAACAGGATGGAATGTACAATCTGTTCTTGGCCTCCAAAAGACACTTATTAGCTAACCAATGGTTATTTCCAGATCTTTAGGAGTTGCAGTAACTTTTTGTGCCAAGAATGAAATATAAAACAGCATATCCTTTCTGAAACAGAAATTAGTTCCTTTCTCTTTGACAAGGGTGAGTATAGTCTTATCATTGTACAGCCAAGATGGATAAAAATTAGACAGTCACTCATCTCCGTGTTGTTTTTGTAAAAATGGCAGGTGTTGAGCACTGTGGATGAGACACCATCTGCAGTTGCAGTAAAAGTTCAGTTGACCTTACAAGAGATGAGAGATAATTGATCCACGAAAGTATGTGACATGATGATCCATTAACTTCTGACAATCATGCAGTATTTTGGCAAATAAATATGTTTCAGTTTAAGTAATATGTTTATTTAATGTGATTTGTATTTTTCTTAAAAATATAAAACTACAAAGTTTCAATAATTTTATTGTAGAAGGCAACATCTATATATGTAGTTCAAGTTTGTACATTAATATCCTAAGTGCTTTATTTCAGTAAATAATAACAAGTCAATTAAAAAGCTGTTTAAAAACTTATTCATATGAAAGGAAACTTGCTCCAAAAGATGCTGATGCATTTAGCATATAATGTTATCCTTGTAAATTTTTTCTGACTTATGTTTTTACTGCCTTGGAAGGATATGAATTAAAAATTAACAGCAAGATCATAATAATTACTGTTTAGAAGTATACTGTTGTACATAATAATTTTAAGGTCTGCTATGTTCGTCAGATGGAATTTTGATCAGTGATGTCTGTTGATGTAAACATGTAAAGGCATGCTTAATATATTGGAAGATAATTATTTGAAACCTTTATTTTGTATTTCTTTATTAATAATTACATTTTTGTATCCCTTTCCCTGCTTCAACCCAATGAGAAAGTAAAGTGTCACTCTAGTGTCTGAAAGATCGAGACAATAAATCGTTAATTTTTGGACCAAAATTAAAATAAATAAAATTAAAAATTAAAAAAAATCGTTAATTTTTGGACCAAAATTAAAGTAAATTTTCAAACTTTAAAGTAATGCAGCCTTGGGTTCAGTGCTTTTTGTGCAAGAATAAATAATATATATCAAAGCCCAAAAGTTAGGGTGTTCTCTTCCCTAATTCTTTAAACATTACTTTTTAATATATATTTTTCAATTTGAATTTCCTTTTGTTTTTCAAGCTATTGATGGGACATAATTTTATGCAAACAAATACTTTTTAATCGCCATCAATTGTGTCTTTCTTCAGCTGATCATACATGTGACAACAGGTTGTTATCCATCGAAGTTTTGCTAATGTTTTGGGAAAGTAATGCAACAGATTCCTCCATTTAGACAATCTGGATATTGACTGTCAGAATTACAAGACTTCTTTACACTGTTATCCATTGAGAAATCGACAAATCATTGCAAATTTGTAAATACTTATCATAATTCATTATTGCTATAAGCAGCTTGTTGGAGAAAAATGGTAATTGTAAGCAATGCCTGGAGATGTGTCTAATTTAAGCTTATTGATCGGTTAATTATCCAGAGTGACTGATAAGTGGTGATAGGTCAATTATCCCCAGCTGCTTAGAGTGACACCTTTGTTCAATGCCTGTCATGCCATCATTCTCATTCAACTCCAGCAGGAATCAGTACACATTGATGCTGAGCTGACACAGGTACTCCAGCACATGCAGCAAGCACGTTTTTGTGAATTTCACCCACCTGTTTTGCCAGCTGTGCCAATGCATTATACCTTTGATTTGTTGGACCACTGTGGTTTCTAATTTTGGAAGCCAAACATGGTAAGGATGACCAAGGTACCAGTTGCATTGACACCCTAAGAACAGTCAATTGTGATGCACATTTGTACCAAGAAGCTCTTGTATTCAATGACATTGTGTAGCTGCTGTTCTCATTCTAGGTCTACAGATCCTTCACTATGTGAATTGAGGGACTTATTGCTAGCCTGAGTAGTCTCCGAAGAGCATTTCCACATTTATGGCAAGTTCTGCATGTTGCTGGTGCAGAAGTTCTCGCTTGTTGCAGGCATTCCTTACCCCATATATGTCCATGGCTGAAGAACATGCAAGCAGTGGTGACATTTGGTGCTTATAGCTGATGTCCTTTTATACCATTTGGTCCAAGTTCTTGTTTCTGGCATAGTGGGTTATGTTAGCTTCCCCATCCATTTATCCAGAAGGAGCAGGTCCACACCATGCAGCCTTACCTTTTTGCTCCCATGAAACAGGTAGACGTCATTTTCCCAGCTAAAGACTTTGTCAAAAATATCCAGATTGCAGTTCTTGAATGTGATAACATGGCAACTTTAATTTTAAAGTCAATAACCCCCAAACTTCCTCAGACAAGATGGTCCAATCAAAGCAGCAGTTAGTGTTCTTAATATTAATGATGGAGTTGGGTAGCATGCACTTTGGCATCAAAATATAGCTCTTCCCATGCAATGGGCACTACAGTGACACATGGAGTTTGGGTTTAACACACAGTGCCATCTGGAACCCTTACACATGTAGCTTATATATATCTAGACTGCATTGTGAGGCTGAATGATGGTAGCAGTTGAGCTAAGGAAGTAGATTCTGACCTGGAAGTCTTCTTTTGGATGACTAGGCACAGCCTTATCAGTCAGGTCCATCAGCATGAGAGATAACTTCATACTAACATAGTTGCTAAGGTGTCTGGCCAGGATTCCCTATATATATCAGGGGCCATGGCATCCAGCAAGGCAATCACATCTGTATTGAGGCTATGGAAGGCACCATGGTGTAGTACTTTTACATTGTCATGGTGCCATTGCCCCATTGCTTTACCAGTAGTGGCTAGAATTGCTTGTGTACCTTGACCTGGTGCCTTGTGGCTAGCATGTGCCTCTCAACTCCAGGAATTTGAGCATGCCTGTTGGTCCCAGGTGTCAGCATGGTCTTGTTGTGCATGGTGACTGGCAGTGACCCCCAGGCCCTTAGGTGTTTGTTAAATTGCCTCCACCAGTGCTTTCAGCCTAGTCACATTTTTTCCAGTGGTGGTTATCATCAGTGTCCATTGTATATATTGTGCTTTCTGTATGATCTCTAAGTATCAGCCAAGAGCATTTTATGTATATACAAATCCTGCTGTAATCTCTTAGACAAAAATGACAGTGGGAATCCTATGCCTGTGTTGATCTCTAAATGTGCTTATTGTCAGTACACCATTCTGTCCTAGGTGGTCTATATTTGATCTTGCTTCCTGGTGTGCCAATCACCCTTGTGTATCTCTCTCTGTCCTTCATATCTTTAAGCACTTGGTTCTTGAACATGATGCCATCACACTGGTTGCAAATCTTGTGTACCACTTGAATGCCTGCCCTACACATTCAACAGGTATAAAACTCACCACCCCTTCTATACTTAGCATTGTGCATAATGCAGTATTAACCACATGCTGTGCTGTCTGCACAGTTTCAGTTATGTACACTTCCTTGGTTCTGATCTAGTGTTACACATTGTGTATACTATGCAAAGTATTTGCTTTAATAAATATACTTTGTTAGGCAGTGGCATATTTTTGGGTGCCAGCCCAGGCAAATGTTAGCCAGTGCATTGACATTAGTTACCAGATTTTTTTCTTGGACTCATTTACCATGCTAGGAGCCAGTGCCCTCTCTGGCCAGTTTGCTAGTTGCCATGAGCTTCAGTTACCTTGATCCAAGCACCAACTGCCCAGCCAGGTATCTACTCTCACTACTACTCTGAAAAGCCTGGCTGGGCCCAAACCATTTCTGAGCCTTGCATATTGTTACTATTTGCAAAAACAATGTTTGGTTGGAGCCAAACCACTGTTTCACATCCGTTGAGCATATTGAATGAAAGCAGAAACTTGCATGGATGGTCCTGGCTTTCAAAAAGTTGTTACAAAAAAATTCACCAACAGCAAGATTTTGTGGCCAATTTTCAAAAAAATGTCACCAGAACAAGTAGTGAATATTTTTTCTAAGTCTATTACTGTAATAGGAATGAAAATTGAAAAAGATAGTTATTACTTTACTGACAACAAGCAATAGTCATAATATTACAAATAAATTATTATATTACTGTTTTGCACAACTTCCATGGTCTTTGCATCCTGCATCACTGTTAGTGCATATAGTGCATAGGTATCACTGTTGTCACCTGATATAAATACATTATCAAATGTAAAATATATCTACTTTCCTGACATTTATACTCTCTCTCTCTCTCTCTCTCTCTCTCTCTCTCTCTCTCTCTCTCTCTCTCTCTCTCTCTCTCTCTCTCTCTCATTTGTGATAGAAACATCAGGTATTAAAGCAAATCTATATCATGTATATTAGTTTCCAAATAATAGTTTTTTTAGTTAAGGAACTTTAACGACATTTTAATACCCATAGCCTATGACATAGTTTTCAATGTAAGATAAGTGACGTATAATGAGACCATCAATTTCATGCATTTAGGAATTAAATGTCCTCTTCCCTCCACGCACACTTTTTATGACTAGCTGTACAATGTACATCTGTCAACTAAAAGTTGAGAAATTTATTTTTACCATGCTTTGTATTTAGAGAATTGCTTACTAAATCACAAGAATGAGCACTTAATGCAGTAGATTTTTTTTTGACAAGCAAACTAGAACCTCCATTCTTACCAATGAAACTTAAGGAGTCAACACTTGGCATTAATGTACCATATATACAAGAGTTAATTACCATCAATAAATTAAAAGAAGGAATGAAGAAACATATCACGGAGCATATGTGCCCCTAAACTAATTCAGAATAAATGTGTTGTTTAGTAAGAAAAGTTCTATGCATATACTACTTAATAAGAAGAAAGGTAGGATATAAAATTTAGGAAATTATCACATGTATGTTAGCTTGAGACCACATTGAACTGTTTACATAAATTTACCCCCATTTTTAGGCATTATTATATCAAAAATTGGTATTATTTGACAATTGCTAGTGATTTTACTCACTTTGAAATATGTTGAGGAGGCAGTTTTAGTACAGCTGACCAGACTATCAAATGAGGCACAAGGGTAAATAATACACTCCATAGGGAGAAACAGCGTGTCCTTAAAAAATTTCCCCTGTATTGGACCAAAAAGAATCAGTTAATATTTATTGAAAATGATGCTCAAATATGCTGCAACAAATTCCTGATGGTAGGTCCCCATATGCATGTTTTGATTCAATCTGCTATTTTGGATTATAGAAAGATTTATTTTGTGCATGAGACATTAAAATAACTTTACAGTATTGAATTCATTTTTTCAGCAACTATTTGAATTCTTTGGAAATCTTTCTGTGCATTTTAAATTTAAGCACAGAAGGGGCATTTTTCTTGGGAATGTATTCAGACTACTTGGAATTATTGGATTTAAAAGGGGTTTTAAGAAATAGGAATTCATTCACCATGCTGTAAGTGAATTTAGTTCTTTTACTCCTGTATTTTGAGAAATAAATTATTTTCAATTACGTAAACCAAATTTGTTTTGCTATTTCTGGTTGCACAGTTTAAGTCCTTGGAGTCGTAGCATGGGATTTGGCCAAAACAAAAGTTAAATAAACAAAACTAACAGAATCACAACAAGCTGTAAATGAATTGACACTTGTGCCTTGATACATATATCACAGAACATCTCCTTTATCATATCTCAGCCAAGAGTTTGAATTACCAGTCAGGAAAGTCTTGTCATAAAATGTAAATTATGCACAGTTCATACATTTATAGAAAAAATATTTAATTTACAGTTGATCCCTTCATATAGAGTAGCACTCCATAGTGTACTTTTGTCTTGGTTTTATATTTACTGCATTCTTTTCCAGGTAGCAGATTCCAGTGAGAAGTGTAAGGAGTGGGTGAACCAGATACATAAGGCATGGGCTGTTGAAAGTACACAAGGGGATGATAGGTATGCCATCATTCATTAATTTCTGTGCTTAGCTAGGAAATTTTCTTAGCATTCTGTGTAAGGCATAAAATTACAGTTTGACAAAAGATAGTTTATATGTTACATTTTTTTACACAGAAAAAAAACCCTGTGCAGTGACGTAAGAAAGCAGCCTATCAATTGGGATTTAAAAGTTAAAAAGTCAAGATGCCTAACTGGAAGAAGATAAAAGTTCTCAACACAGTAACATTAATTCAGTAGTGAATAAGTTCAGCTTGGTTAAGAAATTATGACTATTTATTTTGGGGACATAAGGTCGAAGATCAGTATCACTGTAAGAGAAATAACAAAAATGGTTTATGCACTACATGTATAACATTGGTTTTTCATCACAGACAGGGACCAACTCTATGGGATGTTGCCATTGTGTCTAAAAGTTCAGTAATCAACTTCACTGACAGAAATAACAAACATCATTGCTCAACTTTAATGTTAATTCTATCTCACAGACCAGGACCAAGCATTATGGATAGATTGCATATCAAGAAAAGAAAGTGCCTTTAGATTTTGGGGTCAAAATATAAGATCATTGTTACTGAAAGAAGAAAAATGATTTAGAATTTCAGTTCCATTCAGTAAATCTTCATCAAAGTTTATTGATGACTTGTGTACAAGTTCAGAAAAAATAAATTGAATTTGGTTAAATTGTCAAGGTGACTGACTGAAAGAAATAAATATGGTCTCTTCACAATAGCTTGAGCTCTACATGACCTGGACTAAACTTTGTGGCTGGCACCTGGAATAACGAAGAACCTTATTGATATTGCGATGCAAAAGGTCAGAGATCAAGGTCACTATGACTAAAAGAAGAAAAATACCTTTTACATATTAGTTTTAATTCTCGATTATACCATAACCAAAGTTAATGAAGGATACACACTTTTGGCATGGAAAATTGCTTGATTTTGGAGCCCACATTTCAGCATTATAAAATATTATGATTTATAGCACACAATGCTATTTGTGTCATCATTTCTACTGCTGCCTCTAAAGTCCAGCCCTCCCAAGTTAAAAACATTTAGTAGAAAAGCTAACAGCTATCTGCCCACCTAGGCAGCAGTTGGGCAAAGTGATCTACTGTTGATACAGAGATTGGAGCTAATCCCAAAAATATATCAGTTATTACTTCTCCATTGTGAAGAGCATGTTCTGGTCATGAGAGATCTTGCAAAGGCCAGAATCTGCTTGAATATATGCCATTAAATGTTGGAGGTATTCTTTTCTTGTAAGGAAAGCATACTCTATCTTATTTCCAACTGTTTCTCTTGTTATGCTGGTAAAATATTGCCTTCAGGTTTACTGTTTTTTTAACACTTTGTCCGTGTCACACATTTAGGTACATCAGTGTGTGGCCTGTGTGAATTTGCTTTAAATTTAAGCTTTATTTATTTTTAAGTGCATGCAAGTCTCTAGTTGTTGTAGAAAGCTGTTTTCTGTGCCAAGACATTCTTAGCATCCAGGCACAATGCTTCAGTGATTTTGCTTGTAAGCCATCCTTGAACCTTCTGAAAGGTAGTATTGTAAATTATATTATACCTGGGCACTTCATTGCTTTATTAGCTCATCTGCCACCACCAATTTTCAGGTAAACATCATTTGGTATAGCTGTGTACCCACTCTGTGTTCAAAGACAGGTGGATTGAACTTGCCTGTACAGGCTATCATTGATCCTTCCTACAGGTAGTATTGCAAATTGATTTGAAAAATATATTGAGGCTTGATTGCCCTCATACGGCTGTCTACTAATAATAATCAATAATTGTATACATGACACTATATTAATTTTACCAGTATAGAAAATCTTGTGGCTTTTCTTTGCAGTGAAATTGTTTTCTATTAGATAACCGCTCTGATGGCTAAGTGCCTCAGATGCAAGAGGTCATGGGTTCAATCCCTGGTGGAGTTGCACTATAAACTGTCACACTGCAGACATCATAGTGATATGACTGAAAAATTGTTAAAGCTAACCATCTTTTTAAATTTCCATTGCCTTTTAAATTAAAGGTATTTGTCTCTTCATCCAGATTATTCAACTGCAATAGCGAATACAGGACTAACCGGTTTCCCCATTTCATTATCACCAAAATATGTGCCTTATTAGTAGCCCCACATTGCATGCAGTTCTGACAGGACAGGTCAGTTTCATTTTTTTTGCCAATAACAGGCTCCTATCCATGGGTAACCAGATTTTTGTAATGAAATCACTGGATATTTCAGCTCAAGACCACATACAAGATCTAGTACAAACTTGGAAATGGTATCTTAAAATGACAGAGCTTGTTGTGTCAAGGGAAATTACATTTATTTTTACCTCTGACAAGAGCAGGAATATATAACTTTTCTTCTTGGATTAAATGTGTTATTCACTCTGCATGTTGAGAAAAAAATCCAGCTCGTATAAATTTATTATGCATATTGGCTGTCATAAGAATGGCCTTTGGATGGAGCTGTTCTCTAACATACATTATCCAAGCCATGGGATGGAAATCAGAGCCAACATTCTCCAGGTTTTATCTAAGAGATTTTTCCTTCTAAAGGACTGCTGATATCATAAAACCTATAGCCAGTGCACAACAGGTCACCTTTCGAGGTCATTCATTAGTTTTATAAGACAGCTCATCTTCAGAACTTATGCTAGATTTGCATGAGGAAATTTTTCAATATTTGGAAGCTGCTCCCTGACAGATGGAGATTCCCCCATTTGGGTTATCTAGAAGCTGTCCTATATTCCTTACAGAGATGGTGTTTTATCTATTCTCCTAAGGCATTATGATTGGGTAATGTATTTAAAGAAGAAACCAGTTTTTCTAATAAATATTTCTTTGAGAATACCTACCCAATCATAAAACACATACACCTTCCTAGCCTTCCCAAAGTTATATACATATAGAGAGCATACCTTCCGCTCCAGAAGTAACTTAGATATCCTTGGGATTCGGTGCTAATCCCTATACCAAGAAGAGATCACTCTGCCAGACTGTTGCCTAGGTGGGCATAAAACTTAGCTAAAAGTTTATAACCATTAACCAGTGAGGGCTGGATTTGTGAGATAGTAGCAATTCTCCTAAGATATTATGATTGGGTAAGTATACTTGAAGAAACATTTTACCTGAAAAAAATTGGTTTCTTTGCAATTTAATTTTGCTTATTTTCATGACAAGCTTTTTAAAAATTACATTTTTTTTTTAAAATTACATTTTTAAAGAATCAATGTGAGCTGTACAATTCTTTAAAAAGAATGTGCCATTAGATGGAAAGCTTTAATGTCATGATAAGTCACATTGAAAGCCTATGACAAACATTGCTGTTCCAACTACAATGCCAACTGTCTCATCAGGAGTCCAGTATGCGTATGATAAATGGTTATAATTGCAGGGCATGAACTGAGCATATAAAAAGGGTGGAAGATTCTTTGATTTCAGACTGACTTAATCCTGTATATCAATTTGATTTTCAGGATTACACCATTACATCTGTAATACATATATTTACATGTTTGATCCAGGACCGCATGAAAATAAGAAAGACAGATATTGTGATGGCCCAATGTTCTGACTGGTCGAATTGAGATCAAATATTTTCTATGATTGTCTTTCTCGATTGAAAAAGACAATATATAGTCACTGTGACTGGAGTCTTCACACAATATCATTAGTCCTGTATTCCAGATCTGAGCCACTATTTACAAATAACTTCCACTTGAGGGTGTTGAAACAGCTTCTCTATTTTAGGGTCAAAGGTCAATGTCACTGTAACTTAATAACAACAATGGTTTCAGCACTATAACATTAGGTCTACGTCACGGACCAAACAGAATGGTTTGATTGAACATTGGATAAAGAACATTAGATTCAAAAGATTGAATGCCAAGGACACGACTGACAAAAACAAAAATGGTTCCCAAATATAACATCAATTCTGTGTCTCATACCAGGACCAAACATGGTGGATCGATTGCCCAGTGGGTAAAAAAAAAATGATAAAACATTCTTTGATTCAGGACCTCTTAAAATTGGGCTAGTGCTTCTAACTGGTCAAATTATGATAAGTATTTTTATATATTTGTCTTTCTTTGTTAAACAATATATAGTTATCTAAACTACATTGCAGCACATGTTTGAATTTGGAATCAGACCAGGAATAACAGATTTTCTCCTTTTCGTTTTAGTGCTATTCCACACAATTCATCAAAAGAGAACAAACATGAGGACTTAAGTAAGATTGGCAACACTGCTTTGATGAAACAAAACTGGGAGAAGATGATCTCAAATACTACAGATTTACCCATATCACAGCCTTTAATAGGAAACTCTGAGCAAGTGGTGCAGAGAAGACCAAGTAAGAATAAGAAAGACAAATCTGATTCACATAAGTTAGAAAGTTACGGTAAAAACGGTAATGAAAAACACCACCTTAGTGGTCCATATGACAAGCCTTGGTCTTCCTATCTATCTGTTATCAGTGGACCTGAAGTTCCTTCATCCTCTTCAAATAGAGCATCAGCAGACATGGAGGCATCAAATACTCAACAGAGAAATGCCCCAAATGATGAGATGAGTTGTGTTAGTGTGGGATGGGCAATTGATAAAGAGAAAAAAGATGATTTAGCTGGCAAAATAGAAGATGATGGCAAATATTCCCAGAAGACAATCTCAGAGTTGCGTGTCTCTAATTCTTGCAGTGATCAGACCCAATTAAATTCCATGGCAATCGGAAGAAAAGAGTCACCAACAACAGAAGATAAAGATTTTGATAAAAGTGAACCAGATGCTGACATTGTTCAAATGAGGAGATCCAGAACTATTGTCAAAGTGCACAGGGATGGTTCTGTCAGCAATGTAGAAGATGCTGATAGATACAGTCAGGATCCAACCGTGAAGTCAAAATCAAGAGATGTTTCCAAGCTACAGAGGCAGGAAGCAATTGAACCACACTTTGGTTCACAACCTAAAGTTAGTGAAGAAAGCAGAGGAACTGCTGAATCATCTAAGGACTATACCTCACAGTATGTAAACAATAAGCCTGAAGCAATTCCAGTGAAGGTACCGAGTCCAAGACCTTCATTTGATTCAAAGTCTGATTTAGTACAAAAGGCAAGTGAGGTCAAGAAGACAACCTTAATAACTATTGAGTCCAATGCCTCTGCATCATTAACAGTAAATAATGGGAAGCCAAGAACCTGTAAAGTAGGATTGCTCACAGAAAATGCAGTACCTCTTAGAGAGGTCAAAAAGTTCAAGCCATATGCCCTGAAAGAGTTGAAGATTTTCCTAGAAAATAACTTTGACTTGGTCTCTTTGAATCTTAATGTGGAAAGATACAGCACTGAAAAGTCTGCAATGGAAGCATTAAAAGAGTTTTTGGAAAGAATTTAAATAATGCTAAATGTGCTATAAATGCATTCTTTTTTATTTTGTCTTGCACTTTAGAATTTTAACAGAGAATATGTAGTGAAACTTTCATAAACTTGCCCTTCTGTAATCCATCTCCCTCTCTAGAATGTATTTTCAATTTGACCTTATTAACCCTGTTCTAGTACTAATCAAGATTCTTGTATACTGATACCAAAAGTGTCAGGTTGAGTGAAAGTTTTCATGCAGGTAGGATTCATGAATTATATTTGGCTTTCTTTTGTTCTATTAAATTATTTAAAATTGAAAATTCATAATTGGTATGTAATTCTTTTTTGGAAATGCGTATTTCATATGTAACTTTTAGAAAGCTGTCCAGTTTCAAACAAAAAAAGTTAATATTACTCTGTACATTTCATTAGATTGTTTTACACATATCTCATGATATGATTGTCATCTGATTATGATTACATTTAATCAGGTATCTTTTTGAATGGATACTTTGTATGTAAAAGAATTTTCTGTTTTAATTTATGCATGCAATTCTTTATGTACAATGCAGCTTTTGTAGTTGTAATCCAAAAAAACTATTTCTGAAGCCTTTTGGGTCTCCATGTACCCACCATACACGTTTTGATTAGCACTGCATACAGCAAGGTGGCAAGGTCAAAACAGCAAGGACATATATTCTTTGAAGCCATCTATCCTTAGATATATTGTGTCTAAAACTTGATAGTTAGGGGATGTAAATGTGTCTTTCTTGGTTGAATTCATAAACTGAATTGATGGAAGTCAAATAAAAAAATTATTTTGGGGATATTTTTCATCTATCCCTTGTAATGAACAAATTTGTTTACTTTTATTTTAATACTGTATACATTATTATAATATTGTATACATTATGCAAAGTTATAAAGCCAATAATCAATAATCCTATCAAAGGAAAACAAGATATTTGCACATAGTATCTTCATCTGAACAATCAGTTAATGTTTTTTTATGATTTTATATATATATATATATATATATATATATATATATATATATATATATATATATATATATATATATATATATATGTATACAGTGTATGCAGATGTATAGTATATCTTACATATATTTTCCTGTAATGGGTACTTTATCTATACAGGTGTTACTGAATATATTTATATCCATGTATGTGAAAAGATTGTTTTTTTTTGTCTTAAAAATAAAATACTTTTAGAGATTATTGAAAAGTTTTGGTGAAGATCGTGCAGCTATGTAGTACATTAGTACAATTTTGTTTCCATTACTAAAAATCAACAATGTTATTATCATCATCTCCACTTTGTAACATGGAAAAATTTATCGTATATAATGACTTTACTTAAAGAGGGTAACACAATTGGCTGAAGAACTAATCTACCTTGAAACCCTCATTCAAAAGAATATTCTTAATTTAACTGTATCTCAGGAGTCACTGTATATATTGGGTTTGGAAGAAGGAAATAGAGTGGGCATTTCTAATCTCAACTGGAATACTATTCCAGAGCAAAATTCCAGGTTTTTATAAGCTTTTTTGAATAATTCCTTATTTCATTTGGGAATTTTATACTATTTTCAAGACATGGGTCACAGGTGGGGAGTATTACCAGGTAGCCTATACTGGAATTGTGATTGTAAATATTTAGGAGTATTATTATTGGATATCCTGTACATTATTTTGGCTTTTCAAAACCAGATTCAGTCTTTAATAGGTATTATTTTTCAACTTTCCAGCCAGATTTTACACAGACCCAGATCTGCCATAACATAATGCTCTGGCTGTTCTAGGTTTGTGCAGATTGTTAGAAGTAATCAGTAGAACAAACAACACAGTCCCTGATCTGCAGACACATTAAACACTGACAGATTAGGATCTTTGTTGTTTTACATTTACCTCAACTTATAGTCAAGTACATATGGTAGTTTCTTATATCAGTTTTTAGCTTCTAATTAAATTCAGACATTTCAGGATATAATTTATAAAACCTTTTATCTGTTAGAAATTCAACAGCCAGCTTTTCTGATTGTGTATCATGTCACATTTATTGTCATAATTCAGCTCTGCAAATGATGGTATCAGGCACATTTGGAAAGGTTTCAGTTAGGATTAGTACCATAAAGATGCTAAGAATTGATGCAGGTTTTCATGCATGTAACAATATCTTTTATCAGATGATACAGCAGACTATTATTATTATTATTATTATTATTATTATTATTATTATTATTATTAATATTATTATTATTATTTGTAGTAGTAGTAGTAGTTATTGTTATGGACAACTTTCTATGGTTTTGGTTTTGTGATTTAGGCTATCTTTTCATGATTCTTGAAAATTTAAGTGTAAAAAATAGGGGAATACCTATAAAAGCCCATAATATTTGAAGATGTTTGCTTTCTGTTTTAATACTAATGAAAATTAATTTTCTGGCAGTGATGATGTGTAACAATTATTACCACAGAAAGCAAGTCTTGTCTATGCAGATAGTGGTAAAGAGGTCATATTGTTGTGTCTTTCATTGTCATTAATGTAAATAAAATTTGTATATTTTTATTTTTAAAAAAATCTATTGAACTAATGGCACCTAAAGTAGTACATATTTCTTGCATTTATATAGCAATATGTGTCTTTTTTGTACATTTATCAAGAGAAGTGCATTGAAGGATCTGTTTTTATTCACATTTATGATATATATCAAAACTTATTGTGGTTTATGCATTTTCAACTTTTAAGAGAATTTACTATATATATTCAATTGTAATTCAAATCCAGCTGCAAACTCCATCTCAAATTATGGCTGCAGATCAGGTTGTATGTTTGTTCAACAGATTACTTCTAATAAGTGGCACAGATCCAGATCTGCCAGCACATATTGTGATGGCAGATCTGGATCTGTGCAGTTTGCAGTTAGACTCATAGTGTTAAGAGATGACAGTATTTGTTGTTGAGCCTTGGTGGCTTAATTGTTTAGAGTGCTGGATATGAAACAAGAAGGGTGTAGTGGGTTTCAATCCTGCCTGTGGATTAGCTTGGATTAAATGCTGTGGTTTATACCTGGGCCAGGTATGTTACTCCCCATGCCTTATCTTGATAGCTTCATGAAGTGAAATATATGAAAATTTTAATGAAATAAAGGAAATTGTAGCAGTCATTGGATATTATCTTGCTTTACAAGGAAACATTTAGGCACCAATGCCCAGTAACCTTTGACACCCTATTATAATTACTTAATATTTGAACCTGATATACCAGTAGTCACTTATTACTTTTGTGCATATGGAATCAAAACCCCATTAAAAGTATAATTGCAAAATTAAATTAACAAAAATTGCTGTAAATACAACATAAAATTCTGTATTTTTCATGGTTAAGCAGTATTTTGACATTGTCATAAATGTTTAAAAACTCCCTAATGATTTATTAAAATCATAATATATGAATTTGTTAAGATAATTTTGTTTTTTTAAATGCTTTGCAATATAGATCTTTTGACATTAATTATAGTCAAACCTGTCCTAACAGTCACTTTTACTCATTGATCACAACAGCATACAGGTGTTTCCTAACCAAATGGGGCTCTTTACCCATCTTATGCAGTCACTGGAAGATGTCTGCAGTAAATGCTCAGTCAATGCAACTAAGTTTTTGCTTTATGAGGAAGGCATTTCTAAGTAAAGGAATATCATGTGAATTGATGTGCAAACATTTCCTATATCACTGCATACTCCAGTCAGCTTAAATGTGTAACTCAAAGGTGTCAATATGCCAAATTTTACACCCTATGGTCATCATAAGGACAACATGGTTTTGTGAATATTCATGGAGAGGTTTAGGAAGAGACTTGGTAATGAACAGATGGATGGATGAATAGATAAACAGATGGAAAGTATGAATATCTTAAGGCATTATGTTTCATTGTCCATTCATGCATCCATTATTCTATCTATCTATCCATTTGTTCTGTTTCATTTTTACACATTAACTAAGGTTTTCCATAATCTACTGTTACCAGACTTTGTAGATAGCATGCACCTGGGAATTTGGGGTTCAAAGATCAAGATCACTACAAGCAGGGGGAAAATGGTTTCTGTACAACAACACCAGTTGTACATCACAGATCTGAACTAGAAATTGGGAATGTCTTAAACTTGTGATAAAAAGCTGCTAATTTTAGAGTAAAAAATGTCAAAGGTCATGGACTGAAAAATTAAATGAGTTTTTCCTAGCAATATCAGTACTTGATCATGTACCATCACCAAAGATTGTGGATGGCTTACATTTTAGGTAAGGAAGTAGTATATTGATTTAAGAATCCATGTCAAGGAACAAGATCACTTACTGAAAGAAGAAAAATGTTTTACATCAGTTTAGTTATAGCTATATATCTTGACCAAAGTTGATGGAATGCATGCATGTAAGGCATGGAAGAGGGGCAAAAGCACAGGGATATAGTAATGGACAGATGAAGAATCAGAAAATTGGCAGCATATGTTTTTAATTGTCAGCAATATGACTACAATTTTAAAAAATTGCTATTCATTATCTTGCCTTTTCATCAGAAAAAGGATTTGTCTCTGTAGACTGCGTCATATTAGAGTGACACTTTTTTACAATTGTTGGTTATCAATGATCGAATTGAATACATATATAAAAGAAATGTACATTAAGATAATTATATATTCATATATTTTCAATATTATCTTGTTTAAAGTTTTCATTTATGTATTAGTTTAAATAATATTTACCTTTCTTGTACTTTTACAAATATGTGTATGACAGATGTATAAAATTAAAAAACAATTTTTTTACCATTTTAATTTGACCATCTATTATTAGGTTGTAATCTCTTCTATCTATTGTACATTTTATTTCTCAGCTGATTTCACATTCACTGTCCTTCACACAACCATGATGGTGAGGGAACAGTCTGTCTCCCTCCTAAAATGCAGCTGAATCTCTTGATTGCCTGTAATGGTCATAAACCAGAAGGGTTT
This sequence comes from Potamilus streckersoni, assembly GCA_016746295.1. Taxonomy (NCBI): domain Eukaryota; kingdom Metazoa; phylum Mollusca; class Bivalvia; order Unionida; family Unionidae; genus Potamilus; species Potamilus streckersoni. The sequence goes on along the minus strand of JAEAOA010001782.1, from coordinate 1,040,031 downwards.
GTTTGATTGCCTGTAATGGTCATAGACCAGAAGGGTTTGTGTGATTGCCTGTAATGGTCATAGACCAGAAGGGTTTGTGAGATTGCCTGTAATGGTCATAGACCAGAAGGGTTGGTGTGATTGCCTGTTTTGATCATAGACCAGAAGGGTTGGTGTGATTGCCTGTAATGATCATAGACCAGAAGGGTTTGTGTGATTGCCTGTAATGGTCATAGACCAGAAGGGTTTGTGTGATTGCCTGTAATGGTCATAGACCAGAAGGGTTGTGTGATTGCCTGTAATGGTCATAAACCAGAAGGGTTTGTGTGATTGCCTGTAATGGTTATAGACCAGAAAAGATTGTGTGATTGTCTGTGATGGTCATAGACAAGAAAGGATTGTGTGATTGCCTGTAATAGTTATAGACCAGAAGGGTTGTTTGATTGCCTGTAATGGTCATAGACCAGAAGGGTTTGTTTGTTTGCCTGTAATGGTCATAGACCAGAAGGGTTTGTGTGATTGCCTGTAATGGTCATAGACCAGAAGGGTTGTTTGATTGCCTGTAATGGTCATAGACCAGAAGGGATTGTGTGATTGCCTGTAATGATCATAGACCAGAAGGGTTTGTGTGATTGCCTGTAATGGTCATAGACCAGAAGGGTTTGTGTGATTGCCTGTAATGGTCATAGACCAGAAGGGTTGTGTGATTGCCTGTAATGGTCATAAACCAGAAGGGTTTGTGTGATTGCCTGTAATGGTCATAGACCAGAATCGTTTGTGTGATTGCCTGTAATGGTTATAGACCAGAAAAGATTGTGTGATTGCCTGTAATGGTCATAGACAAGAAAGGATTGTGTGATTGCCTGTAATGGTCATAGACCAGAAGGGTTGTTTGATTGCCTGTAATGGTCATAGACCAGAAGGGTTTGTTTGTTTGCCTGTAATGATCATAGACCAGAAGGGTTTGTGTGTTGTGTGGTTGCCTGTTTTGGTCAAAGTCCAAAAGGGTTTGTTTGATTGCCTGTAATGGTCATAGACCAAAAGGGTTTGTATGATTGCCTGTAATGGTCATAGACATGAAGGGTTTGTGTGATTGCCTGTAATGGTCATAGACCAGAAAGGATTGTGTGATTGCCTGTAATGGTCATAGACCAGAAGGGTTTGTGTGATTGCCTGTAATGGTCATAGACCAGAAAGGTTTGTGTGATTGCCTGTAATGGTCATAGACCAGAAAGGATTGTGTGATTGCCTGTAATGGTCATAGACCAGAAGGGTTGTGTGATTGCCTGTAATGGTCATATACCAGAATGGTTGTGATTGCCTGTAATGGTCATATACCAGAAGGGTTGTGTGATTGCCTGTAATGGTCATAGACCAGAAGGGTTTGTGTGATTGCCTGTAATGGTCATAGACCAGAAGGGTTATTTGATTGCCCCTGTAATGGTCATAGACCAGAAGGGTTTTTTGATTGCCTGTAATGTTCATAGACCAGAAGGGTTATGTGATTGCCTGTAATGGTCATAGACCAGAAGGGTTGCTTGATTGCCTGTAATGGTCATAGACCAGAAAGGATTGTGTGATTGCCTGTAATGGTCATAGACCAGAATGGTTTGTGTGATTGCCTGTAATGGTCATATACCAGAAGGGTGAGTGATTGCCTATTATGGTCATAGACCAGAAAGGTTTGTGTGATTGCCAGTGGTGGCACTCTATAGTTTCATATTTAGCATACATTTAGAATTTTAAAGAAAAAGTTTCCCCCAGTTTCCTCACTAGTTATATTGGCTATTTGAAAGAGACTTTGCATATCTTAGGTATTGTTCAAAGAACCTTTATTCTCTTTTTTTTTTATGTATGATTGAATAGTGTAATATGGGTTAGAGAGTATACAGCTTAGCCTTACTCCAGATGTGCATCTTTCAAAAAAGTGCTAGCTCTATTTGCTCATTTTCACTTCTCGAACTTCAGAGGTAAATTGTAAAAAATAGAGCTGATAACTTTGTTTACATTTTATGTATTTGGTAATTCATTCATTGCACTTTTAGAAGCTGGTATTGTCTAGTTTGGCAAAATTCATTTTCCATATTTTAATAGCTGACAAGAATAGTGTACTTTAGACAAATTCAGGTTGATTTTTGGAGCACAAGGGAGCAGTCATTTTAGTTATTAGTGTCCTAAGATCATTTAAAATTTCCAAAAGTACAATATCCAAAGAAATTTCAGCTACACTACATGAAAGTAGTATATAGGTATGCCAACATTCTTTCCACTATGCATGTTTAAAATGCAAATAACTTCACCTTACATATATCTTTCTCTCAAAAGTACATAATTGGTGAGCGCCACCGGTAATGGTAATAGACCAGAAGGGTTTGTGTGATTGCCTGTTATGGTCATAGACCAGAATGGTTAGTGTGATTGCCTATTGTCATCCATACATTAGCACAACTTTGTTAGTCTTGAAAATCTTGTTATAATTGCCTCTTCTGAATGGATGGTCACACTGATGTGTGGTCTTCACCAAACGACTTCAAATGATATCAAGTTGATTTTGAATGAATATGGTGACAATCTGATGTTAATATGACTGCCACAGCAGCCATCTTAAAATTGTAATATTCACTACCCCTTCTGAACAGAAAATTATATCAAGATGGAGTTTTAATTAGAAGTCTTATTATGGTGTTGATCTCATAAGTGTTGATCCGATATCAGTTTTAGCTGCACTGTCTAGTGAATATGAAAACACAAACTGGTATAAATGGATTTTTATCAATTCCAGTTAATGGCTGTAGAGCTTGAATAATGCCACTTTGTTTCTTCATGTTAACTCGGATATATAAAAATATTTTTGTTGCCAAATTTGCTACATTGGAGTTTCTAAAAGCAAATCAGGGATGGTTCCAATGCTTATCAGTTAAAGAGAAGAAGTCTTACATTAGATTTCTTTATATTTCTTAAATAGCAAGTTAGTTTCAAGGATTTCGCACTTTGATGCATTTGCCAAGATTACCATCATCTGAAGATTAACATGTTTCAACTGAGATTCAAACAATGTTAACCAAACTTAGTTCACTTGGCCATAAGACCACGTGTCCATCATGCATCAATCAGCATTTATGGTTTTAAACTAAAAGGACACTTGACTAATTTAACCTAACTTGGCAGAGCATAATGAATTCAACATGCATAAATGATGCTGATCAGCCATCAAAAATGGCTGTCACTACTAAAGGGCCATTAAACAACTTCTCAAAAATTGCTCTCCAGAATTTGACCAAATTTAACAGAAAGCATCACCACATAGAGGTCAGTAAAGTTCACATACATTATTTAAACTTGTCATTTTCTTCTCAAAAACCTCTCCATAATTTGGCCAAATTTCACTGAAAGCATTCTGACATGAAGGACTTTTAAGTATGTATAATTTTAAAGGCATTTTGACATAAAGGATTTGTGTATAAATTATGAAAGCATTCTGACATGAAGGAGTTATAGGTATGTATGAATTATGAAAGCATCCTGGCATGAAGGACTTTTAAGTATGTATAATTTTTAAGGCATTCTGACATAAAGGACTTATGTATAAATTATGAAAGCATTCTGACATGAAGGACTTTTAGGTATGCATTAATTATGAAAGCATTCTGACATGAAGGACTTTTAAGTATGTATAATTTTAAAGGCATTCTGACATAAAGGATTTGTGTATAAATTATGAAAGCATTCTGACATGAAGGACTTATAGGTACCTATATGTATGAATTATGAAAGCATTCTGGCATGAAGGACTTTTAGGTATGTATGAATTATGAAAGCATTCTGACATGAAGGACTTTTAAGTATGTATAATTTTTAAGGCATTCTGACATAAAGGACTTATGTATAAATTATGAAAGCATTCTGACATGAAGGACTTTTAGGTATGCATGAATTATGAAAGCATTCTAACATGAAGGACTTTTAAGTATGTATAATTTTAAAGGCATTCTGACATAAAGGATATGTGTATACATTATGAAAGCATTCTGACATGAAAGACTTTTAGGTTTGTATGAATTATGAAAGCATTCTGGCATGAAGGACTTTTAGGTTTGTATGAATTATGAAAGCATTCTGGCATGAAGGACTTTTAGGTATGTATGAATTATGAAAGCATTCTGACATGAAGGAATTTTAGGTATGTATAAATTATGAAAGCATTCTGACATGAAGGACTTGTGTATAAATTATGAAAGCATTCCAACGTGAAGGACTTTTAAGTATGTATCAGTTATGTTGATCAGATATAAAAATGGCTATCTCACTAAAAATAAAAGAAAAATTCTAAAAAAAAAACTCAATAATTTGAGTAATTTGCAGGCTATGACATAGTCAGAATTCAGCACGAGGGGTACTGGAAAACATAGTAAATGTGCAAGACCAGTCATATCTATGAATGTTGAAACATGGGAAGAAATAGAATTTCCATCGATATATGCAGCTGTCAAATATTTATGCATTCACCCATCTTTGGTACCCGTCACAGATAAAATAACCAGATCAGAGTTTTGAAAGAAAAAAATATTTAAGTACACTGCCACCCATGAAATAGAATAAGAATTTTTTTAAAATTTCACGTTAAAAATACTTTGAATTTTATAATGAAGATAAATTTGAAGTTGACAATAAAAATATGGAACTAGAAGATGCTGTTTTGTTTGCGTTAGGTGCCTTGAATAGTTTAATGACTTGAATTTTAACGGTCTTGACAAACTCAAGGGAGATAACTGTCAAGTAGATTTAGAGCGATTAAAGAGTAACCTATCTTGTATTTTACATTCTTGGGGGGGGGGGCATTTTTGGTACATTTCACAAATAACCAAATCAGCATTTTCCAAAAAAAATAAAATACAAACGACGATTAAAACATGAGTATTTCTCTTCTGAAGTAAGACAGAAAATACTTTAATTGTTAGACAATAATTCAGCGTCCTTGACAAATTCAAGGGAAATAACTCTGTCAGCGAAGGTCAAGCGATTAAAAAGATTGTTTTACAATAATAAATGGGGTTTGGGGTTTTTTTTTTAAAGAGAAAATATTTATTTTTCTGACTTTGTCAGGTTTCTTGCTTTTTCCCACTTTATCAGGGATAATAGTTAAGAAAACATACAAGTGAGCTATTTTTGGATTTCCTGGTATATGTTTCATAATCTATTTAAGTGTCTTGCACATGCATTCACAAATTTTTTGTTTCATATTCGTGAGACATCTCAGAAGTAATTTCCTCTATTGTGTGTGCAAGCGAAACGAATTGTTCAACTTGTGTATCATCGACACAATCTAACAATTGTGTTATTGCCTGCTGGAGTAATTTGATAAACCTGTATTTGGCTGGTAATGTATATCTACCTTTGAATGTTCATTTTTGTAGTGATTCAAAATCACAAATGATTTATCACAAGTACAGCATTTCATGAAAGTGAAACACGGGGAATAATTCATTTTTGCCTATAAGTAATAATAATTATGTTTTTGGTTCTAAATCAGATTATTTAATTTTTGTTCAAAATCTAATATTTTCTTCAGCTTATCAAATTTAAAACAGGAATGTGCAAAATTCCGAATTTGATTTCTATCACATACAGCTGTAATAATGTTCTTGCTGCAGCATATTTAACTGTTCATGTGATAAAAATGTTGTCATCGCCGTATTCATCAGTAAACTATATTTACACAAAATTTTTCTGTGTGGGGAAGTGTCAAGATTGTTATGATGGCACTTTCGAGTTCCTCTTTGTTGCATACAAAAATTCTTGTATGTTGGTAAGTATATAATACCATTTTGATAATTATTTGACCAAACTCAGAAACATATATTATACAGAATATTTTATTTTACAAAATCCTGATTTTGCTTTATGAGCGTGAAGATCCAAGATCTCATACAAATTTATATAAAAAAATTCTATTAAGTCAATAAGGTATCCGCGCTTGTAAGTTTGAAATGTATCTGTGACAATAGCGGATTATGACATCGTAGATAAACCTTGTTAACAGGCTCTAGCACAATTAAAAATCGATAGCATCACATAAAAGATTAACTGCGATCATTGATGTAATATTGACAACACCTGATGAAATACGACGACCAACACGATATGGATCAGAGTTGTGCTTGAGATGTTTGCTGGTGGGTATTTTTTCTCTGTGATTCTAATATCACTGGAAAATATTAATCAATGATATCATAGATGGTTTTTGTCTACTCATTGTCGTTAAATCCGGGTAATACAAATCTTGGTAAATCTTAATGTATTGGGGATGAAAAATCAACGAAATGGTTATCATCGACAATCACTGTTTCAACCAAAATTTTATTGATATGCTTGAGGTCTGATGCAACCTGGTTTAAATGTATCATTTCAATGATCAGTTGCTTTATATCATCTTTGTAGTGCTGTGTGATGCTGGGAAATAGCTTTCACAGTTTGCTGCTTACTTGTTGGTGTTCAGACCTTATGTCATCAGAAAACAATCGAAAAGCCTCTTCATTGAAGTTCGCCCTCACCTCATGAAATGCAAATAAGGGGAGGTATAATTTAGGAAGTATTGTACCGTCAGACCCAGTGAAAGTAGGTACTTTATCAATATTCCCCTCCACTTCCAATGACCTCCATGGATGAATTTTTCTATTCTCTGAAATATAATCACCATGATGAAACTGCGGTATCACTGCATGTGCTGGTGGTTGTACTTCTGGCCATCCTAACACGGTTTGAATCAACGACTGACAGTGCAGTCAGGCATTGGTATTTCTATTGCGGCTGAAAATGTTGGTTCATGAACTGTGATAGCTATTTGGATTTCCTTTCCAGTGATAGATTAGATAATGCGCTAAACCCATATTTGATCTGTTCGATTTGATAACTGCCCGAATGTATACTCACAACATTCTTATCTGGTGTTCCATTGGGTTTTTTTTTTATATGCAAATATCAGTTAATTGCAACTCGTCAAATAACTTTGATCTAATATTTGGCCAGCTATGATACACCCATAATTGTGCAAGTTCTATTTCCTTCACTGGAATCACAGTTGGAGAGCAATTGTCGAACTTGCTGATATTATCGTGGTTTTTAGCGATGATCTATTGTAGTAATTACATTTTTTTTTAAAAATCAGAGGTCTGATATCATTTTTCGTAGATTCTATCTTGTTTCCTGACAGTCAGGGCCTTATAGTAAATACTAATCATTTCTGTGAGTTCCTGATCTGATATTATTCCATCGTTGAGACCTGATGATATCAACTAATATAATTTGATGCATGCGCATGTTGCTATATGCAACTTTATTGTATATTCATGTAATTTGTCAACCACGATTTTGGGCATTTTTTGCCGATGATATTAACAATATCAGCAATTCCTGTTGCAACTGAAAAACCAATTCCTATTACTGGTGCTATCAAGTGCGCGGTTGATAATGCGCTGATGACCGTTCCAGCAATGACTGCAGATACATATTATACAGTTATTGCAGTAGCAAAAACATGTCTGCAGTAATTTTTTTTCTTTTCTGTGTAATCGTTGATAATATTTTTAGTTTTGTATGACAAGAACACTTTTGCTCGTATCTCAAATGTTTAAAGTCAATTGGGGAGTTCATTATTTAAATTATTAATTTTTAAGTAGGTGGTAGTGTAGCGACTAATTTAAGACACCAATAGTATAGTATGAGGAAGCTTTTTTCTTCGGATTTTTCATAGTGCTGTATATAAAGAATCTGTATATGCCGGTAACCTTAGCGCCATGTTTGATGGATTTATTACGTGGTAACCATAATGCTGATTCAGACACTACTGTATATAAATTCATTAATAGCTCTATTTGTGTTTCTGTGAAAATTTACAAACATGGCTACATGAGTAGCACCACAGGAGTCTGCAGTTTTATCAATAAAGCACGACGAAATTTCTGACTACATGAAATCACCTTAACGGTATTATACAATAGCAATATTGTATAATACCGTTAAGGTGATTTCATGTAGGCTGAAATTTCGTAGTGCTTTATCGATAAAACTGCAGACTCCTGTGGTAGCACATTCAGATCTAAATGCGGTCATTCCATCATCGATTGTCAATTAACAAGGTAATCATCGGGATGTTACTATTGCTGATGTATTTCTGTGTTGCAGCATCATTGTTTGATTCTGGTTCTCCAAGAACAGTAATTTTATTGTTAGCCATATTGAGAGAACCAGTCATTACTGGCAGAGAGTAAACAATTATCAATATCAGTTCTGATCATGTTGTTGTTACTGTCTACATATATTTTTCTTGCCATATCATTGTCTGATTTTGGTTCTTTCACACTGGTAATTGTATTTTTGCTCACGTTGAGATCGCAATACATAATATCTCCAAATCTTCTGATTCGTCCAGTAATCTCTCCCATGAGTGTTAAGATTCTTCTGAATTTTAATTTTACTGTTTTTAGCAAACACCACCAAGTTATCTTTGGTCGCGCATGTAACTTTTAGAATAATATCTGTCAATGGGATATTGCTTATCTTTAACCGTCCTTATTTATCCTGAAAAAACAACTTTACTTTAATACATATTTGCGAGAAGAGAACTCATTCTTGCCTTGTGCAGATCTTCTATAAATATCTGCCATTGTATATTACACTAAGCCCTCTTTAAAGCTTTGGATGACGAGGTATACCTGTGAGCAACTTTACGATATTATGAACCTTGACAAAGCACTGGGGACAGCAAGTAATTCACGTCCACATTGGTGGATCAGTTATTGTCTGTGTTGGTAACGTTGAATACCAGAAGGGAGTTTGAAGCGGAGTGCTTTTTACACCGCTGACATATTTTAAAAATTCTTTTGGTGGTGACAGTCCATGTAAATTAAATTAAACAACTTAATATGGATCAATCATGTATGCAACCCAATGAATACTCGGACCAGAACTTCCATCGAGATTAATGATAGCAGTTTCCTGGATATTTGGTTGTTTTGGTAATTGAGCACACATAAAAACACCTCTGAAGTTTCTGATGTTTAATTTTTAGAAGCATCAAGTAATCAAAATTGGACATAGAAAGCATCAGCGAAGTGTCCCAGGGAGTCTTAGACCTTGACCTTACTACGAATGACCTGATGTTTTCTTTAATGCCATCCCAGCAACAGTTTCAACAGCACCAAGTGAAGCTACTTTTGCAACAGCTGGGTCTGTAGCAGCTATAAACGCTGGTATAGCTGCAAGAAGTGGAAATATACCAACCGTCTTGACTGCATCTTTAATTTCACCCGCAGAGAGATTAAGTCTAACACCAATCTTGTATCACTTGGCATTATTGAAGTGCCTTAGCTGATGTACTGTCAGTGATAATTTACTTAAAACACCTACTATCTGTTCTGATTTCAGCAATATTTTATTCCACAGTACCTTTTTGATGCTGATTGTAGCTTTTATATCTGACCAGGAGTCAGACTGACACTAACATGATATGACATTATTATATCATGAGTGATTTAATTACATGTTTTCCACTCAGGCATCAATGACTCATTCTTCCACCAACACCTTCAAGCAACATAGTTTTGTCTGATTGCTCTGTAATTAGTAATAGCTCCCTTTGCCACACAAGCTTTAAAGTGTATATCAACGACATATTGCCTAAATAAATCCAAGTGTTCCAGCAAACAGTAATAAATTGGATACAGAGTTGTAAAGTCTAGTTGTGATATTTAAAGACCAAAATCAATATTTTGATCACATCCCAAGAATGTCATCAAATGATGATATGCAAGTGCAACATGATTTTTCAAAATTCAATAATATATCTTCAAATGGTTTTTGATGTCCATGTACTCTCAGTGAAACGTCAGTAACACCAAGTTTGTCATATCAATGTGCTGTGTGTTTGTGAGCTTATTCATGCAACATCTTGGAAAGCAACAAATATATGTCATGGTGCAAAGACACCATGCTGTGATGTTGTCTGCCTTGTAAATACCATTGACATTACTTTTAACACTGTCCATGTTCATCGTCAGCCATGACAATGTTCATGTACCACCTTGATCTATAAAAGAAAGCAACTGTTGTTTTTTGGCCAGTGATGGCATCATTGAAATGAATAAAAATTTTGTCAGCATTACTTTACCTGCATCACCAATGGGGTGTCAGATTGCATCATCATTAGTAGCCTTTGCATGAGTACAACTGTATGCTTGGTTCAGAAAAAAAACTTTCTGACATTTCTGCAAAATCCAAAGATATGTGACAGTGGAATTGTACATGAAAATCTTTTACTTCAGTCTTTTAGCATTGACTGACATGCTGCAAATCCTTAGTTGAATTCTAGTTTAGCACCATGAACCACTGGCCACACATTAGTGACAGGGTATCAGTGACGTTTCTTGGTCATTTTATATTGTATATTGTCAGGGTGGTCAGTAGTATCTTGAATAATTATTAGAATATCTGGCTAGACCCAACATCATCATGACAATGTTCACATCTTTCAGGCATGATTGAATGAGTCTCCCATCAATGTCAATGTGGCACTTTGGAACAACACTATGATGCAATTATTAACAAAACCAACTCTAAAATCAACTCCATATTAAGTACAGTATCATCTGTTTTTAGAATTTCACATTCTGTTCAGTAAATGCTTTAGCAGGTAAGAAATATCTGCTTGTATCCAGCTCAATTCACCGACTACAATTTGGCTCTCATGCTTCATATGAATAGTATTGATAATCACATACCAATCAATCTTTGAGGACTGGCACATTCATATCAAATGCAGGATCAGATACACGCTTGAACATTATATTTGGTATTGTCTAACACGAAGACCTCTTCAGGCTATTAAACTTGCAGTTATATAATTTTTCCTTTTTTATAGGGGTACACCAGCCAACTCTGCTAGTTTTTGATTTGCAGCTTGATTTATTATTTTACTAACATTTGCAAGCATAACTTCAATGTTATATAATTTTTCCTTTTTTTATAGGGGTACACCAGCCAACTCTGCTAGTTTTTGATTTGCAGCTTGATTTATTTTTTTACTAACATTTGCAGGCATAACTTCAATGCTGGGCAATTTTACTGGCTGAGGTCATACTGCTGATGGACTGTGTATTAATTGTGTTAGTCTATCCTTGATTGCTGAGAATGCTTTACTAGCAGCATCACCAATACCTTTATCACAAACATCAAAAGCTTTCATTCCCAGTTCCTTCACAATTGGTATTGCTTTTGGGGCCATCCTTCTAAATAGACCCTGAACAACATCATGGAGCCCATCCCTGTAGATCACTTTATACATAGGTAATCGCGAATTCATCACCATAACCATTACAGGTCCTAGTTGAGTGTTATGTATGATTATCTTATTTTCTTGTCACTGATCTAATTACATATCCTCAATCAGTGAGGTAATCATCAATGATTTTGTTGATGAGGGACGGTTAATGTCCATGATACAGCCTCTAAAAAATCTCTGATAAATAGCAGCTGCTTCATGTATAATTTCTGGGGAATTATTACCGGCTCACTTTGCTCCAAAGAGGATTTCTTATCTATGTCAGAAATGACATTATTGGGACAAAGTTTATCAAGACAACTGCTAGACAGACCACTTCCAGAAAGGCAGGACTTGCATTATCATGACTTACAGCTTCATTAACATACTCTGGTTTAAAAGCTTTTTCTCTTTGGTTAAAACTTTGCATGGCAAATGCAGATAAATTTTGTACACTATCAATTTTTTATGATGGCAATACTCTCTTCAGTAAATTTATCATTTATTTCAATTTTGACTCTTGCTTGTTCTGGTTCTGGTTCTTGCAAAATTTCCTTTACATCAGATATTTCAGAAAGAAGCTGTTCAAGTATTTCTTCTGTTTGTGTTTGTGGTTGAGCCGCAGTTATTTCACCTGGAAGTTCTATTAGAATCTTTTTTGTTTAGTTTAATTCTTTATGCTATTTTTTCAGTTGCTTTAGCAGTTTGCTCCAACATGGGAAGAAAACCCATGGTAGCCTTCATAACCAGTCTATATAACTGTTCTTCACCTTCTGTAAATTTCACCCAAGACTCCTGACACTTTTGTAATTTTTGCTTGACAGAATCACAAGTGGGAGATATTTTTTTAATAGCATCTAGTCACTGTTGAGCTGGTTTAGTTGTGCGAGATTCCATAGTTAGCATTTTATATCAATAATAATGATTTAATTAAACCATCTGACCATTACCTTTCTTTCACACCCATGAGGGGGATATCCAAGTAAATATATTTGATGCACACAAAAAATAACCTCATTAGAATTCTTATTGATGCTTGTATTTTTTTCACCTGTCTAAGAAGCTTTATTTCAGTCTGAAATTCTGGTCTGTTTATACTGTCTGCTGATGGTATTGTGCATGGGTCTATTATGTAGAGACAGTCTGGGTCAATGCATGTCCTAAAAATTCCTAGAAGTTTTTCCATTAAGGAAGGGGTAAGCATAACAACTTTATCCCTATAAAACCCCAAAACTACATTTTTATAACATAAGAAATCAACAACAATGAAAATAATTTCAACAGAAGCATCCTACTTGCCCAGATTTTTTTACATCAGCAAGTAATATCAGACTCACTTGGGACTCTTGTTACTGTCAATCTTTAGATGCTTTTTTTCTTCCTTTGTCTGTGATTTTAATTGTTACAAAGACAGAACACTAAATAACATGATACACCTGGTTAGATTCCAAACCTTTGTGTTACATCACAGACGTGATAGTCATTCAATGGTTACTCTTGCATCTGTTACTGCATTTGTAGAATATATGCCTTTTGCCTTTGCATGTGAATTTAAGAAGATAAAGGGAAGATATGACCGACTACAATATGTAGTCCTCTTCCATTTATCAGAAGTACTGCATTTCATGTAAATTTTTACGATGAAAATAATTTTTTGGTTTCAAAGTATGGAAAATTATGTGTGACAAACAAGTGCAAATTTTGGGAAGTGATTATTTATGATAAACAAAGCACCTGAAATCGAGAACTAAACATACTTCTACATGAAAATCAATATTAAATTCATGTGCATCCAATATAATTGCACTAAAATCATTGTGCATGTGTCCAATATAGTGTTTAAATCTGCCTAACTGGATTTCTATAACATTAGTACAGGTATCTCATCATCACACCTTTATTCCTAAACACCATGACCAATGAATACAAACAAGTAAATATAGTTTGTTTGCTTTTGCATGCATTCAATGTACCTTGCATAGTTTTAGCTGAGACTTTTGTCACTCAAGATTGACACCTGGCAATGCACCTAGCATATATGTTAATATATGCAAACATTATTAAATGAAACCAAGAAAGATTGAAAATATATCCCAACCAGTACATGTCCAAAGACTAATTCAAAATAATAACACAGATGAGTAAAGTAAGTAAGACCTGGTAAAAAGGCTGGCATAGAATGGAGGCTCTCTATTTTTACAAGATTCAATTTACAGGATTCCTATGGTATTTAAGCCAGAAATCATGAGATTGCAGATTCCAACTGTTATCCAGATGAACTAGTTTTACATGTTTATACTTAAAACCAAAGTGATGAACTTGTACAAGCTAGTTCATTCAGTTCTGATTGTTTGCCCAACTGTTGGCATTCATCGTGGGGCTTTTGTTGCAATAATGAAAAACTCATAGATAATCATGCTCAACATTAAGAGGTTAGTGTTAGGATTGGTCTGCCTGGTGTCAGGATAATGTTACTGGGTAGGACATGATGCTACATGTCTGTAGCATGATTCCCCAGTGCTCGACATCACTAAAAGCTACCACACTGCAGACTCTGTAGTAATATGACAGTACATTATTAAAGATGCATTAAAAATCAAAATCACATACATGAATTAATGTAATTATTTATGAACACTTCATTCCAGTTTTACTCTCTATGAAGGACACCAGTATGTATTATTTTAATATAACTGGAAAGATTGATACCTGATTATTTAGATATACAAAAAGGCCACAGTTATTGTAATTATTACAGTTTAATGTACATTTAATTGAAAATGACTGGTACCTTTTTTGTACACAGTGAATTTTGAAATGAATTCTTAAAATATGTGCATCAAAATTTTGTTAATAAATAAATGAAGTATGCAGCAGATTTTCATTTCTACTGTTTTATACAATAATTGTATATATGTAAAATTCTCAAACATATTGATCCTTAAATATTTTAACAAGTCTTACATAGAAAAAAAACTTTTTCTGTAATAAAACAAACTTTCACTTACAAATAATTTAAATTACAAATTCTTATTTGTGTGGGTCAGCTATGTAGAAGAAATTAAAGAGAATGAAAAATTGCATGAATTAGTATTCCACAAAGTGACAGGAAATTCAACATACATGTATAACAGCCCCTGTCTTTTGCATCATATAAAATTTTAATTTAAAAATATCCATGTCCATATTTTAATAATAAAATTACATCCTCATGTATAATAGGAGCTGTTGAATACCAACAATTGAATAGAGATGTTACAACATATTTGAAGGTAAAGATAATTAAGGTCACATGTTGTAATACAATGTAAAAAAGGCAATGTCAGCACAATTAAATAGATCAAATTGCACATATAAACTTAAATAAACCTCACAAGTTTATCCATAAAAGCTTGAAATGTGGATATTGATTTTTGTTCCAAGCAATAAAGAATTTCTGGTGTGATTGGACCTTTTTGAAAATCAAAATGATTTATCATTTGAAATCTTCATTCATGTCAGCAATTTAAAAAAAAATTCCTACACATTCATCACTACTAAAAGTATTCAAAACTAAACACATGGCACACAATGTCATCTGATCACAAAATGTTGATGACAAAGATTCAATTTGTTCTGAGATATACAACTGATATATTGTTTTGGTGTCATATTACAATTTAGCTGGACACAGCTTTAAAAAATACTAAGGACCTGAAATATTACAAAAGAGATCAAGTAAAACAACATCAATTCCAAGAAAGATGTGTTTTAATTTATTACATAAAATTGATGACACATTTAATACAGCCCAGTTATTTTTGTACAACTATGATTTCTATGTACAAGATATAACAAATATTGTTATGTAACATAATAATATCACACAGAGTGAATTATGTTGATATCTGTTGTCTTGGGGGTGGGTGTGGAAGGATAGGAGGGAGTGGCAGCGAGTCATTCATAGGACGTAGTATTGGTGTATGTCTGTCTAGAATGTCACTCACATCAAGACGAGGGGTTATCATCTTTGTGGCCACTGGCCTCAGAGCATTCTGACTTTGGGTTAACATGTCCATTCTTCTTATGTACTGAAATATTAAATTATAGTATCTTTCTTTGAAGTCAAATTATTTGTGTGAATCATTATAGCTATAATATATACAAATCTGTATGGTATTTAAATCTCAGGCACAAAGGTTACACATAGAATGAAAACGTTTCTTCAGATGCATTTAAACATAACATATAAAGACAATTTTGAGGGTTAGAAATGAAATTATGAAAAATCTTTCTATTTTCTTTATAAATTTGTTTCATAAGAACCATTGAGTATAAAAGAATGCTCTCTCTCTCTCTCTCTCTCTCTCTCTCTCTCTCTCTCTCTCTCTCTCTCTCTCTCTCTCTCTCTCTCTCTCTCTCTCTCTCTCTCAAGATTTTAACAATTTTCCAACCAAAGCTAAACACATACTTATGATTTCTGATCATTGATTTGACAATAGCAGTACAAAATTTGTATGTAGTCTTTGAGACAAGGATTTAATAACATGTGGGTCTAAGATTTTTTACTACAGAGTTTGGTGAACATTGGCTTCTTATGGCTAATGAGAAAACACATTTTCCATCTGTTTGCTAGGGCAGCAAAAAGGTTTCTAGGAAAATCACATTTTCAGAGGAACCCATACTCTGGAACATTTATAAAACATCTCATCATATTGGTTCAATAGCTTTCTAAGACACATTATATTTTCCACCTGGTTGCTATGGAAGCCACAAAAAAGCAATTTTGGTATAATATATGTAAATAAATACTTCTGCAACAAAATGATAAGCAGTGTTACTTAGAGCTGCTATGGAACCAAACTGTTGCAAAAACTCAAAAAACTTCATTCAAGATGTTGTAAGAAACAATGTCATAAAGTTTCTAAAAAACGGCTCAATTAGGATATAATGCTGGATGAACAGTGAATGCAGAACCATAACTTAAGCTTAACCTTCAGCTAAGTTAGTTAAACAATGTCGTCAGAAAATCAATGGCAGATAGGAACTTATGTTGACCACATTTCTTAATTATAACATTGCAGCATGGGGTGTAGTAGCCAATATTTTACTAGGGCCTTGCATCAAAGTATGGAAGGTCAATATTAATCACATTTTCCTTCTGCCTGAATGTTTTCCAGTCTGGTCACACTTCTCAAATCCATCATAGCTATGGAAACATTCATCATTCTAGCGCAGTTTTGTGTGTATATTATTTCATAGACCTAGAGGTAACATATGGGTTTTGTTTCATTAACTTCATTTTCAACAGAGTGATAACCCATGACAATTAATATTGGTTTTAAAAAACAGATTAGATTAAAGAACTAATCAATATATATTCTTATGCAATTTGATATGAACATTACTAACAGGTGTGGATGTGAATTTTATGGGTTTTGTCTCAAGCAAAGCCCATTGTATTCCACCCACTGCTAAAGCTCAGATATTCACTGACATCATTTACACTTACTCTAGCTGGACCTTGTTTTACTCGACCTCCCTCTCGAACCAATACTCCTGGAGACACTTCCATGGTTTCAATCTGAAAAGATCAAATAACCATATTTTAATAATAATAGCAATATCAGTATATTCTGATTAAGTATAATTAAAAATGCATTTTGACATCACACATTGACAACTTAATGGCTAAATAAGTTTTGTTTGTTTTTTTAATAGGTCAAATATTGGCAAAATCTTATACATATTTTCATTATTTTTTTAGACCATTATAAATACATTCAAACTCTTTTGTGATTCAGTTTATTTTCACAGTGTTGTTGAAATTTAAAACTAAAATTAATATAGTGACCTGATTCATAATTCACTTATTATCTCCCTTGACAAAGGTTCTTTTTATTGCAACATGTGTAGAATCATCTGACATTCCACTGATGTGTACTGATCGAATTTAAAAAATAAAAACAAGTAAGAATCTAAAACTTCTTTTTTCCATCTTAATTTCTGAAGCAGAAAATATGGATGAACCAATTAAATTGTGGTCAGCAGGAAATTATCATCAAGATAGGCTTGCAAGTACCACACATTTCTTTCAAGTACCACACATTTCTTTCAAGTACCACACATTTCTTGCAAGTACCACATAGTTCTTTCAAGTACCACACATTTCTTGCAAGTACCACACATTTCTTTCAAGTACCACACATTTCTTTCAAGTACCACACATTTCTTGCAAGTACCACATAGTTCTTTCAAGTACCACACATTTCTTGCAAGTACCACACATTTCTTTCAAGTACCACATAGTTCTTTCAAGTACCACACATTTCTTGCAAGTACCACACATTTCTTTCAAGTACCACATAGTTCTTTCAAGTACCACACATTTCTTGCAAGTACCACACATTTCTTTCAAGTACCACATAGTTCTTTCAAGTACCACACATTTCTTGCAAGTACCACACATTTCTTTCAAGTACCACATAGTTCTTTCAAGTACCACACATTTCTTGCAAGTACCACACATTTCTTTCAAGTACCACATAGTTCTTTCAAGTACCACACATTTCTTGCAAGTACCACACATTTCTTTCAAGTACCACATAGTTCTTTCAAGTACCACACATTTCTTGCAAGTACCACACATTTCTTTCAAGTACCACATAGTTCTTTCAAGTACCACACATTTCTTGCAAGTACCACACATTTCTTTCAAGTATCACATAGTTCTTCCAAGTACCACACATTTCTTTCAAGTACCACACATTGTCAAATTGTTCCACGTACTGCACATTTCTTGCAAGTATTGCACATTATATCAATTTCTTCCAAGAATTGTTTATTGTCAACTTTTTACCAGTATTACACATTTCATTCAAGTACCACACATTGTCCGTATACTCCAAGTACCGCATAATTCTTGCAAGTCTGCCACACATTGTCATTTTTTCCAAGTACAGCTCATTGTCATTTTGTTCCAAGTACCACACATTGTCAATTTGTTTGAAATACTGTACATTGTCAATTTCTTCTGTGCTTACTTTAAGGGATCAAATTGCCAAGTCTTTCTATATAGTGAATAGGGATTTAGACAGATTCAGACAAGTGACAATTTCACTTATTTTTAAATAAGAAAAAGTCAATGAAATAAAGAAAATAAATCCAAATCCATATATGTAAAGAATTGAAAATTAAAAGCATATTTCTTCATTTTAGCTCTGACTTTACTCAATAACTAATGACAAATACACAAAGCAAATATCAGGCAGAACATCTACAAAATATAATTTCTAAAACACGATTTATATTTAAGTGATATTTAAGTAATTTCACTCATTTAAAATCTTCAATTAAAGCAAGTGATCTTGAAAGATTTGTTGTTGAAAATTGTGACAAATATGTTTCGATCAACAGTTGATAAAAAATGTATTTATGTGAAAATAATATTTAAATCATTTTCCCCATTTACAACAACCTTTTGTATTGTCATTAAAAGCAGTTGATGGTACAAGAATTATGTTTTTTAATTAATAACTGGTCAACAAAAAATCTTTAGCTCAAACTTCTGCTTAGTAGTAGTAGTAGCAAATCTAAAATATCAGTGAAAATTGTGATCTTCTCAACTTTGATTCAATGGTTTGAACAACAATTAAATTTTTTTTTTAAGGACATGTAATAATTTTCAAGAACCAAAGTTATAACTGATTATACAGAAAGTATACTTTTTTTCTTTTCTTTGCTTCATATACTTCTAAAACTAATTATGGATCAATCATGTGCCTGTTTTCCATAACTGCAATTTAAGAAAAAAATATTTAACTTTGAATATGGGCTTTTCTGTTTAAATCTAAATATACAATCATCATCACTGCGAATGTCTAAGAAAATTATGCAGATGACTTCTGACTTTCTAAAAATGAAAAGGCTTCAAGCACTTAAGTTAACATATGAATATTCAAGCCTTTCAAAGTCTTGATTTTATCACATTAATATTCAAGTCTTTCAAGGTCATAATTTTACTATGTTAATATTCAAGCCTTTTAACATCTTGATTTTATGATGTTAATATTCAAGCTTTTCAAAGTCTTGATTTCACCATGTCATTATTAAAGCCCTTCATGGTCTTGATTTTACCATGTTACTGACTTAAACACAGATTACTATGGAAAACCATTTTCTGATATAAGAATGCTGTGTGCACTCCGGGAGAAGGACAGCATTAAACTTGGTGCAGATTATATGAATAGACTAAGGGAAAGTAACTATATTCTGTCAACTGATCAAATCTTCAGGGAAGAAGTTAGGAATAGTCTTAACTCCAATATATTCCATTCCATTCTGTTGATGACGTGACAATAATAACACATCAGAGCAAATAATTATTGTATAGAAGATACCTTGACAATAAAAATACTACAACATTAATCCCTTTGAGGAAAAAATTATGTTGTACATTACGTCAGTTGCCTTTTATCTCTAGGGATTAAAATGCATAGACCTCATCAGATTTAGGCAGATCGAGGCAAAAGTTAGAAATATTGGGACAAGTATATTTTCTGAAACCACTTGCCCTGAACAAGTGGCTGAAAATAAAATTGATCAGCTCTGATTGGAAATACATTGACCTAACCTACCAATGGTGGAGGCAATGGAGTCTTCACTAGTTTTTGTTTCACAAGATCCATCTCTGTAACAGAAAAAAAGAAACTCATGTTAAAGTTTTGTATCTTAAGCAAAACTTGATTTTATATATATAAAGTTCAACTTTACATTGCATCTTCATTGTGAATTGATTTAAAAGCTTTCTCTAATTTTGAATCTGACTAGATTCTAAATATAGCATCATGATAGATAAAAAATCTAGTCTTGTCTCTGGCTAATTCATGTTCTTTACAGATAGATATATTTGAGAAAATTTCAATATGTAATATCTTGAGAATTTGAAACATTTGAGACCAGCCCTTGTTATATTCATTTCACACAACAGAACCTGATGATCATCTTACCTTTGGATGATTCTAGTTGGTCCATCTGGTCTTTTTTCAGACTTGATTTCTTTTTGAATGCTCTTTGTGGTGCTGAGTATTTTCCAGTCCTCATTGCTTCAAGTCTGGCTACAGCAGCCTCTACTGCTGGATCAACAACCTTATATCGCACAGTCACCCTGTAAAAAATGGCAAAAATTATTCTAAAACTCAGAAAAATATCACATTTTTTATTCCATTTGTTGCATAGTAAATTCTTCAATACTGATGTACAAAAAATATGGTCATCTACTGAATAGTTGGTACAAGGAGATAGGGTGGGTTTTGCCTGAAATTCATTAAACAGACAGATTTTAAATTAATGCCAGAAATATTACCATCCTTTTGCTGTTTTCTTTGTATAATGTAATAAATAATGATACAACAGGAATAAATTGAGGTACATGTCACCAAAAGCACATGAATGCCACAATTACACACTCTTGACATAAAACTGTATCACACAACAGCTTATTACTTTTGATGCATAGATTACATGCATTTCATCAACATCATCAATGTAACAAGTGAAATCACTTAAACTGTTGTGTCTTTTGTCATTGTAAAATGGTGAATTGCAGCATTTACAAACTATCATACTTGCATAATTTCCATAACAAGAAATGGTTTGGTTTGGTTTTAATGCTTTGGTGTTGTACATCACTGCAGAGAAAGAAGTTATTTAGTGTCAAGGCAACTGGAGTGCTTACACAAGGAAACATGTCTGGAATGATGACAGATATGGACATAGTGACTTTTCGATAGCTGTTATGAAGACAATAAATTGGGGGGGGGATTTGATGATTTGCTTTGGTGTTTTACTGCACAGCACAAAAAAAACTATTTAGAGTCAAGGTAAATGGAGTGTGATGCCCAAGGACATGCCACTATAGCTGAACCACACTGATCCAATAGTAAGATTTTACCCCACACCATATAAAAAAAGTCCACAATGCTAACCACTGATCCCCACTGAGTCTACTGCCTATTTCAGTCTCCATTGTAGCATGTTAGACTGTGCACTGAGGCTACTCTACATTCCCAAGCCAGCAGAGGTTTATTTGGGATGAAATTAATTTTATATATGGGCAATAGATAAAACTATAAAAACTTGGGATAATGTCAATTCAACATCTGAGAAAAGGCTATGTCTATAAAAGATGAAAGCAAAATGTTAACAAAACTCACCACTTGAAAATATAACCTTCTTTTATAATTCTGATGATATATGATTGATCTTTAAAATCAGCATATTTAGTTTGGAGGAATTTTGATATTCAGTATGATATATGTGACATAAAATATAAATGATATTTTACAGTAGATAATACAATTTTAGTCAAACTCAAGAAATCTTTTTTAGTATTTGTTAAATACATGCATATAAACATCAATTATTTGAAAATTCTGAGAAATATATGATCTCATGACATAAATATATCTTCCACCCAACATTTTTTTTAGACAAATTACCAAAATTAATTTGAACTTATAAACTAATAATGCTGTCTTGATCTACTAACAGTCCAGTCTCTTTGATCTAATTACTGAATCTGCTTGTTAAATTCTCACCAAATGCTAACAGCTTCATCCAATTAGGGTGTGACTTCAACATATTAGAGTCTATGATGTTTTCTCTATGATAACAAGTAAGAGCATTCTGCTGGTGCATTATGCAATGGCAAATCCAGGCCTTTGTAAACATAGAGATCCCCCAATTTCAAAAGAATTATCTAATTCCTCTTTTGAATTCCTCTTTTGACTTGCTGTGAGAGAAGTTCAAAGGTTTTATGATCCCAAGCCATGCCTAACCTGTCCATATCTTAGTAAGTATAATGTGTGTACAAAGAGTAATTTTGCTCTCTCTCTCTCTCTCTCTCTCTCTCTCTCTCTCTCTCTCTCTCTCTCTCTCTCTCTCTCTCTCTCTCTCTCTCTCTCCTCTCCTCTCTCTCTCTCTCTCTCTCTCTCTCTCTCTCTCTCTCTCTCTCTCTCTCTCTCTCTCTCTCTCTCTCTCTCTCTCTCTCTTTAACTTTAATGTAATGTCATGAATGGGAATAATTTAAGTCCTATTTAATCCTGCCATTAATTTCATCAAAACTTTGGCAGTGAACTTTGTAAACATAATGATTTGTATATGCAATATATCAACTAACCTATGGGATGGTAGCCTGTCTGGATTCAGTTTGACAACAGCAACCACATTACCCATTTCATCATATACAACATCCTTGCTGCCAGGAGGTCTTCCAGCTTGAACCTAAAGATTGGTCAGTACATAATATAAGTTTTAACAACATTACATCTTGATCCATTACCAATCCCAAGAACATTTACAAAAGACAATTTGTTTTGGAAACAATTATTCACCATCACAGAATTGATAAGACTTTAAAATATATGTCCTATAACAGATCTGCAAAATTAAATGGCAGGCAATCACAATAAATTCAACATATGAGAAGCACTGTATACATGAAATTAATATTTGATATAGGATACAGTTCTGCCAAATTTTATGCTATGATTAATGTGTAAAATATACAGAGATCAAGACAACTACCGTCTATACTCACTTGCACGATGAATCCAACTGCAAACTGCACAGACCCAGATATGCCACTGCACAATGCACCAACAGATCTGTGCAGATTGTTTGGAGTAATCACTAGAACAAACAAGATACACCCTGATCTGCAGCTGGGTTATACTATGGAAGATCAGGATCTTTGTTGTTTGCAGTTTGACTCATCTTATATGCAAATAGATGTGGTAGATTAGAAATTAGTAGGTTGGCCTTTGCAGAACTATCTGAATTGCAATCAACATAGATGTAAGTTACATACTGTTTTCTCTTACCTTCAGTATAGAATGACATGAGGCTGGCATGTTGATCAGACCACTACTAGTAAGCTGTTCTGGAGGTTGTAACATTGATGAAAGCTCTGCTGCCATAAGTGTCAACTCAGACTGTTCTAGGGACTCAGAATTTATGCCTGAAGACTTCAACCTTCCTCTATATGGTTTGAATTTTATCTTCCTCTTTTTCTTTGCCTCTTCCTAAAACAGTCAAAGAGATATGTTTGAAATTCTTAGAGTTTTAAAAAATAAGACTGAAGATTTTATTTTATTGCATAAAATTCAGTTAGATAATAGGACTACCATTTATCTCTTAAAAATTTAGGAAAATAATCATGTAGAATGTTTAACATCCAGATTGATCTATTATGGGGATTTTATTTAAAATCTGATCCTACTTGCATAAAATAACTTAATTTTCAGCGTGTATTATGTTTAGTATCTGGGAGGTTGTTATTGGGAAATTGCAAATGGATCATCATTCTGAACCAATTTTCAAAACTGTTTGGTTATTTTTATCAGTCACATGAACCTAACATACTGCTGAAATTTGATGACACTGTACTAATTTAAGGGAGTAATCACAGGTGACCATGGATTTAATGGAAACCTGAAACCTACAAGTTTAACATTAAAGTACCTTACCTGAACTACTTAAGTTTAACTCACATCCCACTGGAAATTATTGTCATTTTTCCTAAAATGGGGGTAGGAAACAAATATTTGGGATTCTTTTTGAATTGATCCAAACACATCTGTTTTTCAACAGATTTTTATTTTAGGAGATGCTTATGTGTATAAAGATGTTTTTGATTATCTAATTTGGCAGCACATATGCAGAAAGTTGCAAATTTACCTTTTATTAGTATTGGCCCAATACTTTTCACATCCTGACCTCATTTCACTCCAAATCCAAATCATATCTTATTTTTTGCAAAAGGTTCAACTGTGCATGTAAACTGGTGTAATTTAGATTTAAGGCCAAAAAGTCTAAAATCCAGACGAACTCTGGTTAAATTATTTGTTATCATTCAACAGCTAGATTTGTCCCTTTTTCAGTAAGAGATGCGATTTTTGCTGTATCACAAATCATGCTGAGGTTATACAGCTGAGGAGTACTGACACATAAATGTGGTAGGTGGAGTTAATGAGTTTATTGAATCTATTAAAAAATTGTCATTTTTGAAGTATATGTGAAATGTTCTCACACAAATAATCAAAATAAGAAAGGAATATTCAGATTCAGTCACATTATCAAGAGTAATCCATTAATAAAATGCTTTCTGGAAATTCTTGTCATTTTACCCTGAAATAGGTGGGGATACAGTTTAGGTTACTTCTGAAGTATCCAAACACAGAGAGATTTTAATTTAAACAGATGCTTAGGTGTATAAAGGTCACTGATTTTGATTGGCTATTTTGGCTGCACATGTGTAGAAGGGTGAATATTGGATTTTGTTTAGTTGTTGTTGTTGTGAGTTTAATGCCATTTCTCAGCACATGATAGGAGTAAACTGGTGGAGGAAAAACCTAGGAAAATCTTGACCATTGACCCATGAGAGACAACTTACAAGCTTTCTTACATACCCACACACTGACAAAGACCAAGACTCAAACCCACACGAACAGAAGTGAGATGATTGTGATATATCAAGTTGGGCACAAAAGACCACTCGGCTACAAGGGAACCCATTTCACTCTAAATCTGAAAATTATTTTTCTTTTTTCAAAGATTCATTGTCTGTGTATGGTTCAGACCAGTCTGATTTAGATCTAAAGCCAAAAAGGTAAAATGTGGATACAAATGCTGATTCTGACATTTTCAGCCTGAAAAGAAAAGCAGGGTATTTTTCCAAATGTCTTTTTTTAATATGTCAGTTTACACTATTTTACATCATTATATAACTTCATCTTTCCCCTTTTCAGTAATACCAGCTGCTTTGGTGTATCTTTAATGACGTTGACATTTCAGAGCTTGGAATTAGGCTACTGCTTCATCATGCATAAACATGGCATGCAGGGTTAATCATTTAACTGGGCCACCATGTTGCTTATGCTATCCTACGCAGCTGCCATCCGATTTTGAAATTCATCATACCTTGTTTGCATTCTCCACAAATAAATCTGTTATGTATATTTTGGATCAAACTGTTTGATATTACCTTTGCTTTCTGTTCTTCTTTTTCAATGCATTTTATCCGTTCCATTTCTTCCTGATCTTCTGTAGCTTCAGAGACTCTATCCTCCAGCTCAGGCTCCTCCTCCACTACAACTTCTTCCCTGTTAAAAAAAAAAAAAACAACAAAAAACTTTGATATTTGATTTCAGAATTCACAAATTTTTTCCAAACATCTCATGAAAAAATTAAATGAATGCATTAAAATCACACCTATTTTCAAGCTGTGCCATTACGTCTTTAAAAAATGCTGTATTTAGAAAATTCACTCCTTTTCTCAAATGGGGGAATACATACATACATACATACATACATACATACATACATACATACATACATACATACATACATACATACATACATACATACATACATACATACATACATACATACATACATACATACATACATACATACATACATACATACATACATACATACATACATACATACATACATACATACATACATACATACATACATACATACATACATACATACATACATACATACATACATACATACATACATACATACATACATACATACATACATACATACATACATACATACTATGTTGTCTATGGGAGCCATGGAGAATACCACCTTATAGTTGTTAAACTACCTAATAAATACATTATACATATGATAAATTTTTAGGTAATTTTATTTTCTAGTTACTGGGTATTGAATATATAAATATTTAACATACTAAAGAACAATTTACAACAAAATTACTGAAAAAAAAATTTATTTAATGGAAAAACTCCTGTATTTAAAGGTCATTCATTTTCCATAAAGCACAGGAAAAAGATGTTTTGTTTAAAATTGCATACTTCTTTTCTTTCTCCTCTTCCACTTCTTCCACAGCCTGGAGCTCCTCTTCTTCTTCCATTATAACTTCTTCTATTGGAACAGGGATAAATGTCTTTGGAACTGAACCTTGAGCCCAACAGTCAGTTACAGCTGGATCTGGCTCTATGGTAGAACATTACATGATGCTTTCACATGCATAAACAATTATTGTTGTTATCATAAAACCATGTAATCTTTGTAGAATATAGCACATACCTTAGTTAAAAATTTTCAAATGAAACTTGACAGAAGTTGTCATCACTGAGTAGGAAAGCTGGCCCATGAAGATTTCAGTGATATAGAACTTGTTAAAACCAAACTCTTTATGGTTTTAAATATCCCTGGAAATTATTTTCTTTTATATTAAATGGTCATCATTTTGAGTGACTACTGATACCTTGGCTTTCATTTTTGCTTGAGTTACATACAACATACCATAAAGCCAGATATTCAAGAAATTGTAGAGTTTAAAGTTTTAGAGTGATCAAGTAATTGTGTAAAGTTTCTGAGTGTTCGAGTGATCCTTTAAAACTGTCAAAAATTATGGTAAGCAATTGTTACATTGATTTGTTTACTACTTCCAAAAACAAACAAAAAAAAATTATGTGACTGTTAACAAAATTACTAAGCTTTAATAATACTTTGATTTTTAGTATTAGAAAACTGACTTTTTATAAATGCAAACCAAAGTGTTAATAGTCTCAAAACTAATATAAGTGCTGAGTGTAAACTGATTCCATGACCTTATTTTTATTAATTTCCTGCTGATGAAATGAGGATAATATTCTGATGAAAAAGCAAGTCAGATGAGCCATAAGAACAGGAAGAATTATTTATTTACATTCTTTTCACAGTAAAGTTATCTTCCTTATTGGAAGAAAATACAGAATTTCTAACAGGCATTATATTCAACTATATTTTTCAAAACATCAAATTTATTTTAAAATCCAGTGACCACTTGGAGTACGATCAATGGTCAGCTGCAAATGATAATGGCATGCTTAAAATTGGTATCAAGAAGCACTTGACACTGCATTTAAATTATGCAGCAAAACGACCTATTTTGGATATAGCAACAAAAATACAATTCTGAAAGGACATAATAGACATGAATCTGCTTCGTTAATTTATTTTCAGCAGTATTCAATTAATTGTTCTTATAGAAATAGTGAATTTATTATCAGCAATATACAAATACTATTCTTACAAAAATAATGCATATAAAAAAAACATTTATTTTATTGTAAAAGATGATGGTTCTTCACATACCTTCATCCTGAATCCAGTCCATCTCAGCACCATGGTATAATTCTCCTTCATCCCTCGCTAAAAAATGCCACTGAAAAAAATAAGGAAAGCACACAAAAAACTTTAAAACTTATAAAATCTAGACCAACCTAAAGATAGCAGAAATGAAACACAATAGGATATGTGTGGCTACCTTAGAATCAACCATACTTGTTAATAAACTATTAACATATGATAATTCTTGATTTTTCCAGTATTCATGTCAAGATTAGACTCCCACCATGTCCTTCAAAAATCTAAATCCACAACCAGCCTAAACTATTGCATAGACAATTGATATTTCAAACAAATGTCTGTATCCCAATAACCTCAGATATTTGACACATTTTACTGTTGAAATAGACTGACTTAGAGAGAGATAGATACACAGAACCCGATTATGAGTACTACAGTCATACTTTTATGTGCATTGCCTGAAATTAATTCTGAAAATAACAAAGCAACTTATTTTTTAGAAAAGTAATGCTAGCATTGTCTAAACATAAATTACTCTGTATTTGCCCTCATTGGAGAACATGAAATATCAAAAAGGAGATGGCTCAAGAAATAGGTGTCTCAATTCTGGTGTTTTTTCTCCTACCATTCAGTATACTTTAGAGATCCTTGTGTCCATACCTAACACCAACAGGAGCTTGTGGAGTGGATCAATACATTTGATTGTGTTATAATACATGCATGTGCTTACTGGTTTGTTTGAAAAACCAAAGGTGAATTTAGTTAACCAACTTTATCATATTCAAATTTCAACCTACAATAATCAAGCCATACATAGATTTATTTTTGCACATCCCAACTGACTGTTTCCAAACACCTCCAATAGTGTGTGTAACCAAATCAATAAAATATGCCATACAACAGTAAATTTCCTTTGAGGAAATATCACAAATATTGTCTTCAGTGACTTTTCGGAAGTGGATGCAGTGTGTTTGGAACAAAACCCAATATGGCAGCAAATTCCACTTCATGTTTCTTTATAATATTTACCAAGCACTGTAACAGATAGGAGAGGGGTTACCTACCATTATATTATGTGTCAGGCAAAAAACACAAACCCCTTGGCATGGTCATGTTTTGAAAATACAAGTTTCATTAATATAAGAGAAAAGACTTTAAAAAGGAATCTTTTACCACCCCTATGAATGTCCAAAGCATGTAGTGTGTATAAACAGTAAACCGTCATGCTTAGAGCCCAAATAAAACTATCCTTGGGCAGTTTATACCGCTGATTATCATGGCATCAATTTTAAAAGGTAACCAGTCAAAGATAAGCAAGCACCACTTCACAGATTATTCAACTGGCTCAGAATAGCTAGGATGATGCCACATTATGTCCTTTAAAAACTGCTTTGATTGAGCCCATAAGTTAATTTGCATATGTAAAGTACACTAAATGGAATAACCCATTCATTTGATTTTGGTACAACCATAGTGATGTATACAGAAGGACAATACTATTACACATCACTGCCATGACTGAGAATATTTAAGTCATCATTATTAAAGATTATTGGCAAGTTTGTAATCAGTGGCACCTTTTCTTTCAAATTTTACTCCATATTTAAAATACAAACATGATCATATCAGTACGTAAAATAATAAGTGTGGTTCATTTTTTAAGAAAAAAATGTCAAACTTTAGGTGAGATTCAGGAAAAGCTGAGCCATCTGCAAAACTAGTAAAGCCAAGCAAACCTCAACTTATAAACTCCTGGGCAGAATTTACTTTGTGAAATGCAGCAGCATGGGGAAGCATTTGACTTTTTGCACACACTGCAAGCATCAAATCAACTTTAGCCATTCTGGAGCATATTACCATCCTGACAGCTGGACACTCTACCAGAGCAATGCAGATGCTGAAAGATCATTTTCTATGTTGATCAATGAGACATTCTAGAAAGTTTGAACATCCAGTCTCAAATACACTTAATATATTACCTTCAAACTCCCCTATCCCCAACCCAAATACTGACAGCAACAAAAACTGCATCTAATTAAGAAACTTTTCCACTATCCATAGATGTAATTGACAGAAATTAGGTATACAAGACATCTATGTGTTTATGTCAGTATTAGCATAT
The DNA here is from genome assembly GCA_016746295.1 of Potamilus streckersoni. Taxonomy (NCBI): domain Eukaryota; kingdom Metazoa; phylum Mollusca; class Bivalvia; order Unionida; family Unionidae; genus Potamilus; species Potamilus streckersoni. The sequence continues at coordinate 1,010,461 of JAEAOA010001782.1, read as the reverse complement.
GTGTGCATATTTGTGGCAATGATACTGGATAAGGCCAAGTATACCAACTATTTTTGGTTTGTAGCTAGATTAAATGCTTCAAAGAAAACAAATGTAATTTTTTTCATCAAAGTTATATTTCCAATAATTTTATGAAGACATATCTTATTCTCAATTAGACAGAGTTGCTTTTTCATGTCATACACATTGACCTCCCTTTGGGATCAGAACAAACTTATTGAACCCACCTAATCCACTGCATACACTGTACAGGTATGTGGCTGGAATGGTTGAAGGGGGTATTTGATAATTTGCAAATGAGCAGTTTCTGCTTACAAATTCAAGCATATGTCATTATCTTCTACAAATGCCTACCTCTTGCAGGAATAGGAATAGGCCAGATATGTCCTCCTGTCCATAGGTAGAAGGAGGTGACTAATGGAGACAGAGGATGCAGTGGTTAGCATGTCAAACAAGTAAAACTTATAGGATTTGAGTTCAAATCCTAACAGTGGCTAAGACCATGTCAGCTACTGTAGTTACTATAGTGTTTCTTTGGGCAACAATCTTTATTAAACTGCTTGAGCACTAAGTGACCTATTTGTGTTGTTGTGCCACACAATAACAAACCATAAATCAATCCATAATCATCAGTAAATATACTATCTTCCTGTTTGTAAACTTGTAAAATATTTTTATGAGCTTCATAAATTTCCTCCCTAAGCACAAAAAGTATTATAAATTAAAACGTATTGAAATTTTCTTTGTGTACTGAAGTACTGATACAAGCTTGCATGTGTGCTTAAGTGAGAAAGTTTACATCTAACCTTGAATATTACATCAAAACAAACTATACCAAATAAAATTAGCAATTCTCTCAATGCTCTTCTGAATTGATGGGTTTCACTAATTAACAAAATAAGTTAGGTAAAAGCAAATTAATATAATGTGTACCTCGATAATACCAAGGATGGCATCTTTGGCTTGTGTTATTGTAAATGGATTTAGCTGTTTTTTAATATAAAGTTCATAACACTTGTTTATTGATGTTCCTATAAGATCCTCTACAATATCTTCAATGAAGTCATCAGCACTATCTCTCTCAAGCATAAGATTCCTGAAAAAAGAGATGAAAAGGTAAAATATACCAAACAACAACATTTTAAAGGTAAGAGTGACTTTCTGTAAGACTTACCAATGTTTCTTTAAACTTCAATATATATGTTTATGCGCTAAAGATACTGATGACTGTTCATGTATAGGCTCCCTCTTCATAACACTGTTTATAAGACTTCTATAAGTGAGTAACATTGTGAATGAGGTAATTTTATACAGAGGTATGTTCCAATGAGTCCACCGAATGATAGCATATGTAATGACATGAAACTGAATTATAGTTCCCCAGACCTCCTCCTCAAGTGTAAATAATTATTAATATATCAAAACAAACTTAAAAATAGGAACTACATGTATGTCTATGCCTAGGTTTGAAAGGATTAGCTGTATACTGTGGGGATTTATAACAAAGACCATTGTATATAGAAGTAAACAGAAACAAAGCTGAGATTGAGAACTAACCACAAAACATCCTGAAATAACTTTACAATAACCTGGCATTGAAACAGATATATCTAAAAATATAAATTCTCCTCATTGTTTTCAAAGTATATTCTCTATACCAATTAGATCAGAAACAAAATTCATTTTCATTCACTATCAAGAGTGTTTCCTGTCAACAAAACACTAAAGTTATCACTTGTCTTTTGAACACATCTGATTTGTCAATCATTGTAGCTATAATTAGACAAATTTTAGCTAAAGTCAGAATTGCAGTTTTACTGACTATAATACTATCACTGGCTATCTCAGATACATTATAAAACATCAGTTCAGTGATACCATGTTCATTCTGAAAATTTTGACACTGCAGAGGCACAAGGTTATCCATCCAGGTTTGTATGCTTAATATCTTTTGTGCAAAAACCTCAAAGTTCAAGCAAACAAAACCCCCCAAAACAAATAAGATAAGATACTGAGGATGCACCTATGCTGTCAAAAATTGGAACTCATAGTTTAGGGCAAGATATTTGATGAAATTAGAACATTGTTTTGGGGTTGAGAACTCACACCACCTCCAAAGTGAGAGTGAAAAAGAATTAAAATGACAAACCAATTGTGATGCATTAAGTTTTGTTGTCAGTTCCAAGTTTTACTTTAGTTTTTACAGTGACAATATCTTGGAACATCTGTGAGCATGATATTCACATTTGGGTGAAAATTCAGAAACAGATTACCTGAGCTCGAGAAGAAAAGTTTAGATATCAAAATATACCAGAAATGTTTAAAAACCTTACATGATTCAGGCTAAATTTTAATTAAAGATACAGACTATTAAAGTTCTTGGACATTGTACTTAAGTTTCTTGCTCAAAATGTTTTAAAACTACATAGTCAGGTTAATATTCACGTTATTCCACTTCTGAAACCACATTACACCAACATATGAACTTTTATGAGCATTTATATATATTTTATGGACTTGTGTTTCTTGTTTATTAAGAATTTCTCCCCTTAATTTTATATAATGAGATAGCAAAACTAGCAAAATCCTTTGTGCAATTACCATTACAAACAGTTATAAATTTAATCACACACTGTTAATAATAATAATAATAATAATAATAATAATAATAATAATAATAATAATAATAATAATAATAATAATAATAATAATAATAACATAAAAAACTTTATTTTCAGAAGATGACTCAGTTACAAATGAGTAATTACTCTGCGTTGTGGACATCTATTAATTATATATAAGATACAAGCTAATAATAATAATAATAATAATAATAATAATAATAATAATAATAATAATAATAATAATAATAATAATAATAATAAAAATAATATATACGCACACACACACACACATGCACACAAAAGCAAATATGCAGTATATAAACAACTATTCACATAAACGCTACATGCCTGCAGAAATGAAAAGGAAGGACAGGAAGTACTTGGTGTAACATATACTGTGATAAGTTTACATTTTTGTTATGATTTCATCCATCTAATACCTGTTGTGGTAGGAAGAGATGCTTAAAGCTGATTTAATATTGTGTGTAACGTTATTGTAAACAAGATCATCTGAAAATTGAAAGCTATTTCAGAATAGCTCCCTTATTTTAGCTTGAGGTACATTGAAATTTTGCCATTATAATTTTAGATTTGGGTAACACTAGATTCTCTTTCCTGGAAAATGGTGTTTAAGTAAGTGGGGATAGATTCTGTAAAATCTTGTACATTATTTTGGCCTTTCTAAATCCCACCAGCCTTCATGTTATCTAAGTTGCAATGATGTCAATTACCAAGTAAAATTACCTTTAATATAATTTCAAACTACTCCTGAACTAAACAAAGTGATGCAAAGAAATGATAATTCATAAAGAAATTAATAAAAACTATTTAAAATTAAAGTTGAAAATTTCTGATTATGTTGCTTGCCCTAATGTTTAAGAAACAGACCATAATAAAACACAAAATTATTGACAATGCAAGTTTTATAGTACAAATCACATGGGTCATGTAGGCATTTAACACCATTTCAGCAATGGGTGTCATTTTTTTAGAATTTGATTCTACATACCTTTAAGTGGCAAGTATTCACTTAATTTGGATTTGTATATGTCTATATTCCTTAAGACAATCATTATTTAGACACACCTCGAGAGGTGCATATGACAAAATCAATGTTAAAGTAAATAGGCATTTACTGATGAAATGAACCTAAAGGTGTGTTCCAGTACATTCCAGATTGAATGTCATAATGAAAGTTATGCATATTGATAAACAAATTCATATCACCCTCGATTGTGATGATTCCACTTGACACTCTTATTTTGACCCAAGTTTAGTACATGGCCACCATTGTAAAATCCAAAGTGATAGATGATGATTGAATCCAATTTAGTTAAAGAAAATATAATGTTAAATTTTAAAAGAACAAGTTATATTCAAAAAGATGAGTAAATGTGCATACATGACCCATGCAACTTGTACTATACTGTAGTTACTGTATATCTTTAAAACACCATGCAAATTGGGAAAAATACATTTATAAACGTTTGCCCAAATAACCTTAGTTTTATTTATTCTCTTACCAATCATGATCTGTGAATTTTCCTGGAACAATCTCATGAGAAACGATTGGTGTTTGTGAAGCGGGTGGTTTACCCTTCTCTGCTCTTGATTTTGATACGGCTGCACGAGACATCGCCAGTGTTTATTGCCAGTTTATCACAAGATAGAGCGCTTCTCCGATACTTTGGACTTGATATTGATTAATGTCTCTTTGTTTTTGTTTTTGCTATCCACAAATGTTAAGATAAGAATATAAAAATTTGCCCCTTGGGCGATTATAACCGTCGCGATTTCGCTGAATCTAGTTTTCTACATTCGTGTGTGCAATCAATGAAAGGCCTGTGAAAAGGCGGATGTTGTCGTTTCCATAGAATTAGTAAGTCTCGTCTATGTTTGCATAAGAACGAGAATAGCAATGAGGTAGAACATGTTTAAAAAATATTCAATAAATTGTCATTTATGTATCATGTTAAATTATACAGCAAAATTACCTTATTAACTTTTGAATTATTTGCCAAAAAAAATAATTGGACGAGTTGCGAAGCTTTGTCACGTGATCTTGTTTTCCAAAATGGATTCCTTAGCATCGGTTCATTATTAATGTTGTCACAAGTTAGTGGTATTATTTGTCATAAGGATATTGTCTTACTATTTTCTATAACACATTCACAGATATTTTTCTAGTTAAATACACAGTGTGTATTGCAGTTATTGGCACGTACTACGTTTTTAGATCAAGTGGTCTTGGACCAGAACTGGGGATGATTTTTTTTTTTTTTTTTTTTAGGATTATAGAAGAATGAATTATAGAATATGAGTGTGCACAATCGAAAATGAATACATATTTATGCTATCCTTTCAAATAAATGAACAGGATACATTCAAATGTGTACTGTTCACACAGGCATTTGATTCCGTATTAAACGAATGTGTACACTCGCCAATTAACACAAGGTAACTATAGTTCATGTCTGTTAACCCGTTTGTACGCCCCCACTCCCGATTTCAATAACGAAAATGTTTAATATGATAAAAAGCTCACAGAAATAAGTCAATTGAATCATTGATTTATAATTTCTAACCTAAATATGACCAGAGTGGCACTAATACTGGCATCCACTTGCACATCTCATGCTTAACGGACTTTCCATACTAACGTAGCTACGATATCGTAGCCTCAACTTGTTTTGTTGTGGTTGAGGCTACGAACTGATCCTATATCATGTAATGGAGCACAAAACAATCCTCACTTAAGTCAGAAACACAAATAGTTGATAAATCTACTAAATAAGTATAATCATTTTGTCAAAGAAGTTTGGCTTATTTCGAATTTATTAAGCCTTTATACGGTAAAATAATTTGGTATAGTTATGCTAACCTCACCATGTCCACATGACAGATAACACAAGACTCTTGCCGTGACCCCTTTTCTACATAAGGCTTGTCAGACGACTATATATGGATTTTCTATGCTATAGCATTAGTTGTTGAATGATATAACGTGAGAAGATGGAGAATGGATACTTGCATAAATTGCAGAATTCAGTTTAGTTGAGAAAATAATTGCTTCTTGGTGAAATTTCCAATTCATCAGTAAACTGTATTTACTTTTAATGTGCAGAATTTACAACTCAAACCTCTCCATATTTTTTTTTTACTAGGATCTGTTTATGTTTCCAAAAAAGGCATTAACATCCTTATATGGCACATAAACAAACAAGGCTGAGAACGGAAGTAGGCATTATTTGAACTATTATGGCAGATGATCAAAATGAAAATATTGTATAAGAAAGGTAAATGAGATTTTACAACTATTTCTACAATGATTTGCTATTATTTCAGTATTAATAAAGAGAACTACTCAATTGATTTCATAATATATCAAAAAACATGATCATAATTTGTAATATTAGGCTAAAAAAGAGGTGGATGTAAATCACACCTGGCTGCTCCAGTAACACACATAGACTCATGTTAGTACTGTGACCACAAAAGGACTAAGGTACTAATATTAGTACTAACATGGCACCATATTGCGTACACTATGGGCTAGTTTATGTCCATCAGATAACATAATGATGTAGTTCATCCAGTTTGGCAATTGCTGAATAATTCCTTAAATTACCATAATGTTGAGAGTTTGGAATTATATTCCTTTCACACATAAACATAATGAAACCACTTGTTAAATTCACATGAAAGGCAAATTTGTTGTCGTCATTCTTTTCCTTTGCTTTTTTATTCAACCCTAAATATTGGAAACAGATAACGTGTATGTACAGCTAAAGTCTTGCACATATCCCTTTGCTAAAAATGGACTTGTCCAGGAACTGGAAATTGATCTTCAGCATATCCATCTATTATATTGAAAACTTCCATTTAGCATGAAACTCACAGACGAAGATGGTGTTATGGCCATTCTACTCACAGTCTGGTTAGAAAATATCAATCAATGAATGAATTGACTAAGTTCTTTGCACTTGTCATCAAATTAAAGGTTTCCATTATTGAAATCGGTAGGAGGGTACAAACAAACAGGTTAATAGACTCGGACTATAACTCTCGCTGGCCACAATCTGACCACTTAAGGACCCTGATCTAATTTTCCAATATTGTCTGTTTTTTGGTTAGTGTACACATTAGATTATCATGAAATCATATGGCTGTGACTGTTCACCATTTTTAACATTGTGCCTTACTCACATTTGGCAAATTCCTGACCCAATGTAATTTCAATATGAAATTCTCATGTTTGTTAAAGATAGTTAATATAGGAAATGTTTTGTAAAGATTTAGCTTTAGAAATAAATTTTCCTTTTTCAGTGTTCCACACACTTCTGAAGAATTTCTGTGTTTTTTATTTATTACAAAGAATACTGTATTCTTGAGTCCTGCCCAGGTTGAAATTATATGTTATGTTAAAATTTAATATTTTCTGCATAATTTTAGTATACAACAATTAAAAAATGTAACCACCTTTATATCTTTTAAATTGAACCTGAAGCATACAAACACATGCACCATCAACCTTTTTTAGGCTAAGGTCTTTTGCAAATGTTTGTCTTGCTATTTAATGCTAATATTTACATATTTCCTACATATGGTTATATGTAAATGTTTTATGAATATTTAGCTTTTAGAATAAATTGACTTTTTCTGTGTCTCTGGTACTTCTGAGACATTTCAGTACCTTTCTATAAAGCCCTCCCACCAACAAATATATCACTACCTTGATAACTCGCACTCTGATAAATCACAAACCCACTTATAACATGCAGTCAGTTGTGGATCCCATTTTTTAAATCAGAAAATATCAAAAACCTGATCCAATCGATTGAACTTTGCTGCCAACAATAAGTAACTGAAACTTTGATATATAACTCATTTTATTATCAAAAACAGCAGATATGACTCAGAAATTTTAATCAACATTATGAAATTATCAGCTTTTAATAAGAAGGCATATAATTTGGTACATTTTCTTTTAAAACAACATTCTTAGTATACCATAGAAAAGGATATTCAACAAAATTTTAATCAATGAAAATGTCACTTATGCCTATTTGAGGCACTACTTTAATAAATAGATACCAATTTAATAATTATTATGTGTCCTCTTGTATTTAAAAGTCCACTGGCATTTCTATGACATCCAAATTAAGCCCTGTTTTTTAATATCTGACTTGCTGTTTTTTTTATTGTTGTACTGAATTAACAGCTGACCTCCTTTGTATTATCAAGTTAATTGAATCTTTTGTATCATATTAAGGATGTGGAATAAAAGAAAAGTTAAAAGGCATGCAAATCCTTTATGTGTATGTCAGGTGAACTTGATCAAACACTGTTATAAATGTTATTGTGTATATAACTATTATACAATAAATTGACCTACTGCTTCATTAATGTGACCAAAGACTGCAAGGCAACCATGCCAAAAAATATACTTTGTAAAATAAAATGCTTTGTTTCACAGATACAGACCATTATGGAGAAACAAGTTTCAGAGATATCCTGAATTGGTATATAGAGATATCCTCAAGGATGATATGAAGTTTTTCTATTATTTGCAGTCATATAAAGACATTAAATTTTTTACTTATTAAACAATAAAGCAACTGAGTATTGAGGTAGAATATAGTCCCCTGAAATAAATATCACTAGTCTTTTCAATAAAAAAGGACTTTTTTGTTGGTATATCAACACCTAGTCTGGCTTCTTGCTTCATAGACTCTCTGCTTGGCATTCCACTATCACATAACAAGCAGTAAACCAGTTTAATCAACAACAAAAAGCAGTGACATAATGCACCAAAATTTTCATGTACATGTGATGGTTGTAAAAACCATTTGGAATAATATTAATGGTTTTTGCAATGTTGAACTTCTTGGAAATAAATGCAGTTTATACAGAACAACAAACAACTTCATTAGAAAAAGCATTTTATTGGCAATTATTCTTAACACAATTATAAAACAAGTATTGAGTCATTAAATATCATAGTTACCAACCCCACAGGTCTTTTTATATCTAACATCACTTTTTATGCTCTGTTATGCTCAAGCTGTCGAATGAGATGTGTATTTGCATAAAATACCATAATCATGAGTTAGACACAAGTTTAAATCATTTGTTACTCTTTAAAACCAATTATGCATATACATTACATTGTTATTGATCATAAAAACATTGAAATCAGTTTAGGTAAATTTATAGATATTTTTAGTCAGTTTTCCTTTCTTTAAAATAAAATGAGTGTAAAATAATAACAAACATGACAGAGTCAGTGACATTCAGATTTTTATGAACAGAAGGATACAAATTGAGTTAACCTGTTAGGCCAGATTGGATAGCTTCAAGGATATGGGTCATATGGGATAAATTCTTGACAGATTTCTCATTCAACTCTTTATATTGAACAGGTTTTCATTACAATATGTCTGGAATTCTAGGATGTAAATTTCACATCTGTCATATTCCTAGACAGTGTTGGGGGAATTTTGAGACTAAAATTTGTTTGAGGTCTTAGGAGTAGGGGGTTAGTGCTTGTGACCAAAAAAGTTGTGTCTAATTGAGAAGAATCTCTCTTGATATAAGCCTGTAGAAAATGATTGTAAATTCATATCTGAATAAAAGAAAAAAAAACTTGTTGGCATCATTCAAGCCATTTAATAAACTTACAAAGAAAGCAAAATAATTAGTAGACTTAGTATTGTATTGTCAAATATGATCACCATACACATACACATATATGGAAACACTCATCACAATTGCACTGACATTAAATAAAAACATACCCTAAGTTTCTGTACTTAAATAAAATGGATTGAGAAATATAGACCTAATTAGATGCAGTCCTTGATTTTCATTAGTTCAGTAGTGGATTTTTTAAGTAATGCAAATGTCATTAGTGTTCATCTTTGCACTCGCTAGAGACTAGATGATACTGTTGTTCAAACCTCAGCTGCATTCTATCAGCAAATCTTGGTCAGAACCAAGCTGTTTTTGATGACCATAACATTAGCATTATCAAAACTCTATCTGATGCTTGCTGACCATGACATATGCTTCTCTCTATAGCCACATTTGTGGCTGACCATTTCACTGGAGGAATGTGGGGTAAGGATGTTGGGAATAATATTTTCAATATATTTGATTTGAGGCTTTACAGTAATAAATTCATTTATCTAGTATGGGTGTCAGCACTTTGTCAACACAAATCAGCTATGCTCCCTCTTGCTGCTGTTGTTTGCATAATAAAACTGTCAACCAAAAGGCCAAAATTTATTTTTGTTGGGTCTTTGCTTGCTTGCTTTATTGATAGCTTATTACTTCCTGAATTACCTTCAAAACTTAATAACAAATGAATAGTATTCCATCAACTGCAATAATCATGCTTAAAGTTTTATTTATGTAGTAAAATCCAACTTAAACATTGCCACTGTTCACATACTTGGTAGTAATCTTTAATACAGATGGCTTAAACATTCTTATACCTGACCTCTTTGCCCCTTAGATCATTAGCTGTATAAACTTCTCCATGGATAGTTTTACATGAGCTCAAAGGAGAAATGTATACCATTTACACATTCTGCATGTTATGGGCATATATTGAAAGTTGTTTATTTTAAATGTATTTTCAGAGATTACTGAAAATTGTGTTTTTCAAAACACAACAGTGTGAGGGGGTTTGTAAATACAAAATCATATTTTTAGAGCAACACATCATGTTTTGGTAGGTAGGAAATTTTGGATGTTTTGCAACATTACATTTTGGATTTCCCAAATTTGCTATAGTTTTTTAATAATTACCTTTTTTTAACCCATTAACCCCGGGAGGTTTTTGTCGTTTTTGCCTGAATTTCGAGTAGGAAATTGATTTTGGGAGATATTTCTGAATACATTATAATACATTGACTTGGAAGATATTTTTGGTTAACTTAATGCCTATTTGTATTAGAAATGTCAATTTTCATTGGCTCTTTTGCCTGAGCATGAGCAGAAGGGTAAAATTGGACTTTTTTTTTTTTATGGACCCATAATTTTTGTGTCGAGACCACTCTTCATTCTAAATGCCCATCATATTCTACTTTTTGCAAAGGTTCACATGTTTGTATGCAATTTAGACTGGTCTGTCTTAGATCTGAGGCCAAAAAGTCTAAAATCCAGACACAAACTGGATGATGACCTCAGGCAAATTTCTGCTGGAAAAAACATGGGTCCAAACAGTGAAGTTTTTCGCTCTTTATTTTGTAGTGCAACTATAACATGCATATTATTTGGTATCATCGTAAAGCTACATATGTCTATCTTTCTATAATGCCACTGACTTTATTGTGTCACACATGACCATAACGCTACAGAGCTCAGAAGTAGGCTACCACCTCCTGCCCCGTAAAGGCAGCGCTAGGGTTAATGAGTTAAGCAATAATACACAGTTCATGAAGTTGAGGCATTATTAAAATGTGGAACTGGAGAGAGAAGGAACTGAGTTAGTTATGGAGAAATATATATGATTATGTTGTTTGTTTGTTTACAAAATAGAAACTCCATAGACCAGTATCTTTCAATAAGTCTTTCTTAGATAACCTGATAGATAGAGATAGTGTTCTCACCATTAGATACATATCTCATTATCTCTATCAGTCTCACTTGTCAAGTCTTGAACCTCAAAATTACATTACTCACCAAATGTTGTACCAAAATTTCTTAATACATTAATATAATGACTAAAAGTATATTATATGATCAGATTCTATGGTATAAATGTCAGATTTGTTATGAAGTTTTTTTTAGTGCAATGTATAATGTACTGTTGTTACTGTTACATTTACATAGCCATATGGTGTCATGGGTGAACTTTTAAAAAGATGTTATTCCAAGGTTCTACACAAATATTTACATGCATTTTAACATTATTCTCATAAAAAAAGGCATAAAGCATTTAGATTTGTCTCAACTGAGCACATCACATACATTCATTTTAATTTTTCTTTGTTTTGAAAATCCTTTTTTTGCCAAATATTTTGTAGGGAAGGCAAAATTCATATACGCTAAATATAGATACATTTAGTTCACCTTTCAACCATGCCAACATTCCAGTATAAAAGTTTAGCTTTTTAGATATGCAAGTGGGGGAAAATGCCAGGTGGAATGAGATTGCCCTTTTGAGAAAATGTTACCTTGATTGCCTAGTGATTATGGCTATTACCACACAAAGAGCATGTGATGATTTGTCTCTGTAATCTTTTACTCATCCATCAATTAGCTCTACTCCATCTAGGCAACATGATCACTTCCCATTACTCATGTTTATCCCATGGTATAGTTGTACGAAAAGAATGGAAGTTGAATATGGCTGTTAGAGCTATCATCATGAAACTATTTTTATCCACCTGAATTGATAATCTTACCAAAAATGGGCTTTACTCAGACAAACATTTTGTGATTTCTATTTAGTCCTAAATAAAAATCTTGCTGATAAACATCAGTTTAGTCCTACAATGTAAGGAAAATGACAGTAAGTATAGTCTGACTAAAGCAGTCTATTAAATAGTGTTCAGTATGGGCTGTCAAATGTTTGACATATTCACAAAAATTTGACCTCTGTTCCCCTGGTTATTCAACCATGGAACAATCTACAAAACACCATTTGCACTAAGATGTCACAACTCCACAAAATAAATATAAGGGTAGATATTTTGCACAGTAGGACTTTAATATTTTATTAGCCCCACTCCCTAGTTTGTATCCAACCTTCAACCAGTTTTAAAATAAAAATACAAAAACAATGTAAAAAAATGCACTAAAGCTAGTTGTTTCATTCATCAATTTTTAATTTCTAACCTAGTTGTTCACCAAATAGGAATTTATTTTCATTCCTGTCACACACCTGCTATCTTTAACTGGGAAAGCCTATTTCTTCAAACAAGGGGAGTGACTTTGTTTATTATCTTTGATAATTATTGAATAATGCCATAAATTTCTATAGTTATTAATCTCTTTAAAGTTGTGTATATAGGAGTTAAACCCCTTGCCTTTTTTATTTTGTTCACTTGTGAGAAATATTAAAGATGTACATAACAAATATTGAATGCAAACAACACAGCTCTTACCATCTTTGTCTGACTGAAAATGGACTTTTCCATTAATCTGAAAGGACATCATGCATTCTGATTGTCTTATTTATATATATAATTTTTGTAACTCCTGGTACATGATTTTGTCTGATTTTGTAATTTTTGTTCATGGTTGTAAATTGTATAGATTATCTTAAGCTAGATTTTGCCTATGTGGCTTGAGTCTGTTTTAGCAATGTTAAGGACATAAAATTACATCAGAAATATAAATAGATGCTTACATCTTGAAAATTACTAATATTATTCTAAATAATGAGTCTGAATGATAATTTGGGATAATTTCTCTTGGGGTCATGAGGTTCAAATGTTTCTAGAAGAATTGTGTTCCTGTTATAAGTTGGCACCCAACCAATAAATTTTGTATATAAATATGGCAAGCCTCTTATATTGTAAGGGAATTGACTTTGCTTGACTTTTTGGCACAGCTTTGTTGTTCAGTCTCATCCAGATCCTTTTATATGTTCAAAAGAAGGTATTCAGGAAAATTAAGTAATCTGACCCAGTTAATTTTAAAATCTTGATATTGGTATGGAAGTGTTCAGAGAAAACTCACTGTTAATGTAGTTAGATTTTTTTCTCCTAAATCCTTTCAATTTTAAAAGTTATGCTTTATTTGCAGCTATATGCTTTCCATTAACAAGACTGATAATTAGTTACTTGTGTGCAGTTAGTACTAACTATATGTGATCAAAGTTGTTAAATATTTTTTTACAGCTATCTTGGGCTTAAACTGCAATGATTTACTCGGCAGTCATAAAAATCTGCTTTGCAACCAGGTTTTAAAGCTGTTGTCCAAGGAATAACCAAATAAAATATTTACTTCCAAGTAAAAGTCATCAGTTTGTACAATGAAATATATTTTAATAAAATATGTCATCCATCCTGTATTATGTTTTATATGATCATGTGACCAGACTTGCCTATGTTCAAAATATGGTATAGGGGTTGTTTTCATAAGATTGCTGTTAACAGGATCAAATTTAACTTCTAATAAAGTAGGAATAAGTTTGAAAATTGTAGTATTTCATCCAAGAGTAACCTTTGGTTTTCTGGTTTAGAATTTAGAATCAACATTTAAGTTTGAGTGTAAATAGATCAAATACATAGTTCTCCCAATACTTCCATACTGATCCAGATTTTCTTGTTCAACTGCTCATACATTTCATTACAAGGTAGGAGCCAGCTAGGTGACAGGTTGTAGCTTACTTTGCTCATTTGCAGTTTTTCATCACTTACAAAAAAAGCTATTGAAGTGGGTTTTTTCTCTGTACTTTCAGATCAGATATGCTCTGAATAGAAGTCACTACTTAGAGAGTATTACTACACAGGTTTGTCTGAGTATACACCCAGATGCAAGGTTTAACAATGCAGTTGACAGGGCATGGGTATGGTATGCCCAGACAGTATCACCAGACAGGTACAATTGAAAATTTTCAAAGCAATTAACACAATCATACATGATGCTATAATTGCTCTACATCTGATTGTACCTTTGTATTCAATCAGCTGCTGCATGTGTTGGCTATAAAAAGCTGACAGTTCTCCTCTCCATGTTTACAGTTCTTAAACATAACATTTTTTATTTTTCTTTTAGTTGGAGATTCTTTTTTCTGTTGTATTTTGGCAAGTTAGATTTGTGGAAATATCAAGATGATGAAATCACCATAATTTTAGGTGACATTGCCACTCCGGGTTATGGACTGTATGAATTATTTCTAAATTTGTTAAGAAACGAGGTGATAGCCATGGTACTAGTAATGCAAAAAGATCTCAAACTCTTACATGAATATAAGACTTATGGACCCCTCAGTGCTAGATTTTTTCAGACAAGCCAATTTGTGGTTCATGTAGTAATTGAAGATCAGATTCTCTTTATGAACATAATCAAAAGTGCAACTTTTCTTTCAGAACAAAAGTTAAATGAATGATTATGATAATTATATACTTTTTATTGGCTGACATGCTATAACTTGTAAATTTTGTTGTAACCCATCAAACTGGATGAATGACATCTTTCATGAGGACTTATTTGAGTAAATTATCACCTTGTTATGATAATACCATCAAAATATCAGTAATATTTCACAAATTGAGTATTGAAAATATATTCCTACATCATAATCATTAGACATTTTACAGTAGTTTAAAACAAATGCTGACATTGTTGGAGAAAACATGTGAGCCATCATGTTGATTCAGTCAAGTGACTAGTATCAATGTCTTCATGCAGTCTTGGCTAGAAATAAAACTGGTAATTACCTGTGATGCTTAGTGCTTGATCTGAAATATAGTTTGATCAGATGATGACTAATTGCTTCTAAAACATCTTTTTTGATGGATTTCCTGTAATAAAATTTTCATGACTCTAACAAATTGGATGGATTGCCTGTAAAAAGATTTTCATGACTCTAACAAGTTTGGATGGATTGCCTGTAATAAAATTTTCATGACTCTAACAAATTGGATGGATTGCCTGTTATAAGATTTTCATGACTCTAACAAGTTTGGATGGATTGCCTGTAATAAGATTTTCATGTTTAACAAATTTGGATGGATTGCCTGTAAAAAAATTTTCATGACTATAACAAGTTTGGATGGATTGCCTGTAATAAAATTTTCATGACTATAGCAAGTTTGGATGGATTGCCTGTAATAAAATTTTCATGACTAACAAGTTTGGATGGATTGCCTGTAAAATGATTTTCATGGCTAACAAGTTTGGATGGATTGCCTGTAATAAGATTTTCATGGCTAACAAGTTTGGATGGATTGCCTGTAATAAGATTTTCATGACTCTAACACATTTGGATGGATTGCCTGTAATAAAATTTTCATGGCTAACAAGTTTGGATGGATTGCCTGTAATAAGATTTTCATGGCTAACAAGTTTGAATGGATTGCCTGTGATAAGATTTTCATGACTCTAACACATTTGGATGGATTGCCTGTAATAAAATTTTCATGACTATAACAAGTTTGGATGGATTGCCTATAATATAATTTTCATGGCTAACAAGTTTGGACGGATTGCCTGTAATAAGATTTTCATGACTCTAACACGTTTGGATGGATTGCCTGTAATAAAATTTTCATGACTATAGCAAGTTTGGATGGATTGCCTGTAATAAGATTTTCATGACTAACAAGTTTGAATGGATTGCCTGTAATAAGACTTTCATGGCTAACAAGTTTGAATGGATTGCCTGTAATAAAATTTTCATGACTAACAAGTTTGAATGGATTGCCTGTAATAAGATTTTCATGACTCTAACACGTTTGGATGGATTGCCTGTAATAAAATTTTCATGACTATAACAAGTTTGAATGGATTGCCTGTAATAAGATTTTCATGACTAATAAGTTTGGATGGATTGCATGTAATAAAATTTTCATGACTCTAACACGTTTGGATGGATTGCCTGTAATAAGATTTTCATGGCTAACAAGTTTGAATGGATTGCCTGTAATAAAATTTTCATGACTAACAAGTTTGAATGGATTGCCTGTAATAAGATTTTCATGACTCTAACACATTTGGATGGATTGCCTGTAATAAGATTTTCATGGCTAATAAGTTTGGATGGATTGCCATCATCAAGATTTTCATTTCTATAGGAAATACCAGCATTTTTGCCAAACCATGACATTGAGCTACATCTCAGCTTGTGTATAGATTGTGTCCATTCATTTTCTGAGAAAGATATGGATGTAACTAGCAAAAGTCACATAACCCAAATGACAAAATTTCATATATTCATTCATTTTATGCTGGGTGAACAAAATGACACCAACTTTATTTCAGTGAATGTCTAAGAAAGATAGAAATTTTTAAATAGAATTTCAAGTGGCTTTTTAGATACTGAAATTGGTTCTGTCCAGTCATTTTTCAGTCAGTATGTCTATTGGTCCAGCAGACTTTTATTTCCAGAGTGTAACTTCACTACCATACATCACAAGATATCTATGTGAAGCATTCTACACATATTAGACTAGTGGTCCATATATACATTTTGCTGCTTAAAATTCTTCAAATTAAGTATTAAGAGTTTTATATAGATTTGTCAATTTTTGTGTGTTGATTGATCCATTATTCACTCTTTAATTTTAAAATTAAAACTATAAAACTGTTTATAAGATATCTCTATGGAATTTGGCACATGTATTAAACTAATGTGGACCAGATATACATTTGCCTTTTGTAATTCACATTGCTTCAGTTTCAAAATTCTAATGTATTTGCCCATTTGTCCATTCGTCCATTCTTCAGGCTTTCATTTTTGAGAAAACTCCACAATTATTCAAAATCTATCTTTGAAAGGTTGTACAAATATTAGATGAGCTGTTGCGTAGATTTAAATATTTTATATATTTTTGTATGTTTTATGTTGATTTCTGCTTCTGCATTAAAAATCCAAAGCTGTTTAAAATACTCCTATAAAACTTAATGTAAATATCAGATTCACATTAAGGTGTGCATCCTAAGAGACAGTTTGGTGGATGTTGGGATGTAGATGACTTCATCTTCATTTTCACAGTGGACAATAGAAATACTTTTAAAATATTAGCTTGCTGAATTTTAAATTAGTATAGTGAGTAAAGTGTAATTTTTGGTGAATGATTGTTAAAAATATTATTTGTCACCAAAACATTTTCCAAATGTGAAAGTATTGAGATTTTCAGTCTTTGCTTCAACAATTTTCATGAATGTGTCAAAAAGATTATTAAGTGCATATAGTTGTCTAATAATGCTTTTCAGATGTTAAAGACCATTTTAAGGAGAATGTAAGACGTTTGCGACAGATACAACGACGACGCCAGGAGCAGGAGTTTGAGTCTCAAAAACCAGTTAAAGCTCTGTGGAAGTCAGAAAAGTATAAGGATATTGGCTCAAAAATCAAAGAAGAAATTGAGGTATTAACAGTTTCTCTAATAGCAACATTGCACAAATATCGACATAAAAGACTAAAGTTAAAGAATTATACTCAGATCTCAGTACTATTGTGTTGTATTTGGAAACACATTATTAGACATAATGATGTATTTACTTGGTTCAGAAGTAATTTGAAAAGTATGAAAGATGTTAATGGATTATGTTTTTGGGTTAGTCTTTACCAAAGACCTCAGTGCAGGTTGGTTTCGCTTCAGTATTTAGGTAATTTAGGCATCTGTTATCTCCCAGTGCTAAAGGTCAAAATCGGATCAGCTTAAATAGCAAATGAGATTCAATAATGGAAACAAATTTCATTGGTTGGAATCAGGTTCAGAGGGGACATGAATATGCATTCTGTCATTTCTGTAAAGTCAGTTTTAAGTTTAGAAAGGATCTCCTAAATTTGATCTAAAGTACCAATCTTGAGTAGTTCTAGTAGGCAGTCAGCAGCTTGGATCTACCAACATGCAGAAAAAAAGAGAAACTTATTTGTGGACTTGGAAGAGCTGTACTAACATAGCTAGATCCCAGTGCAGCCATTGAAAAAACATCTTCCAGTCTGAGGAAAATTTATAATGACCCAGAGGAAACCTGGATCTAGTAACAATACATAATTTTCTAAGTGTTGAGATCAACAATTATGAGGACTGACACAAATATAATACAGGCAATGATCTTTTAAGCATGACAAAAATGCTTGTGTTACATATAAAGAAATATGAAAGACATCATACTGATATGATGAGGTGATGAAACGAAATTTGTTCATTTTGACCCAGTTACTAGCTAAAAAACTGGTCAATGAAAATTATTCTAATTTGAAGTTCAGCTACAAAAGTTTGCTCATCTCCTCATCTGTCCAAAGCTGACCTCTGTTTTGTCACATGATTATCTCAGATGTGTTTAGTTATGAATGGCAGTCTCACACATTTTTTAGGTTATCTTGCATCTGATTGTCAGAGCATGTGAATATTCCAGAGCCTATTCATCATTCCCTTGAAAACCCATGCCCTGATAACTTGTGAACCCGTATAATGTGGGGTCAGGCATGATTCCTATTTTTTTTTACCAGAAATAACCTCTAAAAATTGATCCCTTTTATTGAACTTGAAGAAAATCATGATCAAAATTGCTAACTGAAACATTGATATATTGCTTGTTTTATGGCCAAAAACAGTAGAAAGGACCTGGAAATTTTAGTAAACATTTTCAAATTATTGGCTTATCATCATACAATTGGTTACATTTTCTTTCCAAATGACATTCTTAGTACATCATAATTAAAGATATTGAAGAAAATTTCGATTAATGAAAATGTCACTTACTCCTGGTGCAGGCAGTGCATAAATAATTCAATATTAAATTTAAAAAATTTTATTAAGTAAAATTTGAGTTTTAATTGTATCTTTTAGTTTTTCTTAAGTGTAATCATCATAAATGCAATGTATATTTAAACATAAAATGTGTTGGCTATGTCTACAGGCATTTCTCTGGGAACCCAGTTAAGCCCCAACCATGTTTGGATAACTGACTTAAGGAAGTATTGGTTGTATTGATGCACTGAATTAAAAGCTGACATCCTTTGCATTATCATGTCAGTTATGTCTTTTGAATCAAATAAAGGAGGTTGAATAAAAGAAATGTTTAAAGGCAAGCAAATCCAACCTACTAATTTAGTGGGCCCAGTCATATGTCAGGTGAATTCATTTCAATTCATCAGTCAAACACTATTATAAGTGTTTTTGTGTATGTAACATAAACTACCTTAATTTAACTTACTCATTCAGAATTGTGATCAAAGATAGCAATACAGCCAAGCAAAATGAATACTTCGCAACATAAAGAGCTTGGTTACACAGACATGGACAATTGTGGGCAAGCGAGTTTCAGAGAATTCTTGAACTGACACTTAGAGATATCCTCAAGGACGATAAAAAGTTTCATTATCACTTCCAGTGACATCAATATTGTACTAACTGAACAATACAAAATCTGAGTTTCAACATAGACAATTGTCTCACAAAATAAATGTAACTAGGTTTTGAAAAAAAGGATCTTGTTTATTGGTGTATCAATAGTTAGTCTAGTTCCCAGCTACACCGACTCCTGACTTGGAAGTATATTATTAACTATCACTCCGGGAACCAGACTAATCAACAAAACAAAAAGCATTAATGTAATACACGTCTTTTTGCATACACATGATGATTGTTGAAACCAGTTGGAATGATCTTTCAAACGTTAAACATTTTGAAAATAAATATTTTTATACAGAATAAGGAACAACTTCATAAGAAAAAGTGCATTATTAACATTTATTATTGACGTAATTGTAAAATGAGGATTCAGTCATTAAAGAGACCAGTTCCCTATATCCCCACTTCCACCTGCATTTTTGAAAAAAATATAGCCTAAGTAGATTTTGTTTAAGTTTTGGAGATCCCTCAGTAACTCATGCCCATGTTTATAGTGTGGTCTATGTTTATGGACCCCATTTTGTGTGAGTTAGCGAAGGAGAGGTGTATTTCTGATCAGATTTGGACTAAATGTGACATATAAACTTTTATCAACAAGTGAAATCTATTATGAGTGACATCAAAACATTAATGAAATGATCTTTCATTTGATTAGCGTATCATACAAGCACTGTAGGGGCTATATTTTTTTTTCACTTTTGATTGGATGTATGGTAGTATATAAATTTGTATCATTAAAATCTCAGATGAGTTTGATTTTGAAAAACATCCCTGCATACTAATGAGGTTAACTTGGATATGATTGGCTGAGCTTGTGAATGATCTTTAGATTCATATTTTGGATTCAATTTTGTTCAGATCTGGTATGTAAACATTATATTGTCAAGATTTCAGATGATTTTGATTATGAGTTACATCCACACATGTTAATGAGATAATCTTACATCTGAGTTTATGACTTTGTTTAGACCATATTTCTAAGTAGTTTTATTAGACATGCTGTGTAAGTTTACATCATTGTGATCTCAGTTGGATTCAGTTGTGAGCAAGATCTGTTGATAAGGATTCAGGCTGATGATATGGTGTGATCAAACCTGCAACCTTTTGTTCATTAGTCTAATGCCTTAACCACTGAGCCCTCACATCTCCTTTTGGTGGGGTTTGCAGTGGTTTTCAGGGACTCCAGAAGGATAAGTACAGATTTGGATTGGTTTGGTGTTTTATGGCAAAGCAGTGCAAGTAAATTATATATTGCCAAGGCAATTGTTGTATAGCCTTGCAAAAGGACATGCCATGGTAATTGACCCAATCTGACCTGATGGTAGCATTTGAACCCACACTGATTCAGTCATGAGTTGGGCAGGCTAATCTCTATGCCATCAGTGTTCCTGACTCCATCCATTTTACAATATATGACAGGGCACATTGTGTCTATTCAGCATCCCCAATTGTGCAGAGTATGATGAAGAATAGACCCAGAAATTCATGTTTACAGCATAGATTAACTTTCCTTGTAAATACAAGTATTTCTTGTAGGGCTGTGAACAGTTTCTGAGTCATGAATCAGGGCCTAGTTCTCAGGGGCTACAGGGTTGTGCAAATTTTTTTTAACCACTAGTCCAGGACAAGTAGTTTCAGAAAATTCACTAGTTCCACCTTTCTCTTCACTAGTCCCTCCTTACTTTTCACTGGTCCCAAAATGGTAATCTCTTAACAAGATTTGATGAAATGTATGTACTTAATCCATCAAAGAAACAAACAAATTAATATACAACATAATTATTTCTTAAAAGATTTTTTTTCTCAAAAACATTGGTTGTTATACATTTGGCTTCTTGAGGTTCATGTATATATATGGTTTAGCTGATGGATTTCAAAATGTGTCCACCTGCACCAGCACTAAGCCAGCAGTTGATAGCTGTGTCTGGGTTAAAATCCTTAAGCTCTGGTCCATTTGCAGAAATGTTCATCTGGGTGAATTTCTTACCTGTGCCAGTTTTGGACATTGTTTGCAGTAACTGCAAAACATTTTTCCTTCTGAGTCAATATATTCAAGCTAGGGATAACAATTAACCCAAAGTTGCTGAAAATTTCTGTCTCTTAGTAGTGTGATATTTGACAATTGTTGCCATCACAGATTGTTGCTTATGTCTCTTTGGAGAAATAGCTACCGCACTCTCAGTGTCCATCTTACGTTTTATCCCTCCATTTTCAAACAATTTTACATTCTCCAAATCGCCATTATTACCTTCCTTAGGAAAATAGTTTAGCAAACTCATTTTATTCACAGAGTATCTATCAGCTTGCTTTGTAACTACTTTTAAAGTGATCATAACATCAATTTTCTCTTTTAAATATGAACTGAAATTGCTCATTAATTAGCGTACTTGTTTTGCTTCAAGCACAATATCGCACATAAAAGTTAATCATCTGTATAATCAGTTATAAATTAAAGAATCATTACTGTCATTTAATCAGATTATAAATGAAACCAACACTGATTTCAGTAAAATACCTATCAATAATTTAATTACATTGATTCGCTGGATTAAAATCATAGTGGGCCGCTTGTTATGATCTTGTCTGAGTTTCCTCTGAACCTTGCCACCTTATTTTTTTAATATTTGGACATTTATGTTGGGGTGTAGGATCAGAGTCCATTCCCTATTAAAAAGTTTGAATTCACCAACACCATTTGGTGTCAGCATAGGGTAGCCGATTACTAACTGGCCTAGCAAACTTAAATGACTTATCATCAAGATATACCTGCATGAAATGGATAGGAATATGATTTATTTTCTTAGATATTTCGAGTATAGCATTCATTATAGCTTTAGTCCGATGACAGACTAGCCAAAACAATAGCGTGGATATAATTTGACCTGGAACTCACCATTTTCTTCAGTCACATGACTACACAAATCTTGCGACCCACATGTCAATGACTTCAGGGTTTAAATTGTCACATGATATCAACAATTAACCATTTCTAATCTTGCTGTAGGAAAACAAATTGAACATATAAATGAAAGTCACATAATATTTACAACACTGATAATTGATCATACTGGCTTTGCTGATAATTTGGTCACTTAGCCCAATATGCAGTCAATTGATAACAGGATGTAAATGTATGTACAAAGAGGGGCTAGAATCAAGTATTCAGTTCAGTTGGAGGGCATGATTGGCCAAATAAAGGTAGATATTATGATTAACGCATGAAAATAAGGACCAGCCCAACTTTTTTTTAAAAAGCACTTGTCCAGGACTAGCAACTTGGAAAACTTTACTTGCCCGACTTCAAAAATGACTAGTCTGAAACATTGAGCTATGGTATTTACTCAGCCCTGGGATAATAAAAATCCAGGGGACATTGCTGGGGGTATGCATAATCTGTCTTTTTTGCCAAGAAAGTGTTTCGGTATATATGGTCTTTGGAAGTCTGTAAATTTTTCCAACATGTATAAATATTATAAAATCCAATACTTTGTGCCCCAAACTTTCCTTTCCACTTTGCAGTTTCAATACATATTTTGACAAGTTAATATATGTTGATTACCTGGTGAATAAAAACTGGCCTCCTATTCCTTAGTAAATAGATAATTTTACTAGCCTGGCAAGGATGTTCTCTAATTTTTTTCTATTTGTTTTTTAAAATTAGACTAGTTACATGGAATTTAACTTGCCCGGTAATACTTTTCATTTGTCTGGGACTTTTGGGCTTTCCCTATGTATTCTTTGCATCTATTTCAGAAATATAGAAAATGAATGTCTACAAAATAAAGTATATATGTCGATTGGTAATTTCAGCAAGATGAGCCCTTGCCTCCAAGGCCCAAATCTGCAACATTTTTGCGTGCCCACTCCAGAGCTGGTCCCCCTGTGAAGCTAGTGACTCGATCTATAACTCCTGATCCCAAACTGTCTGTACCTCCAGCTAGTACTGCAAATGATGTGAGTTATCTTTCATGTAATAATCATACTGCTAAAAAAATATTACAATATAAATAAATATGAATAGGACAATGTACTACCTTAGTTCCGTTTATTCATAGGCATCAGAGATGTACAAACACTAACAGTTTTAAGTATTTTGCTGAAAAAATGTACAGTACAACAGATGCAAGTGATTGATATAGTCTTGTGGGGATTTTGTTCAACATTTTTCAGTCATAAATGTGAAAAGTGTAATTGTCTAATTTGTAAATGGTAACTGCATTGATTCTCAAGTAATGGTTTTATGTTGTTGCTCATATTTGACTAACATTAGTGATTAGTTATAAAATCTTTTATATCCATATCTGTAAATTGTATAAGTATGTATTTATGTAGCAAGTGTTGCATTGCTTGAATCTTGTATGTTATGTGTGTTATGGTCATTAGAAAGAGTTACAAATTAGTTTTGTTGTGTGAGTTTTTTTAAAAATTATTTTATAGCACATCAACACTTTGAAGTTTATATAGTACTCTGGCTAATAGAATTAAGTGCCTTGTCCCAGGACACACCACTGTAGGTGATCAGAGCTGATCCTGTGATTTGAATTGATCATGAGTCTTAATCTCAAAGGCACTGTTGTTACTTGCCAATAAGAACAGAATTTCCTATTGAAAATTACTGCAGATCTATGCTGGATCGTAAGATGTGTTTTTCTTTCACAAACTTGATCCAGTTCTGATCTCATTCACTTATGTGCATTTATCCATGTGTAGTGTACACCCAGCTATTAACAGCATAGACCCTGAGTAGCTATGGCATAAAGCAGCACAGTCTGCTCAGGTGTACCACTATTACTCAGTGAGATAAATAGCATATACCCAGATTTGCTGTCACCTAAAGGACAGACAGATAAGGAGCTATGACGATTTAGATCAGTATAATGTAGAGCACAAGTAGATAAGGGGCTGGACTGTTGCCTTAGATTAGTAGGATAAGAAACTTGACCCAGATCTGCCATACCAAAAGGCTCATGAAAATAAAGGTCTACACTGTTACTTTAGATTGCTAAGACAAACAGCATTTACCCATATGTCATAACATAATGCACAAGCAGACAAGGATCTTCAGTGCTTGCTTTAGATTAGCAGGACAAACAGAATAGACCTGGAATTTCTGGCTTATTATGAGATGGCAGATCTGGGAATACTTTGTTTGATAAAGGGTGTACATTATACAAGAGAA
Source organism: Potamilus streckersoni (assembly GCA_016746295.1). Classification (NCBI taxonomy): domain Eukaryota; kingdom Metazoa; phylum Mollusca; class Bivalvia; order Unionida; family Unionidae; genus Potamilus; species Potamilus streckersoni. Next base: position 985,613 of record JAEAOA010001782.1, on the reverse strand, counting down.
AATACAATACAAAAATTTGACATAATAGTTTCACTGTGGCACATATTACTTGGAAGAATGTGTTAAAGTTGAAAGATCATCATAATAAGTACATAATGATGATGTAAAATCAATTGCCATCACATGTATTCATTATAAGAAGAGTTACCTTCCTTTGGCTATTTGGTGAAATGTTGATGCTGACTGCATTCTTCCAGCCTGGTCATGCTTAATAAAACACTGTGCAAGATATTTTTTGATATTAATGAACCCATTGCAGTACACAGGATCTCATATCATTCCTTTCAATTTTACTGATAAATCATACATATAATATATGATACCAGTAGTCTTATTTAGTACATGTATGATTTATAGGTCAATTGCAAGAACCAATAAAAGCCCCTATGTTACAGTGTAAGGAACTGTTAGGAATGCACAGTTGTAAGTTCCAAGAAAACACAATATTATAAATGAGAGCTACTTCACGTCTTTGTGCGATGCTAGGATCAAGATGTGTACACTAATTGTTCACATTTTAATGAGAATTTTAACTGGGGTGGGGAAGTTATGCCCTAAGGCTGAGTAACAGGTGTCAGAATTTTCAGCATTGGACATGCTTGAAAAAATATATAAAAGTTCTAGAGAATAAAATGTACATAACAGGTCAGAACTGTTTACATTAGTATATTGCATGTGTGGCTGTTTACTTATTAGCATAATACCTTTTTTCATTCGAAGGTCAAACTTGTACGACATGACTTTGATTTTATCAAGATAAATGGAATCTCAGCCAAACATATAAAGATACCTCGTGCTCCCAGCCTTACAGCATTGGATGACTTGAAGAAGAAGGATGAAGAGACACTTAAGGAATACAGGCGAGGACAGGTGCCTAATTAGTAAGTATAAAAGGTTCAACAACTTCAAAAATTTTTTTGAAATATTTAATCAGTAAAAATCAAATCCTGCCACAGCTGTAAACTTATTGCATACTCATTTTACCTACTTAAACTAGTGTTTAAATGGGATGCTAAGTCTACATACCACACATCTAGTCTGGAATTGTTATGTCTTTTAACTGATGTCCATACATTTATATTCTTATATTGCACCTTTATAAATCACACTTTATTTTAAATTCATTGTATAGCTGACAATAATTTGGAAAGCATAAAAGAAGATTGTAGATAATAAATACAAAAAAGATTGTAGATAATAAATACAAAACTGCTGTCTTGTTTATTATGAACTGGTTAGAGTATCTGCCTTGGATGGGGGAGGTCATGGGCTCAATCCCGAGCTGAGTCATACCAAAGACTTATAAAAAAAATGGTACTAACAGCTGCCGCATTTGGCTCTCAGCATTAAGAGGCTAGTGTTAGGACTGATTGGCCTGGTGTCAGAATAATGTGACTGGGTGGGATATCATTCTGCATGTCAGTGGCATGTTTCCCCAGTGCTAGACATCATTATTCACTGACACACTGCAGACATCTTAGCAATATGACTGGAAAATTGTTAAAGCTATGTTAAAAAATCGAAATCACATCACATCACTTTATGAGCTGAGTATGTCATTTGTATAAACAACAAGCTATCTGATTGGTTGATGGTGTTTTTGTTGGTTGCTTTTCAAGAGAACTTGAAGACATTACTGGGTAAATCATGCCCAGGAAATGAAAATTAAGTGCTTTTCCCAAAGACTCACCAAAGCAGCCAACTCAGGCTGGATTGACAAGGTATCAAACCTGCAATCTTTATATTATGAATCTAACATTCTACCAACTAAGCTATCACAGCTTCCCTGATTGTTTGAACATGATTTCTCCAATTTCTAAACAAAAGTTTCTTAAATATATTCAAAAGGGAGGTATGTGTTCAAAACATTTAATCAGCAGTTTTGGAAAAGTTTTAACAGAAAGCCAGCTAATGACCAAGATTTCTTTTTTCAGTAAACCATAATTAAGTGTAACCTGTTAATTGGGCTATTTGGAATCACAAATTTCTTGTTATGTAGAGTTATTTCCCATGCACAGAAAAAGTTAAAAAGAGATGAAAAATATTATTTATATAATGCAATATAAATACATTTTAAAAAAAAACAAAATAATAAATCATAATTGGTTTACATTATAAAATCACAAAAATATAAATCTGCATTAATAATAATTGGAAAATATATTTATTGGAATAGTTTGTGTAGATCACCATTATTTATTGTGCTGGACTTGTATGCAGACCTGCAGGTTTTGATCTCCAGACTGGGCCAATTAACTGCCATTTTGTGTTCATAGGCAAGATGCTTTACACTCATTGCCTAAAAAAAGTAAGTAAAGCCCCAAAGAAAAACACCTAAAGGCAGGATTAGCCCAATTAATTCATAATGATGTACACCAATAATATTTTTGTATTAAGGAAAATGGTAGTTCAGGAAATCAGTAATAATGCAGGGTAGCTACTAGGCTAAAGAACTTAAAGCATTCACACAAATAAATCTAATGTCAAAATTTCATTATTAGTTGTGTGCAATAAAAGATTTTTCTTTTAAAAAGAATTTTTTTTTTAAAAAAAAGCCATGTCCAGGTTTATAAATAAATTTGCAGAGAATTATTGCTAAGTAAGTTGATATATTTGGTTAAACAGGGTTTGTATTTCCATATTAAAATGCCTGAAACATTTGTTTTTACCCCTCTGGTAGCCAAGTGGTTAGAGCATCTGCCTCAGGCATGGATGGTCATTCACCCCAGCTGAGTCATACCAAAAGACTTAAGAGGTTAGTGTTAGGACTGGTTGGTCAGGTGTCAGGATAACATGACTGGGTGGGACATCATGCTACATGTCTGTGGCACGATGCCCCAGTGCTAGATAACACTATATAAACTGCCACACTGAAGACATCAGCGAGTTGAGTGAAAATTTGTTAAAACTGTTAAAAATCAATATCACACACACAAACACACACACTTGTGTATGTGTGTCACGTCACATGTGTTGTGGATCATTTTGACATAATTTCATATATAGTGCCATTATTAAAATTATTTTCAATGCATACTTTTTTTTGTAGATTTTAATTAAAATAAATTTAATTGCCCATAATTATGTAATTCTGAAACATGTCTATATCTAAGTACTAAGAACAGAGAAACTGACAGCATAAAAATAAAAATCTTGAAGAATTTGGTAGTCATACCAAGCAGATCAGATGGTTGAACCTGCCATCTTCTGATTATGTGTCCCATACTCTGAACCTCTACAGCTGCTTGAGTGCCAGTTTCAGTTGTTTCCTATTTCAAATGGGTAAGGACAGACCAAAACAACATAGCTACACAGATTAACTTCCCTTGTAACACCAACAAAGTGCATATTATTTCAGGATGAGGCTTTTAACAGTTTCTAAGTCATGATTTAGAGCCAGATCCCCTGGTGCTGAGAGGTCCAAGGATAATGTTGATTGTATAAATGACTGATCATTTTTATGCAGAGAAAGTGATCATTTCTCTCTCTCTCTCTCTCTCTCTCTCTCTCTCTCTCTCTCTCTCTCTCTCTCTCTCTCTCTCTCTCTCTCTCTCTCTCTCTCTCTCTCTTTCTCTCTCTCTCTCTCTCTCTCTCTCTCTCTCTCTCTCTCTATATATATATATATATATATATATATATATATATATATATATATATATATATATATATATATATAATTTGTTTGTCGTATATATGTTTTGTATTTGCCTTTGAAAAAGACTAATTAAGAGTAGAAAGCGCTTAGGCTAGATAGTTACTAGTTTCGTACTGTTCGTCGTCAGTTTATTGCATCTATTTTAATTAATCCCTGACATACGTGATCCCTTGTTGGATCCAGTACGCTTGAAAGGGTTGTTATTGGCCATATGATTTGTATTCTTTATATATATATATATATATATATATATATATATATATATATATATATATATATATATATATATATATATATATATATACATAAAACATACATAAAGGAATGAATGAGAGAAGTTGAATTACATAAAATTAAAAGACAGTGTAGCAACTATGTGCTCCATGCATTACTTTTCACTCATTAGTTGTAATACACATGCATATTTGCATTTTCAAGCAGATCTGTGCCCGATGCCTAGGTGAGTGATGTCACTTTGTTAATTTTACTTTCTTTCTGACAGTTTGAAGATGCGTCAGATGCAGTGGAAGCATGAGGAGGAGGAAAGGATTGCCAACACACCTGATCCAACATGTCCTGTAGGTCACAGAGTATTGCCAGAAAATGAAAGACGAGAAACATTGGAACTGCTTCAGAAAAGTAAGACTTCTCATAGTTGCCATTTTCAGCCATCTGAACTTGAGGTCAAATGATTTCATGATATGGTCCTGTAACCACTGTGTATTTTGTGCCATTCTCAAAACCACCAAACATAAGTTGGTTAAATTTCACAGACAGCATCCTGGCATCAAGGTGTCAAGATGTTATAAATTATGCCAGTCCAAGAAAGGTGCTGCTGTTACTAATATTGAAAACTTTAAATGACTTCTTTAAAATGGCTTGAGAGAACTTAACCAAATTAACTTAACCAAATTTGATATTGTCCTACCATAATGGTTGTCTAAAACATTTATACCAGTGGTGCCATTCAACTGTCAAATATTACCACAGTTACTAAAAGTGGATAAGCCTGTAAAAAGGTTCATCTAATAAGTTGATAAATAGAATTTAATAGAAAGCATCATGACATGAAAGCCTCTAACATTTATACAATTATGCCAACCCAACTTCTAATATGTATTGTGTTAATAACAATATAAATAAATAACATCTTTTCAAACCTTTATCCCAGAACCTGATCAAATTTAACAAAACCATTTTGGAATGAAGCCCTTTCACATTTATTCATTTGTTGCGATTCTACCATACAGTATGCTTATCATTACTTGAAGAAAAATAAAATATTTGACATGACTTATCAAAAACCGCTGATCAGAATTCTACCAAATTAGGATAAAATGTTCTGGCATAAATGTTTATAAATTTGAACAAATGATGTTCCATCCCATTTCACCAGTGCTAAAATAAAAAAAGTAACTTTTAATGACTCCATGGGACCACTCAACAGAATTTTACCAAACTTTTCAGAAATCATTCCAATTTGAAAGCCTTTAAACTGATGTTCTGGCATCAAATATGCATGAAGATGATTTTAGCAGAGAAACCGTAAAACAAATTATGTCATATTCAATTAACTGAATTTGATGAGTTATTACAGAAAGTTTCCTACAAGCTCAGATGTCTTGGCAATCTTCTTTTAAGTAGATTTAAGTCTTATCTTGCACCCACGTCAGGCTCTTTTTTTGCTTATAAACTGTAGGTTTTCACTTTGGGGTTTTGTGTGTGTGTGCTGTGGACAGCTTTGATTAAATGTTTTTCTCACTCTTAAAAGTCCAGTTTGCCCTTTCCAAATTTTCTTCATATTTGGAATATATCATATTCATATTCCATTTGCCTTAGTTCCACTCAACCCTTTCTGAGGTTATGAGGTGAAACATTATAATGGAGAAACAGTTTGGTTTATATTTTTTTCATTACTGATATTTCCATAACACTCACCTTCTCTCATTGCCTCTTGTCCCTGGGTACTGCTCCATTGTAGTGTAATAGGGTCAAGAATTATATTGGGACACATTTCAGTTTATGTGTTTTTCCAATACTTGTAGATTAATAGCCTTGTAGCTCCCCATCTTTCAGTAAAGATTATGTGCATTTCTGCATTATTACATTTGTAGAACGTTATTTTTAAATTGTACCATATAACCATTATTGAGCTAATGTGCTAATAAACACACACACACACACACACACACACACACACACACACACACACACACACACACACACACACACACACACACACACACACACACACATGGAGCAGCAGTGGTTAACATTCAGAACTTTCTACCAAAGAGAGTGGAGGTTGACTACCATAGCCTGTCTTTGGGAAAGGCACTATACTCCAATTACCCTGGCACTGTATGACATGCTTATGTTGCTGTGTCACAAAACACCAAGCCAAACCAATCTCTCAGTATCACTCCAGCCACTAGGTTCTGCACCAGGATTAAACCACATGGTCAAGAATTAGAATGGAGACAAATTTTGGTTAAAGGTTTTTTCATCATTTATAATTCCATAACCTTTTTACCAATTCACTTAATATTTGGAAAATGATATCACCGCAAACATACCTTCTGACAGTGCCAATCCTGCCTCTGAGTGGGACTGGTGTCAACATTTACAATGGGCACACACCTACGACAAAGTATTCTTCATCACTTATAATTCCATAACCCTTTTATCAATTCACTTCATGTTTGAGATACAACATTATTACACAGAACCACTTCTTTGTAGCTCTCCTGTCTGTTTGTCGGGTCATGGGTCCAAGAATTATATTGGAGATGCATTTGGTTACAGTCAGTTTTCAGAACTTATAGCTTAGCGTGCCTTGTAGCAATGTACTTCACATTTAGAACATAATATCTTCACATACTCGCATCTCTCGGTAACACTCCTGTCCCAGAGTTCTTTAATCCAGGGTGTGGCCATGGGGCTAAGTACTATAACAGGAAAGGCACTTAATTCCTATTTTCTCAGCCAAAGATGTGTTAAATATGCCATTAAAACCAACAAAATCAAGCAAACTAGTATAATAAATAAATAATAAACTACTTAATAGAAATTGTGTGATAATGCTCTATTCCAGATACAAACTATATTTGATGTGGAAATTAAAATGAAGAAAAAGTTTAACCATATTAGCATGTCCTTCTTATCTATTGCTTTGTACCATTTTTTTTTTACTTTTAGATTGTGACTTTGGATGGGACAGTAGGTAAAAAAAATGTGAAACTTTTTAGGGTTGCAGTTTTTGTATTCACTTTACACCCAGAAGGCTGAGCAATTTTTTTGTGATCCATTTGTCAATTGGTTTCAGAAAATTCACTTGGCCTTCTTACCTTTTCACTTGTTCCAAAAATTTAAATCAATTGTCAAGATTTAATGAGATTTATGCACAATAATCCATAGAAAGAACGAATGAAATAATTTACAACATATTTATTTCTTAAAAAAATAATTTTTTCAACAATATAGGTTGATATTATACATTCTGTTTAGTCCGAGGTTTTAGTTTTCCATTGTCCAGGTATTTGGTATGCACTATCTCTTGCTTTGTTACAGTAACATCATTATTTCCATCTGTAAGAATAGAATAGAATTTACTTGAATTGAAACTTTCCTTGACTTCTTCTCCTTCAGATCTGATTATTTAATAGAACAAATTCTCTTGCCCTGAATCAGTTCTAATTATTAAAACCAAATTCAGAAATGTTCTTCCCCCTGTTGTGCACACAGCATGTCCATATAAAATATGGTTTTTGATAACTTGCTAGGCTTTCTGCTATGTCAAAGACTGCTCTCACTTTTTTGTTGTTGTTGTTGTTTCCGTCTTATTGAGTTTTGAAAGGGCCTTTTTTAGTTATTGTCAAGAACTCTAACTTGGGAATTTTATGCACATGCTGGCTAGTGTCATGCATATACTTTCATGCACAGATCTACTGAGTTCTAGAACTGCCATGAGATTTGACTGGTTCTGTCATGAAGGAGTCAGTTCCATTGACAAATACACAGGATGAATTTCCAACCTGTGTTTGGGATATTGTTTGCAATAATTGCAAAACATTTTCTTTCTGAGTCAGTGAATACACATCAGGGATAATTATCAACATAATGCAGCTAAATATTTTCTCAGTCTCTTAGAATTGTCATGTTTGACATTTTTTGTTGCCACAAACTCTGGCTGATGTTTCATTGCAGAAATAGTTATCTCACATAGAGTCTTTTATTTTGCCCCTCCACAGTCACATGATTTTTTCTTCTCCAAATCTTTCTCATTAATTTCCTTGCAAAAAAATCCAATAATCTTGTTTTATCCACAGAGTGGAATTACACCTTGATGGACAACAGTTCTAAATGTAATCATAAAATACATTTTTTCCTCTTAATATGAACATAGACAATTCCTTAATATTAATGAATATTTTGTGCAGCACAATATTGGACATGGAAATTAACCCTCTGTATCATCAATTAAAACTTAAAGAATTGTTACTGTCATTGTAATAAGTTTATAAAGGAAACTGACACTAATGATGGTAAAGTGCCTTTCATCAGTTTAATTACATTCCCTTGTAGACTGAAACTAAAGTTTGAGTTATTTGTGAGGATCTCTTTTAAGTAAACACAATACAAGGAAGCCAGGTAAAGCACTGATGTTTATCTTACTGGCTTTGTTTTTCTTTTTGTTTTTTGATTTGTCAATAATTTGGTCACTTAGCAAAGTATGCAGTATAATGTTAATAGAATGTACGCACATGTGAAAGTTGTCAATGACCACACATATGTGTGATACAGGTTGTAAATAAATTCAGAGAGAGGGATAAAATCAAGGATTAGTCTACTATGAGGGTATAACACTCTGATTGCTCTGGTGGCCTAAATTGGGATGTGGGAGGTCGCAAGTCATACAAAAGAAAAAATGGTACTAGCAGCTGCCTTGTACGAACTCAGCATTAAAAGGTCAGTGTTGGACTGGTTGGCCTGGTGTCAGGATAATGTGACTGGGTGTGATATGTTGCTGCATGTCTGTAGCATGATGCCCAATTTCTAGACATCTTTATAAACTGCCACTCTGCAGACATCATAGTAATTTGATAGAAAAATTGTTAAAGCTACATAAAAACTCTGGATCACACACATGCAAACCCCCCCACATACAAAGATGCAGGTAGCTAAAATTAATTATGTCATGAAAATAATCACTTACCTTTTAATTTTTTAAAATGGGAAAAACTTGTCCCAGACAAGTGCCCTGAATAATTTACTTACCTGACATTAAGAATTAATAATCCAGGACATCAGCTATAGGATTTACTCAGTCCTTTTAGGAGTGTATAATATATCATGCACTTACCTTACTTCCTGCAGCAATCCTGCCCTTGGGGCATGCCCTGGAGTTTGGCCATGGGGTCATAGGTTCATACTTTTTATATATCTACAGCTTATCTCAGGGCATATCATGTCTTTCATAAAACAAATTCTTGTTTTGTTCCTTCATTCAGATCAGCAGGATGTGATAAAGCAACTTCAGTCCCTGCCACTGCGGACAGATACCTTCAGAATAAGAACATGCAAACAGGAGTTTGAAAAGAAGTTGGCAGAAATTGATGAAGCTATAAAGATATTCTCTCGACCCAAAGTCTTTGTGAAACTGGATCAATAAGGAACTTGAAAGAAGACTTAGAAATGTATTTAATCTAGATAGTTAAGTAGCTTCTTATTTTCAAACTGTGATACTTCACAGACAAGTTAGACACATTTCAGACAGTGATTATGTGATGTGAACCATCTTTCACCACCAATTATCAGTGCTGTTGAAATTCATATAATCATTAAGGAGACATCAGAATAACATCAGCAGTTGGATATGCCCATTAGGCTGTATTGTCATGGTTATGTCCATTAGACTGTATTGGCATGGATATGCCCATTAGGCTGTATTGTCATGGATATACCTATTAGGCTGTATTGGCATGGATATGCCCATTAAGCTGTTTTGTCATGAATATGCCCATTAGGCTGTATTGTCATGGATGTGATATGACAGCTATCATTTGATTTGCAGGGTCACATGTTGAAGGATTTCAAAGATAAATATGAGAAGCCTTTCATACCAAGAAGACAGTTAATTTTTCTGGTTTTGTCTTAAATAATATTTTCCTCTGTATCAAAATTTGTTAATTGGGAAGGAATCCTCTTGTTTCCATTAAGTAATTCTTGTTTTTTGAGTTTTTAAATTTGTGATTGTAGTACATGTGACCATGAATCCAAACAATTTTGTACCTCACTAAAAACAGTGAATTCACTGTAACTTTTTAATCAGGTGTACTAGGCAGGTTATACATTTGTTTTTAGTCACTATCTTGTTTTATAGGAACATTAAGATTCTTGTATTATATTTAGTCAACCAGAATTAATGTTTCTCATTTTTGTGGGGCTTGAGTTACTCATTTAATGGTAAAAAAGTGTGCTGTAGACACAGCAGCCAAAATAAACTGAACTAAATATGTTTTGTATTGTGCTGGTCCTAGTAAATGTTTCTAATAAATACATTGGTTATTATATTTTGTCAGCATTTTTACTTCAGTAGTTTCCTGCTCTACTGCCATAAGTGTAGGTAAATACCAGTTTAAGTGAGAACTCCCTATTGTATGATTAGTAAAGAAAAATGCCATAAAATTTAGGGGTGGGGAAGATGAAATATAGTTTGCATGATGTAACTGTTAAATGGGATTCCTTCATACAGAATTCAAGCATGGCGCCTTTATCAAATTTGTTTGTTCTTTGATAGTACTGCATCTGTATTGCATTGATAGGCCTACCATTGTATTTGAATCCTCAAATTTCTGAAGATGTTTTTATTTTGCTTCCTGTAAGAAGGTAGGTTATTTACCCATTCCTATCCTTTCTGCTAAAACATCATTAATGGTCCACACAAACCATCTTTTAAACTTAAATGAATTGTCGCTAAAACTATTTCAGATTTTCAAGTTTAAACTAACATAACTTACATTCATACAAGAAAATGTTTATATAAAACTGAACAATTTGGTAATGTATAGTGGTTACTATTTATTTATTCTAAAGCACAATGTGAGTGTGTGTACTTAATTGTGTTATAGTATTAGTGTTGAACTCATTATACTTTATAAAGAAACTTTTAATTGTTAGGAATTATAGAAATATGCACTGAAGTGATTTAAAAGTTCAGTATAATGGCACTAGTTCATGTACATAATTTACATAATAATTCCTGCCTTCCACAATTACCAAACCCTGTGGTAATTTCAGCAAGTTGAGTGCTGTCCATCAACAGTTTGGTTTCTGGCATCATTTTGATGATGTTTTGAAAGAGTTCTAGCATTCTAAGACCCCATTTATAAAGTTCAAGGTCCTTTGTTTTCTGCAAGACAACTTCACTGGAAACCTTTGTATAATAACCAACTTTAGTGTGCTTTATTTTCATGGGACATTGAATGAGTTCATCTTCCTTCCATCATTCCCACACATCATTTACATCAGTTATGGTGCCTCCACATCCTCCTACCTTCTATGTTTGATGCAAAACTTTACCAAGGGTTGGATTTCAACCAAATTTTTTATGTGGTTTTATCTTGATTGCACCTCAAAAAGGTTTATTTTCCAATATTCCTTGACATCATTTACAGGAGTTTTGACTTTTTAAAAGCCATCTTTATAACTTTGGGTTCACTAGCACAATCATATTTAGTGTATTTGAACTTAAAGCAAGTTTGATTTCCTCCATTGCATGACATTATTTATCTGAGTTATTGACCCTGAGTGGCATTTTGCCCACTTTTCATCTCCACAGCATGTTTTGTCAGAGCTTGCTAGACTTGAACATGATATGTCATGATCTTGATGAGATCTCAAAACAATTTTGATTTCAAGCATTCATTAACATCGTTTACATTAGTCATTGACCCTCATTGATTATCTTGTTAAAAAAAGGATACCTTGTTATGTTGTACCATATTTATGGAGGATACCTTGTTATGTTGTACCATATTTATGGAGGATACCTTGTTATCAGTTGTATCTTGATGACACCTTGAATGACTTAGATTTCCTTTGTTCCAAGTCATCATTTATAGGAGTCGGCCTGTGACTGCACATTTGTTTCTAATTTTGGTTACCAAATATAATTCTTACTATGGATTGTTTGATACCAACTATATCTAGCTAGCAACTCTGTAATGATGAGACATGATACCCCATCCAATTCAATCATTATTGAATATGGATTAAAAGCAGTGCTTGGTTTGAAGAGAACTGTCTGGATTTATTTGAATTATTGAAAATTAAGGAACATTTCAACTTAGTTGTTTGTCCAACTACCTTCTGACCTTTCTTACCCTGTGCTAGATATTTGGACATTTATATTGGGTGGTAAGTCATAGTATATCTATTATCAATAGCATGTTTTTGCCAAATTGAGTTTTTTAAATATGAGTATGTTCAGATCCGACACTCAACATATTGGTCCAAATATATAACAATGGATGGGATAGGATAGAGGACTAACTAAGATCCATGTAGAATTAGATATATACATTAATGTATTCATGTAATCTTTGAATAAAAATATTTATTTTTAGATAGTATTTAATTGGTGTTTTTTTCATTCCCTTACCATCTTGGTGAAAATATTTGTTTATTGACATTTTCATAAATTTGAAGTGTTAGCACTGTAGCTTTTGAAAATTTGGATGATTTTAATTGAATGTTACCAACAAACTCATAACTAATATTAATGTACCTAAAGAAGATGTAAAGATCTTTCTTTTCTTTGTTTTCTTTAAAGAAATTTCATTTATAGTTTACCTTGCCAGAAGGCCACGTGGCTCATGGTATGGACCTGTGTCAGTTGCACTTCATTCATATTACATTGTCCCACATATGTCATGCATGGTGCATCCATCAATCAATAATACCTTGTCCATATTTATGATCAAATTTCAAACTGATTTGCAATTTGAGTTTATGTCATTTAAATCTCAGACAAGTTCAATAATGAGCATGATCCATGCATACTAATAAGATGATCTTTCGGTTGGTTAGCTAGCCTTTTTACTACACACAAGTCCATATTTCTGATTTGATTTTGTTCAGACTTGGAATATATACTCCATTAAGATGTCAGATGAGTTTATTAATGAGTGAAATCAAGGCATATTAATATGATGACATTGCATCTGATTGGCTGAGTTTGTTAGTGCTGTGAAGGCAGTATTTCCAATAAAATGTGGAATATATGCTTATATCATTAGGACCTCAAACAAGTTTGATAATGACCAAGGTCTATGCATACAAATAATGTAATTTTGCATATGATGCTGAACTTGTTACCCTCTTAGAACCATATTTTTTGAACAAGCATGACCTTTGGATTTATATCTTCAAGAGCTTGGATTCATTAAGATCAATGCATAATAATGGGATGATCATGCTTCCAGTTGACTAGGCTTTTTACACCTCTGGGATAATTTCAGTCAAGCTGGAAAGATATTCATATTTCATCAATATCTCAGATGAGTTCAATAATTGTAGAGAATATTTTCTATCCATTAACTTTTCATTTTCCACATGAACTTAAGATGTAAAGCATATACTTTCATATACATTTTTGGATAGGATGCAAAGATGAAAAGTGGTTCATAAACAGTAATAGTAGTTCTACATCTCATACCAAGACCAAACTTTGTGGATAGGTTATACTTGGGGTAAGAAAGAAGCAGATCAATTTTGCGGTCAAAGGTCAAGGTCACTGAGACTATAGATAGCAAAAGGGATACTATACAACAGCATTAGGCCTCCATTACTGTCATTTATATCTGTATTGTGTGCTTAGCCTGGTCAATGATTGTAGAGTATATTTTAAGATAATAATTATTTGTAAGCAACATGCTTACTTGGATTTAAGTTATAGATATTGGTTTATCCCATAACAAAATGGTCTACCTGATGCTTGCTTTGTTGACAAAGTTGAATTTTTATTTTTTTTAGATTTATTTCTAATTTACAACTTACCACTACCATTGTGCTGAAGTGCGATTCAATGCTACTACATACATGTATATTTAATTACAAAACACACACTATGTACCATTGTTCATTCAGTACTTGTATAGTTTTGACAGTCATCTGCTCATTAAAACATTGGTTAAAATGATCCAGATCAATAGGTAAAATAATTGAACATAAAAAAAATCAGTTTCAGCTTAAATTTAAAAGGGCAGATAGCTTTAGATTCATGGGTAGGTCAGCTGATTAAAAGTTTAAGTGATGAAAATTTACAGAGCCCCAAGATAATTTAGACATGACAACTAAAGTTTTAATAAATGTCATTTATCTATAAATGGATAGTTTTAACGGTTTACCATCCAAATTTTAGCTAAATCTATAAATTAAAAGTTTTAATGGTTTACCACTAAAATTTCAGCTTAAATCTATAAATGAATAATTTAAATGATTTACCACCCAAATTTCAGCTTAAATCTATAAATGGATAGTTTAATTGGTTTACCACCCAAATTTCAGTTTAAATCTATAAATGGATAGTTTTAATGGTTTACCATGCAAATATCAGTTTAAATCTATAAATGAATAATTTAAATGGTTTACCACCAAAAGTTCAGTTTAAATCTATAAATGGATAGTTTTAATGGTTTACCACCCAAATTTCAGTTTAAATCTATAAATGGATTGTTTTAATGGTTTACCACCCAAATTTCAGTTTAAATCTATAAATGGATAGTTTTAATGGTTTACCACCCAAATTTCATTTTAAATCTATAAATGGATAGTTTTAATGGTTTACCACCCAAATTTCAGTTTAAATGATTGAACCGTATAAAGTGACCATTATCTGTATGTGCAGGATGTCATGGAGCCTGCAGGTGTGATTTGTATGCCTATTACATAAAGAGAGTTAAAGTTGGATGAGATTTTGGGGGAGTTGAGTAATGTCTGAAAACTTACAAACTAGATCCTGCTCATGATTTCAGTGCTTCTTGATTAGCACATGATGCTCATTTAGAGACATCTGGATCAGACTTGCATGTTTTTAAAGTAAAAGCAAGTCATGGACCATACTTTTTCATAGATGATAATATAAACAATAATTGTCTTTAAATAAGGTCGAAGCTGAATCAGGTAACCACATATATTTGTAAATCATTAAAATATTGCAATCATTAAGGTTCAAAGGATCTCTTTGATCCATAAAAGAAATCAGACATGTTTGAGCATTCTTCTCAAATTGTTTACCAATGCATTGTTAGCATGCCTTTTTACATTTATGATAAAGGAAACTTAGAAGATTTATAGTAAAATTAGTATATTTTGGTTTAGTTTTATGAACGACTAAGGTATTAAATTCTTTCCCAGCATGTGTTTCATCACATATTTGCCATTAGTTTGCTAAAAAATAATGATTAGCAATATAAGCATTTTAGTAATAAACACACTAATAATTTTAATAATTTTAGGTTGTTTTGGCCATAAAAGTGTTACTTTATTTTATCAGCTTATAAATGCATTAGGATGCATATTAAGGAAAAACATAATACAGTTTGCTTGACGTTTGAGGACAAAGGAACACATCAAGGAAGTGTACTAAGCCCAACACTATTTTACATTATAGTCAACAACCTCTAGGATTACATTAAGAACGCGATCAATCTATCACAATTTGCTGACAACAGCAGAATCTGGAAAGCAGGAAACACAAACAACCAAAAATACATTGATCAACTTCAGCAGAACCTGGACACTATCACCAAATGAGCGAACAACTGGAGATTCAAGATCTCAAGTGCCACAACCGTAGGAATGCTTTTCTCTCCAAGCAAAAGCCAAAAGCCAAAAATACCCCAAACTTTATCTATAAGGAACACCAATACAGTTCGTCAAAGAAACACACTTTTTAGGAATGCTACTTGACTAAAATCTCAGCTGGGAGCCTCACAAGACATCAACCTACTAAAAATTATTAAGGGGACCACACTGGTAGATGACCATCACACACTGCTCATGTTATATAGATTATTCATCAGATCCAATCTAGACTTTGGCTGTCATGTATATGCATCAGTACACAATACTCTACTACACAAATTGGACACCTTCCAATACAAAACACTCGGAATATGCACCGGAACGCTACTTGACACCTCACTCAACGAACTACAGGTACTAAAGGGAGATTTATCTTTGACTTTAAGACGAGAACAAATCCGGAGATACGTCACCCGAAATTCTATACATCCAGAATCCAATCCAACTGAAATAGCAATTAAATGCAAGAGACCTTTCATCAAAAAATTAGTACAGCCCCCCACAACCCACCCCACTAGCAAAAGAATACATAGCCTCTATGATGAAATCCAAATACCAAACATCCAAGCGGAACAACACAAAATTTGTGACACTACTCCCTGGAGAAACAATGCTCTCAGAATAAACCTAATAGCCCGAACACTCGGATCCAAACAACAAAACCCATGAAGAAGTTTAGCGGAAATATACAAAATCATAGAGGAGAATACGCCGGATATACTAAAATCTATACTGACGGATCCAAATCTAAAGAACTCGGTATAACAGCAACACCCATTGTGATACCAGAACACCAAGCACAAATTGGCACTAGACTCCCGACTAGATGTTTCGTCTACACATTCTGTTCATTTAATGAGGAACTCAAATGGATAAAATCTAAAGCCACCACCAAGTCATTATCACAAACTCACTTAGCGTACTAAAATCCCTGGAAACCGGCACATTTAAAAGCAGAGGAAATATGTTAGAAGAATTAATGTTATCCATAATGGAACTTGAAGAAAAATAGCATACTATTAAATTATTGTGGGTACCATCACATATCAACCTGACCGAAAATGACAAGGCGGGCCTTGCGGTAAAACGCAACCTACTAAGCAAAGAGATATACCCTCTTAATTACAGCGTCCAAGAACTATATAGTCAAGTAAAACAAAATATAAATAAAACACGGCAACACCTCTGGAGGAACACCAGCAAGGGCAAACACCTCTACCAGCTTCAGAAAGAGGTCACCAGAAACATCAAAACACCCAAAGAAATGGAAACCATTGACCTCAAAATCATTAGCAGGATAAGAACAGCCAAAACATTACTAAGAAGCAGTTTCGGCAGATATCTCAAAGAGAATCCAAATCAAACAATTAACTGCCCATACTGCCCTGTACCGAAAACGCTCGACCACATCTTCAACAACTGTCCAAGATACCACACGCAAAGAAACAACTTCCGAGAATACCAGAAGAGTATCGGATCCCCTACAACGTATCCTGAACTTCTGGACAAAGTACAAAACATAAACATCGACATACAAGAACATAATATTATATCTAATGACATACAAGAACATAATATTCAATCTAATGACATACAAGAACATAATATTATATCTAATGACATACAAGAACACAATATTATATCTAACGACATAAAAGAACATGCTATTATATGTAACGACAAACAAGAGCATAATATTATATCTAATGACATACAAGAACATAATATTCAATCTAGTGACATACAAGAACATAATATTCAATCTAATGACATACAAGAACATAATACTATATCTAATGACATACAAGAACATAATATTATATCTAATGACAAACAAGAACACAATATTATATCTAACGACATAAAAGAACATATTATATGTAACGACAAACAAGAACATAATATTATATCTAATGACATACAAGAACATAATATATCTAACGACTTACAAGAACATAATATTATATCTAATGACATACAAGAACATAATATTATATCTAATGACATACAAGAACATAATATTATATCTAATGACATACAAGAACATAATATTATATCTAATGACAAACAAGAACATAATATTATATCTAACGACATAAAAGAACATGATATTATATCTAATGACATTGTGAAGTGTGACCCCCTGTTGACTGCGGAGCAGCGTGAAGAGGTAGAGACGTTGCTGGCAGGGTATTCCGATGTGCTTACGGAATTAGTCGGGAAAACGTCACTTATCGAGTTTGGGTTGAAACTTGTAGATGACTGGCCCGTTCAGCGGAAACCTTACCCTTTGCCCCACGCGAAAAGATAAGTGGCGAGAGAAGAGATCGAGCAGATGATTGCTCTGGGAGTAATCGAACCCGCCGATTCTCCTTACATCTCTCCTGTAGTCTTGGTACAGAAAAAGGATGGTACTCATCGCTTCTGTGTCGATTACAGGAAGCTGAACCAGGTTACAGAATTTTAAGTTGAAATGCTACCTGACTCTGAACATATCTTCGCTTCTGTCTCAAAAGCGAAGTATTTTTCGAAGTTGGATTTGTCCAAGGGCTATTGGCAAATTCAGGTAAGGGAAGAGGATAGAGCAAAACTCGCTTTTGCTACTCCCGACGGGACCTACCAATGGTTGGTCATGCCGTTCGGAGTTCAAAATGCACCCAGCGTCTTCACTCGAATGATGCGTAAGTTGTTGGAACCCTTGCGTGATAGGGGTGTTCACAACTTCATGGATGATCTCTTGCTAGCTACGGAGACTTGGGCTGAGCACCTCACTCTACTAGCAGACGTTCTGGAACGGCTACGTCAAGAGGGATTGACGGCCCGCCCTTCCAAATGTCACCTTGGGTTTCGGACTATAGACTATCTGGGACACACCCTGAGTCAAGGCACGCTGTCCCCAGAGAGGTCGAAAGTAGTGCAGCTGAGAAACGCTTTACGTCCCACCACGAAGACTGAGATGAGGTCATTCCTGGGATTGGCCGGGTATTACCGGAGGTATGTGCCCAATTTCAGCGCAATTGCGGAGCCGTTGTCTGACTTGACCAGGAAACGGGCTCCGAGTAACGTTATTTGGACGGATGCGTGCGAGCAAGCTTTCCTGACACTGAAGGATAGGCTGACATCCGACGCTGTTGTCCACCTACCGGACTTGTCCAAAGACTTCGTCTTGCGCACTGACGCGTGTGACACCGGCTTAGGAGCAGTACTTCTGCAAGAGCACTATGGGACGCTTTTTCCCGTCGCGTACGGCAGCCGGAAACTAAGGAATTGTGTTCGGAATATCACAGTTCGAGCGTTACTTATAGGGGCGAAGTTCGTATTGGAGACCGACCACCAACCCCTCGCCTACCTCGCACAGGCGAAATTGTCAAATGGACGCTTGATGCATTGGTCGCTGTTCTTACAGCAGTATCAGATGCAAATCAGATATGTGAAAGGATCGGAAAACGTAGGCGCTGATTTCATGAGCCGAAGCGCTGATATGGCGTAGATTATACAGTAGATAATCGTATGTTGTACATGTGTTCGTGTCTGTAGCCAACTTGTAGTTTTATTAGTATTATTTTTCCTTATGTTGTTACGCGTAGTAATGCCCATTTGCAATCGGTGCAAGTATGATGGAATAAAATCCCGATTTTATTCTCAAGCGTGGAGGTGTGTTACCTTCTACCTAGGTGGACGGATGTTTATCCAACTGACACTAATCCGGTGTTTGATCTGTGGACAAACGCCGCGAGCAAGAAGCCAAGCCAGACGTAGTCGCCAGAAAAGTTCTTTGTGCAGAACAGGGCATCGTAAATTAACCTGGGTGCTAATCCTTTAGTAGGACATCAAAAGAGCCATTTGTAATAAAATGGTAGGCAACTTATATTGACAGTTCCGCTGATTTACAACTTGGGAATGGTTAGTCCACCGCATCCAATCAAAATTAAGCTAGTGGGTGGGCATGCCTCTAAGTTTCGAGGATATCAAACTGACTCCATACCAGAATTATTTAGTAGACCGAGGCAGATTACTAGGTGATTGAACGATTAAGGCTACTCCGAGATACGCACTCGTAAATTTGGCGTGAATCGCAGGGAAAAGATTGGAACAAAGAAAGCTTCAAGAAGGAAGCTTTCCGGGTGGGATAACTTCAGTTAGAAGGAGAGTCTGAGAGAGAAGACTGAAGTAAGACTGTCGGTACAGTCAGGGTCAACGGATTGGAGTCGACGGTTCGACGAGGAAGTCGACGGAAAGGGAAGTGGAGGTGGAGAGAAAATTGGAAGGAGCAAAAGAGAAGTAGAAGAGGAGAGGAAAGTTGAAGGAGTAAAGGAGGAGTGCAGGAGAAATTTAGAGAGACAGATGAGTAGAACCAATGACAGGGCGAAATTCTCACACTGATTCAGATGATGAAATAGGCACAAAAGGGTCGAGCGATTGGGAAGCTCGCATGTTGAAGTTTTATTATTAATTAAATTGTTTTTATTTAATTCACCCCTTTGTACTTTTGTATTTAACTGTTTAATTTCACCCTTTAGTACTTTTGTATGTAGCTGTCGGCATTGCTGACTGGGGGCTCAGAACCATATTCACCTACTTAACTTCTGAACCATAATCGAGCCTGGGTGGGTGCCATACCTAAATAAATATTGGAAACACCCCACCCCATTTTCATATAACCAAAACCATACACGGGTATATAAATAATTAATTAAACCCATAACACTCTAGGGTATAATTAAAAACCCTACCGTAACAGACATACAAGAACATAATATTATATCTAACGACATACAAGAACATGATATTATATCTAACGACATAAAAGAACATAATTTTATATCTAATGACATACAAGAACATATTATTATATCTAATGACATACAAAAACATAATACTATATCTAACGACATAAAAGAACATAATTTTATATCTAATGACATACAAGAACATAATATTATATCTAATGACATACAAGAACATAATATATTTAAAACATATTAATAAACTTGGAAAAATATAAACGCAACCAAAATACATCAATAAAACATAAACACGGAGGGACTAAAACAGCAGATGAAAGCTAGCCTAAATGCATGTCCATAAAAAAACTTATTAAAGATCAACCCAAACAAAACAATTTTTTCTTTCTTCTGACACTCCTCTTTTATCTTCTTTCCTTACAAACCTTCTCTGCATGTAACCCTAACCAACTAACACCATGACCTTCTCAACCAAAGACACACAATGTTCGTTTTATTAAAAAAAAGATAGACAATGAAAATAAGGAAAGAGAGACAGATAAAGTAGGAAAGTAAGGAAAAGGCAGGAAATGGAGATAAGGAGGAAAAGGAAAAAGATGGCTATAACAAAAGATCAAGACATTAAACATCAAAGCCTGCAGCAACTGAAAACCAAACCTGGGATACCAGCCTGTACCAAAGAAAAACAAAGAAAACAATCATGAGGAAGAAGGCACGACATCGGCTCTCAAACTAAAAGAAAGGAAATTTTAAAAATCCCCATTTTTCGCCTCTTGTTTTCTCTC
Organism: Potamilus streckersoni; assembly: GCA_016746295.1. Classification (NCBI taxonomy): domain Eukaryota; kingdom Metazoa; phylum Mollusca; class Bivalvia; order Unionida; family Unionidae; genus Potamilus; species Potamilus streckersoni. The sequence continues at coordinate 964,560 of JAEAOA010001782.1, read as the reverse complement.
TCCTTAAACAAATCTCTCTCTCTCTCTCTCTCTCTCTCTCTCTCTCTCTCTCTCTCGATTGATCGATTGATCGATTGATCGATCGATCGATCGATCAATAGGTGCTAGGGAAAACATACTAGAAAACACCTGGATGGAAGCCTGATAACAGCAAGCCTGTGTTTGTTAAAAGACTTTCCACTAAGGCCCACCATCGGTGAGTTTTTTTTCTTCTTTTTATTAACTTCTTTTGTTTAATAGCGTTCTCACATTGACTATTGAAGATCTCTCTCGATCCTAGCTCTATCCATAAAACCAAACGTAATCCGTTGGCTCCACAGATGATTAGTACTATTCTGAAACTAAAAGTACGCCAAGTACACAAAATTCAAACTACTATAAATAAGAGTAATTATATTATAGGACTCATTAAGTTAGATTTTTAATTGCAAAGGTGGCTTACACATTATTGGCGTTAGGTAATGAGACATTAGGTATCATGACATTTGGTAATATGACAGTATGTAATATAGCGTTAGGTGATGCGACATTAGGTAAGGTACTAAGTTTGTTTGTCAAAAATTAATATGCATCTAAAACTTGTTTCTTTGTATTGTTTCTTCTTGTCTTGTCAATCTGTTTCTGTGGTACTGAGATTGTGGAATTAGAAATCCATGAAGAAGAAATCACTACTAGTCTTTTTCAGAAACAAATAACTTAAAAATATTGATAATGATTAGCTTGAGTTAGATAAAACAAAGAATCAGCAGCAGTGTTCCTGAAATAAGTAATTACATAACTAGCAGACTTTTGAAGACTGCTGGACAGTTTGACTTGTCCCAGCGGAACGTATTAGTTTCCTTATGTTGGCATTAAATTTACAAATTTTATTTTATTTGAAAACAACATGTACTATAAATGATGTAAACTATGCATCTAGCAAAAGTAACTGAAACTCACGTGCATAGCACGACCTTAAATTATCGTGGCTCATCAAGATAGGCAAATGTTCCTCTTTATGTTTACAAAGGAATAAAAAAGTTACCATATTCCTGCTGTCGATATAAAGATGCATATATAGGGGGAATTTTATGATTTTTATTTAAACATCCGAGCACTTCTCCACAATTCAAAAGTGCTAGCTCCCCATGTTCTCCACTATTCAACACTGCTAGCGTCACATGTTCTCTACAATTCAAAACAATTTAAAACTGCTGGTTTCGCATGTTTTTCACTATTTATCACTGCTAGGTTTACATTTTCTCTAGTCAACAGAGATAGCTTCAAATGTTATCCACTTATTCAACAGTGTTAGCTCCCCATGTGCTTCACTATTCAACTGTACTAGCTTCACATGTGCTTCACTGTTCAACTGTACTAACTTCACATGTTCTCCAATATTTAACAGTGCTAGCTTCACAGCTGTAATGACGTTTTGTAAGCTGGAATTACATCATTATGGACCGGCTCCCCAAACCTCCCAGGGAGGTCCCTGTACAGTTTTATGTCCTTCTGACCTATTATCGATCAAGTATTGATTTTACCCTTTAGCGATCTAACTCGGTAGTGTGGTGTAATTTTAAAAGTGTTTAGGCTATATCGAATCATGTTGTTTTATATTTATGATATTGGTTTTTAATTGAATCCATCGTACAGGTGTTTTAAGTCTAAGAAGGAAATTTTGCATCTGAAGATGCAAAACGGGAAACCGACAAACATATTGAACTATCTATGATGTATTTTGTCTTTTAAATACTAGTAGGAAATGCTGCAACTAGATGTTGCTATATATACTGTCCAGTTTATCCAATTCTTTCCATTTTTTATGTCGCACTATATTTTGTATCTGTTGAATGAATCGTGATATTCAGACTTGAGAGTATGTTATGCAAATATTTCATGCAATTCATGTGAATAATTGTTTCAGAATGGCCATGTTAGTGGGAGTTTCCAAAATTTTAAAAGGAGGCTGACTTTCCTCGAAAGGGCTCCACAGCAAACATATGTGTCTATTTATCCCGAGTGTGCATAATACCCGAGGAACTTGTGCAGGAATAAAACGATTGTCAAATTTCAAGTGACAAGTGACTGTTCGTTTGTGTGTATATGGTTTTTCGTTTGGTTTTTCTTAAGCTTTTGGGGGAGGTCTCTGGAAATCCAGGACGACCCCGCCCCAATACGGCCTTGTTCAGCGCGATAATTTTGTTCTCGCTAGATGCATTTGCTGTGTTAACTTGGTTAAGACGAAGCAACATATTCATTGTATTAAAACGAATCGCAAGACATTTCTAACTTTTTGTAATAGTCTGGTTTTTATTCAATGTGAAGTCCACTGTCATACAACACGCGTGTCCTAGACATGACTTACTAACGAAGAATCTTTTACTCTGGACTGAGCCCCTACCGTATTATCGCCATGCTCCGCACATGTGGCATAGCCACCGTTTCTCGAGTTCTACAAGATCAATGCGTTGTCTGGGGGCCTCCATTTCCTTTTTGTCACATTTACGTGTCATTTTGTGGCGATTTTCTCTCTATTATTTTCGTTTCCTTTACTATAATTTGATAAAAAAATAATCTCGTCGATTTTACACATTCTTTATATCTCTGGAGTTTTGAGTTTCGTTTTCTTTTTTAAAAAAATCCTCTATTAGATTTTCTCTGTTACGTTAATAGCATGCTGCAAGTGAGTTTGTCTCAATCCTGATTTTATCATTTATTTGTACAGTTTTATTTAAAATACCACATGATGTCAATCTACAGTTATGCGAAAATTGTATTCAGATCACCGTGTTCCACGAGAACATTTCTATCTTCAAAATCGGTATATATACACACTGTGAAAAGGTTTACCAAGGTGCAAAATTTCCTCCCATATCAACTATCTTCAAAATCGGTATATATACACACTATGAAAAGGTTTACTGTATTTTACTACCAAGGTGCAAAATTTCCTCCCATATCAACTGATTTAGTTATTTTGTTATAATTCTTAGTGACTGAAGTTTCATGGCGGTGTCAAAATTATGTACCGTATAACATAAATCTACGTAAAAACTAAGCTGATTGTATATTCTTTCAAAGAGAAAACCTGAAGGGAAATTTAATTTTTAATGTCAATGTATCAACCTTTAAGTCATTTTAATAATCCCTTATTTTGCTCCGTCTCATAGTTAAATTTCCATATCTTTACGTTGTATCTATTTTGCAACTTTTATGAGATGTAGTTGGAATCAACTTCAAAATTGTGAAATGCTATGTCCTTTCATTACTTCTTTAATATTGTTTATTACCCTGCAGGGATTGCATACACTGTAGTCGCTTTATTCCATATTTCATTTGTATCACTTTTGATTTACCTGTGATATTTGCGTTTTATGTACTTTCTCTATCCCCTATGATATTTCTTATAGTATGCATGATTCTTTCTTGCTCTAATGCACTGTTTCTTCACATAACATCACAGTGTTGAAAAGAAATCTAAAATATCTCCCGCTCTGGTATGCATTATGTATTATGCTTCATCCGTATAGTTTCAATACATTATCTCCGAACGAAGTTTTTATCTCGGACAAATCATTAATTTAAAGGAAATAATTATTTTGGGATGATTCCCAGCTGTCAAACGAGTCAATATATCTTTTCCATTTAACGAGTACATACTTTTTGCAGATCGTCCATTTTCTTTCTAAAATCTCTTCAACTTAACATATGTCATCATGCTTTCGCATAGAGATAACTCTTGTTGGTAAAATATGCTGTCTATATGCCATCTTTTTCCTATCGTCAATTTCCAAAGCAAATGGAGAACTAAAGTTACTTGCCTGTAAATATTTTCTCTCTAATGTTAGGAAGAAATCCTTTGTCAAAAGTTGTTTTCTATTTTTGAAATTCTTTCATCGATTGGAAATTTAGGCATTCGAAATGTATCTGCTGTCAAGTAACAAAATAAAATGTTTCATAATTTGGATCGTTAAACACCCTTCACCACTATCAATTGAAAAATGTATCCAAAACAAAAATAAAAGTAAAAGGAATAAACTACTTAAGTAAAAACGATCAAATGAGGTCTTTTTTTTTTACTGTACCAGTGGCGTAACAACCATTCAAGCACCACAACGCCACCCCACCAGAAGGCACAGTGGAAACCTAAAATTACAATTAAAACAACAGTTTATATTAGGAGGCTATCCAAAATTAAATCTTGTAAGTTCAATTTATTTCGCTTATCAAATCACGTAGAGGTTTTCTTGATACTTTGACGGAGGCCTACAGCCTACACATGATTTTTGAATAGGTCACTAAGTAGCATAAATCTTGGAATCGAATTATCATTTAATGCCATGAAGGCCGACCAATACACATACATACTGTACACAGTCATTTAAAATATTAAACTAATTAGGTGACCAAGCCGTCCTGTTTTTCCATAATTGAATATTCCCCATACTTGATTTTAACAAGGGTTTAATCCAGTGTCAAGAGACAAGATTAGCTGCAGAAATAATTCAGTTAGAAAGTCTGTCCTTCGACACGACTTACGATGTCGATTACTATAGTAACCATCAGAGTGCTAAAAGTATTTAGATTTGCACGCAAGTTTTTTTTTTTGTTTGGGTTTTATTGGTGCGGGATCCTCTGGAATGATCTATCATTTTCAAAAGTCGATTCCTGTTTTGGGTAGGGGTAGATTGTTTTGCTTAACATCGCCAGCTTTCTTGTTTTGATAAAGTATAACAAAATACATATGAAAGTGGATTCGACAGAATCCATCACACCGAAACATCATCTTGATTTCAAGATTGGGTTCGGATGGTTTTGTTTTTAATTGTTTGTTTTTTGTTATGTTTTTTGTTTATCATCGTACTACTTTCCTTTGTGCACAACATCTATCTTAATTATTACTCGACACCAACCAAATATACTTTATAGCTTTAAATGTACATTTACCTCAAACTGAATTTAAAAATACATCTGGGATTCAAAGATCGCGTATTAAGGATACATATTCAGGGTCCATACCATTGTCATGTAATCCCGAAAGCGTCTTTTCATTTGTTGTCTTGGGATTGAAAGCAATTTCATAGCGCAAGACAGTATAGCGATCAGTCTAACTAGTGGAGTAAGAACCCTGGAAAATCCCGATAAGAACCACCGACCCACGGGAAGCTACTGGCAAGCTTACATACACGCATTGGACGATATTCAAACTCACAAACACTGTGCTCAAATGGAAATAATCAGTAAAGGCGAGATTTAAATCAAACGTCTGTCTGGGACCCAGGTCCAGCCAGATTTGTTGTGGTAATTTCACTGAGAACCAATGATGCACGCAAAAAACAAGTGTGGGGGAACAGGACACCCCTTCCCCATTTTAACTTAAACATATTTGGCCTATATCCGTAAAACTTAGTAGTTGACCACTACATATTTGCCTCCCCCTCCCCGAAATAATTCTTTAGTGTACAGGGTACAGGGTAGATAGCTGTGGGAGAAGATTTAGTTTCCAGCATTATGAGTAGCCGACACTTCCTAGTAAGGATAACAACACTAATTAAACTAAATATACCTGGATTATGGGGAAATAGCTGACTCTATGTGTCAATAAAAATGTAATTTCATACATTGGACATGGAGTAAAATATCAGCACAAGCCTTAATAATATAGACACAAAAACAAAGTATGTTGTTTTTTACTGGTGTTGTCTTATTTATTGTATTATTTGGATTCTCAACATTTTATATTTCACCTGCCATGTGTCTGCATAACAGTGGCAAACAAAATCAATCAAATAGCCTAAGTTAGCTGCCGAACACGTTATGTAGAAAGCTTGAACCTTGCACAAAATCCACAATTATGACAGGATCAAAACATCTGGATTTATACGATGTACCAATGTTTACTGTGAAATCTGAAATAATGTCATTTCCAATCAAGTCAATATAGGTGATTTAACTTCCTTTTCGAGGAAAAATGTGTAAGTGTGGTCGGCAAATCTGGTCCCATTGGAACCAAAGTTGATGAAATTTAATCCGTCGATTCCACAAACATCAATTCTCGTTTTTCTCCATTTTGGTCATAGCTGCTACTTTTCTTTCCGACTGTGCACATGACTCGCACTGTGTGGTCATGTGTCCGGTAATTGTATTAGGTCAACTGAAACAATTGATAACGGATCTTGTGGGTAATGTAGTCCATTTAATAAAGGTCACATCCATTATTCCACTTTTCGATGGTGATTGATTCTCTAACTAGATTTGCACTACAGCAAGTAGTCTACGCGCCTTGTTACGCTTTCCTATTTATCAACACCTCCTCGGCCCCTCAAATGTACACTTCAACACATCACCCTATCTCATAACCCTAGCCAAGGGTATATGAAATATCCAAAACACTCAAATGTACACTTCAACACATCACCATATCTCATAAAACTAGCCAAGGGCATATGAAATATCCAAACACTCAAATGTACACTTCAACACATCACCCTATCTCATAACCCTAGCCAAGGGTATATGATATATGCAATACAATTGTAGCTTCCTATATCAAAATGAATGAAAGTTTGAATAAACGCCTGGCAAGGCCAAACATGGTCTAACCAAGATAAAATAAGGAGAGAGGTTGAAATAGAAGTAGATTAAATCCATGTCAGCTTTATTATTGCCTATTGCAAAACAAATACTATGGTATTTAATAGACCATAACATTGTACACTTCTGTACTCGGAATTTTCAAAGCATCATCTATTTGTACAAAGTTTCTCATTAATGTAATTATTTTCATACTTCTGATAAACATTGACAAATTAGTTGATTTTCAAACCAAATGTAAGCTATTTAAATTTCTTCCATGTAGTTTGGACTGTAACTTATATTGATAAGAACAGATTACTAATGTAACGTGTACGAGTTCTAAAATGGACAATAAGTGCGCTGTAGTAAACAACGTATTGATTTGATCCTTGAAACAATGCAGTTTTGATAATTTTTTCAACTTTATTTAAAACCAGCAACTGTAAGTATATTATGCGTATTTTGATACAAATTGTTAAAGTTAAATAAACTTGGTCAAATAAATTCTAATTCAAATAAACTCTTTCACTGGTAAGTTTGACGACTTGAACTAAAGTGGTTTTTTCCTGAACAGCTGATTTATCAGAAACTAGCTGCCGAACTTATGATAAGACGGAGGATAGTTTATATCGAATCCAGATTAGTGATGGTCGGCCGCTATAACAACGCACATTATAATTCAATTGCTATGGTACGATATTGCAGCATTTTCACGCGTTGATTTGTCTTTACACACGCACACACACACACACACAAACACACACAATGTATTTGTACATGGTGTATTTTAAATTTTTAAAACGTGGCTGTTAGTAAAGTCATAATTTCAGAAAGATGGAATATTTTGTGATTTTAATGTTTGCGATTGCCTTTTTTTTTTTTTTTACCGAGAACAGAAGCAACGACTCGATTAGTCCAAAAATAACTGGTTATAAATGAATGCCGTTGAACAAAAGAAACTAACGGAGACTGAAAAAAACCCAACAGAAATTTGCTGTCACAGATACAGACATTGAGAAAGTTATAACTATTAAATAATATTAACTCCTGATCCTCGACATGCTTATACGTTCACCCCCGACTTATAATGGAGAAAATATCAAATATTCGTGGCTTTGAGTCGTACGGTCGAAAGGCATTGTTTACAGGCTTATCTGAAACACGAGAGTCTGGGTTCTATTCGATTTACGCCCTTTAGTTGTGAGCTCTCCTTAATTTGATAGCAGTTATAATTGACAGTTGAAGATTAAATCAAATCTAGATGAACACTTAGAGACGTGTTTCTGCATAGTAAACAACATCCAGCGTTTATTCCATCATTTTTACATTCAATTTTAGGCAAATGTACTTTGGAAATATTTCTGCACTTTATCAAACTTATTGAATTATGTAGCAAAATGGGGATAAATAATTTATCTCTATATTTGATTCTTTTTCCATAACCCTGCTACCATCGACAATAATTGTATTAAAACATTTGCAATGTTATCTAATTACGTGGACATTTATGGATATGGCTCTGCCATCAGAGCGACAGAACTACTGGTTAACCGCCAAATCCATTGCTGAATTCTTCACGCATGCGGGATGCCGGTGTGATCAAAGTGTATTTAATTTGAACGAGGAAAGTTTCTTTTCACACAAACTATGGATTTTATCAGTCTGCATATTAAAAAACCAAATTTCTGCTGCTTCTGACATGATGGATGAAAAAAGAATATTGTCCCAAGAGGATATTTTCTTGTTCAAAATGTTATTCTTTGCATATCTCTCTCTCTCTCTCTCTCTCTCTCTCTCTCTCTCTCTCTCTCTCTCTCTCTCTATATATATATATATATATATATATATACATACATACATACATACATACATACATACATACATACATACATACATACATACATACATACATACATACATACATACATACATACATACATACATACATACAATTGAATTTGATAATTTTTGGGGTTGCTATTATTGATATGGTATAAAGCGTTAGCATAAATAAAGCTTCGCATAAAGTGATGTAGAAGCTGGAAACCAAACGTAGTCCGCCAAATTTACCGATGTGATCACATTATCGTTTATATTCAATTTCGTCTTGCAGAAAATTCGGTCAGTCAATAGCAATTGGAATTATATATTTCTTTAAAAATACTCCAGGTTATACATAAGAAATAAATCAATATATTAATTTGAAGCATTTCCTTTAATACTACAAATAATTTCTATTCATTTAATTATATAAATACACTGTAATTGCAGGAACTAAAACATCAAAGAAAGTATCATTGCGACGAATAAAAGGAAGACAATAGCCATAAAGTTTTTCAAAAACGAAAATAGAATTAAACATGAAACTCTCTCTCTCTCTCTCTCTCTCTCTCTCTCTCTCTCTCTCTCTCTCTCTCTCTCTCTCTCTCTCTCTCTCTCTCTCTCTCTCTCGTACTATTAGGGAGAAAAACTAGATGACTCTGCTAGTACCACCTATTATCAGTAACTTTCAATAATCGCTACTTCTTGTGAAACCAAGGAAGAGTTTAAAGCTTCAGTCTCTGGATCATTCGTCTGAAGCTCATGAAATTTCATTTTTCGCACCGATCGTCATACGGAAATAGCGAACACTGCATTAGACAGTTCCCTATTCACTTATATAATTGCATTTCGGTTGTTTTATGAAATTCACGTTCCATTTTAACCTGAACGTAACTATTCTACTTTAGAGTAGATTATTGCTACTTATCGATGCAAGGAAGGTTGTTATTAATGTCAGATAATTGCTACTCTGATCAGATTTAAATCCTCAGTGAAAATTTGAAAATACTAACTTGACATAAAAATCCAGTAGTTTTCCTTATCTCTCTTTTTATTTTTCCCACCCATGCCACACACACCCATTTCCAGTTCGCCCAAGTAATATTTGTGTCTGCATTTTGATCCAATCAGATTCGTTACAGGACACGAGTTTAAACGGATTTTATTCCATCTGCGCTTTGGAATTTTAAAATATAAAGACAACCTTTATCTTTTAATTCTCTTTTTCAAAATCGTACTTTCATTTAATCATTAAATCTTTTGGTGAACAAAGCAAAAACATAATCTTATTTTTATTTTCAGTTGAAATGTAGGTTTCGAATTCCCGTTCATTTTGTCGATCCGGTTCCGAATTCATTTGCAGACTGAGCTTTGCAAAGAGCAAAAAATTATTTTTGTCACGAATCCATTTAAAGATTTCACGATCCTAGGTTTGATTTAATGTTCACAAATGTCTGATCTTGTTCGGACGCAGTTTGAAACAATACCTACTTTATGAGAGAGAGAGAGAGAGAGAGAGAGAGAGAGAGAGAGAGAGAGAGAGAGAGAGAGAGAGAGAGAGAGAGAGAGAGAGAGAGAGAGAGAGAGAGAGAGAGAGAGAGAGAGAGAGAGAGAGAGAGAGAGCATCAAAAATTTCGAAGAAAAGGAGATTTTTACCAAAAGGAAGCTAATTCATTGGGGGAACATAATATTCTGCACTAACCGTATCTAATATAGTAAAGTTACTATCTTGCTTTATTAAAGGGCAACAAATCAATATATCTTATCTCTTATGTACCTCTATAAATGAAAGATCAAATTTTATGTTCTGAACTACTTTACACGTCTTTTTCGCTATCTGCCACGATCCAATGTTCGTCCATGTCGACTTAACCTGGATATGTTGTTCATCCGAACTTACCCAAATACTCTTTATCCTCGCCAACTTTTTATGGATTCTCTTTGAATTCTTTGATTCTCTGTCGCTGCCATCTAAAACCAAGACACTATATCTTATATAGCTTACTCCTTTACTTAATGTCACGGCAGACTTATCTTTGGATTCTATCCTGGTATCTTGTGAACACTCTGAATTCAGAACCATGCCAACCTAAGCTATATATATATATATATATATATATATATATATATATATATATATATATATATATATATATATATATATATATATATATATATATATATATATATATATATATATATATCCTCTTCTTTTACCACTTGAATCTCTCTCCCAGCCCGACATTAACTTCTGCAACTAAGCATCCTTTTAATTATCCTAACTGACTGACGATTTTATCATTTACTCAGATCAACTAAATGTGGTCCTCTCACTTCGTCAACTAAACTTTGAAGTCTGTTTCCAGAATATGAACCAACTTCCCTGTTATTGTTATCTTGTCATTTGATTTCATGTCTTTAGAAACATACACGTTAATTTTCTGCAGCAGTCAGATTTTTATTTGGTCCATTCTACTGACCAATCTGTACTATGTCATAGCCCATGATTGTCAGTAAAATCTCTTAACCGGAAAGTTTGATATCTTGATACGTTTTTTATGCACCACTCATCCTTCCAAATTACCCAATTTGGAATCATCATTCTGTCGACAGACATTTTCGTTCTTTCTCCAGGCTTAGATTTTCTTCCCCGGTCAACCTAAACAACCTCGTCAAGCCAGCTTACCCTGAAATTCTATATTCTGTCTACCAATCACTTGGATTCCCGTTTTCTTCCTAATGAACTTGGCATTCACTGTCGTAGGTTAAACATGAATCATTTCTTTTACATAAAGAATTAGATGTTCTGATATGGACAGCCTGGAGACTCTTTGTTTTTAATTCAATCGTAACTTAATTTATTCATCTTTTCTTGTCTCTCTGTCTTTGTCGATTTATTCATGTACTCTCTGTCAAGATCAACAAACCAATATGTATTTGATCACTACCAGAACATCTAAGTAGCGGTTTAGCTCAAATCATATTTTTGATCACAAACGCCTAAACATCCATCAGGTATGATCGAGTCTAAATAATAGCCATACACTGAGCTGCAAGGTTTGTTCACCAGACAGCATGTACATTAATGTGTATTATTACTTTACACCCCAAGTAATATTAAAAATTATGATAAAATTAAAGACAGGGGAAGATAATAATAATAATAATAATAATAATAATAATAATAATAATAATAATAATAATAATAATAATAGAGTTGGTACAGGTCAACATACATGGCCAAATGTCATTAGCAAAATGGCGTTGGCAAATGTAACAACAGAGGTTTCTTCTTGCTGAGGAAATGCGCTGAATGCGACTTCCTATTCGCCAACTTCTGCAACAAGACGTTTTCGGATGCAAACACGCTCCAGGAGACAAGTAGGATATCCGAATAAAGAAAGCAATGACAAGTACAGACTGCTGGATGACCAGAGACTAAAAATCTCAAATTGCAGTATCCTGATGCAGCCTGGCTGATGAAAACAACAAAGCGCCCAAAAACCTTAACACTGACAAAATGAAAAAGACATTTGTCGAAAACCTCTGCTTTGAACATGAGACAATAGAAATAAACTCCGAGAATGTCAAGGAGAACTTGGCATCCGTCTGAGACTATACATAATCAAATGCATCCGGAAGTTTTGATTTCATCACCCATCAAGATTGGTTGGATGAGAAACATGCTGTCATACAGAGACTTCCAAATGAGATGTCATTTATAAAGTCCTGCTTAGAATAAAACACTTAATCATCTGAGTGGGAAGCCTTCAACAATATCAAGAGGACTTTCAACACACATGGTTGAGCAATAAGGCAGATGAGATCCAGTCCTATGCAAATAGGAATGACATGAAGAAATCCCATGACGCTTTGATGACAAACTACGGGGTACAGTCATCAGGAACATCTCCAATACTGAGTGCTGTCAGCGTCACAGTACTCACCGGCAAATAAAATATACTTGAAAGAGAGGTGAACACCTCCACTGCATCCCAATCAACAGTCCTACATCAGTGAGGAGGCAAGTGATCGACTGCCGCAAATGGAAATCAGTATAAAAATTGCTGATTCTCCAACACTGATTGAATAGCTGTTAAGGCAAAGCAACTGGAGCAAATGCTATAGCAGACGATGTCTACGAAAGCGAAGGTTATTTTCAGTATAGACTCAGGAAACAAATAGTCCAGTAATGCATGAATCTATCGCCCACTTGAACAAGGCACAGACAATCCTTCGACAACTATCAGGGTATCTTATTGCTGTTAATATCCTTCTTACTTCTTGCCAGAATTCTAGTGAATTGTCAGTGCAAATAATCCTGTCATAGAGTCAGTGAGGCTTCAGAAGAGGTCGACGGACCATAGAAATTGTACTTGCAGCTCGTCAACTTCAACTCCAGGAGAAATGTCACGAACACACTGCAACCTGTACATAGCATTCATCGATTTGACATAAGGCCTCGACACATCCTTTGGAAAATCGTTGCAAAATTTATTTTTTAAAGAGAAATTCATCATGTTGGTTTTGAAAGTACATGACGGCGTGCTCGCTTGTGTCTTAAACCACTACCATTTCCCTTTAACAGTGCTGTGTATTGGCCCTACCTTCTTCAGTACGATATTCTCAGCCATGCTTACTAATGGGTTCTGAACTATTAGGATGGAATCGACTTTAGATACCGGAATGAAAACTCTTTAGTCTGTGGAGACGAAGTTACAGTAAATGACTGTTCGTGATCTCCTATTTGCTGATGACTTCTGTGAATCTGAATCACATTCTACACAGTATGAACGGTTCGTCAGATTGTGACAATTTCGGTCTCACGATAATTATCATAAAGACTGAGGTGATGCACCAACCAGCACCAAGAAGAACTTTCATAAAGATTACTATCACAGTAAATGGCCAAACCGTCGTGGCGGTGGACAAGTTCACATTTTGATTGTGACCCTAATTTGCAAATTGTCTGTAAAATAGTATACAGTTGCATAATTATGATATGGAAAACATATTGGGTAAAGAGTTGTATAGCCATAAAATGTACAAAACTATCAACGATAAATTGTGAAGTATGTGATGAAGATATGCTGTTTGTACATTGCTTGATAACAAGTAACAAGACCTTGTTGAGAAGAAAACGAGTGACTATCGGCACTAAAATCTTAACTTTTCTGTCAGAATGAATAACATTTGTTAATTAACGAAACTTTTATCAATCATAATTCAATGGTTGTATGGTACTATTTTATTTTAATTTCATCTAAGATTAATATTTTCCTTTTACATGAATTGTAAATAATTGATAGACGTCGATCACTTTAATTACATATCGTTATTGTTTCATCTATCTCGTATATTTCTTCCTCATTGCATTAACAATTATATTTATGCACACTGACAGCTTGATACATATTAGTCACCTATTGATTGCACGTGCAATATAACTACAATGATAGCAAGACACAATTCGATCATGCTGTCTGTTTTGTAATTATGTATCATCTTTTGAATCTAAGGTATAATTTTTATTTGAATCGTTTGAGATAATGACAGTTTTATTTAAATCTTTTAATGCAAAGGGTTATCCCAATAATAAGATTCAAATTATTCTAGAAATTATCGTGAATAAGAAATTGTTTATTTGAAATTTAATGAACACTACATATTGATAATACGCACCATTTATTTTAGTTTTGTTCAGTTATGATAGTGTTCGTAAAAGTCATTCGGAGGAAAATAGCGAGTTATAATTACAAGTTCGTTGGTTATAGCTGAGTGGATAATTATTGATTTATGCAGTTAGCACTTTCAGGATTATGTGATTATGTTCAAGAATTTGAATATTTAACTAACTACATCGGATTATAAAACTTTCAAGGACTTCAGGGATATCCTACGTTCATGCGATATAATTGAAGTAAAAACATTTTGATAAATATCTGTATTAAATTCAGCGGTGTTATTACAGTAACACATAAGCACTTTAGAAGCTTCATTCGGAATACCATGGGACATCTTTCAGATTAGTGAGAAATTAATAGTTCAATTACGATTATTAATATTACATACTAGGAATTCATACTGTAACGAGGAAACCCCCATGTACTTCAGTTTTTCGTTTCGTTATTTAATATTTCGTCTCGTTCAAGTTTATGTTGTGATTATAAATATTTGGCAAGCTGTATAGTACCATCTAACGTCTTATATATATATATATATATATATATATATATATATATATATATATATATATATATATATATATATATATATATATATATATATATATATATATATATACGGGCAAACGTTGCTGCTATGGTAGTGTTAGGAAGCGGCATAGAGTGAAGACTTTCCCTGCAGTGTTGGAGCATAACCACCCCGCCAGAGCAAGCACACTTGATCGTATTATGTTGGGTTGGAAAAAGAGCCAGGCCAGGAATTTGAAAAGGATAGGGACAATGTCTTTCATCGACCAGCGGGCCAGCGTAACAAAGCTTGTCCAATTGAACGCGGAGGGATTGCGATAATAAACGTTTTGACTGAGGATAACTCTTCTTTCATCATTTTGCACTGTTTTTCTCTCTCTCTCTCTCTCTCTCTCTCTCTCTCTCTCTCTCTCTCTCTCTCTCTCTCTCTCTCTCTCTCTCTCTCTCTCTCTCTCTCTCTTTATCGATCTTGAGCGGATAACGACGCGACCCTGCGACAGTCGGTGACCCTGTAACTAGTCGGCGACTGCGACCAAGTCTGCAACTGAGACTGAGACAAGTCTGCGACACAGTCGGTGGCCAAAGAGGAGAGATACCAGTCGGCGAGTTTGCGACACGGTCAACAACCAGAGGGAGACTAGTCGGCTACCCTGCAACAAGTAGGCGACTCTGCGACAAGTCGGCGACCCAGTCCGTGACTGCGACCTAGAGAGCGACACAGTCAGTGACTGCGACTAAGACTTAGACAAGTCTACGACATAGTCGGTGGCCAGAGGGAGACCAGTCGGTCAGTTTGCGACACAGTCGGTGACTAGAGGGAGACAAATCAGCGACCGTGCGACAAGTCGGCGATCCTGCGACCAGTCGGCGATCTTGCAACAAGTCGGCGACCCAGTCGGTGACTGCAACCTAGACAGCAACACAGTTGGAGACTGTGACCGAAACTGAGACAAGTCTGCTACACAGTCGATGGTCAGAGATGCACCAGTCGGCGAGTTTGCGACACAGTCGACAACCAGAGGGAGACCAGTCGACGAGTCTTCGACTGATCAGCGACCCTGCGACAAGTCAGCGACTCTGCGATAGTCGGCGACTGCGACCAAGACTGAGACAAATCCGCGACTTAGTCGGTGGCCAGAGGGAGACCAGTCTGCGACACAGTCGGCGACCAGAGTTAAACAAGTCGACGAGCCTGCGACGAGTCGGAGACACTGCGACAAGTCGGTTTACCCAGTCGGTGATTGCGACCTAGACTTCGACATAGTCGGCGAATACGACCAAGACTGAGACAAATCTGCGACACAGTCAGCATCCAGAGAGAGAGACCAGTGGGCGAGTCTGCGACCCAGTCGGTGACTGCGACTGAGATAGCGATACAGTCGGCTACTGTGACCAAGTCTTCGACCGAGACTGAGACAAGTCTGCGACACAGTCAGTGGCCAGAGGGAGACCAGACGGCAAATCTGCGACACAGTCGGCGACCAAAGGGAGACCAGTCAGCGACCCTGCAACAAGTCGGCTATCCTGCGACAAATTGGCGACCCTGCGACCCAGTCGGTAACTGCCTCTGAGACAGCGACACAGTCGGCGACTGCGACAAAGTCTGCGACCGAGACTGAAACAAGTCGGCGAGTCTGCGACCAGTCGGCACCCTGCGACAAGTCGGCGACTGCAACGAAGTGAACGACCAAGACCGCGACAAGTCTGCTTCCAGTCAGCGACCCTGAGACAAGTCGGCGATACCCAAAAAGCCAGGAATAAGACGGTATCCAGCTGAGATAGGAGTCTGTCACACTCTGGAGTGTCATTCATCAGACAGATTCAGCGCGGTATCATTTATAATAAAAGACCTATCATACATAACCCGAGACACTGTAAGTTATTTTAGTTCTTCCATTTTGTTTGATTTTATATTTACTTTAAATAAATTTATATTTTGTTAACCCCGAATACATGTTTGGGTTTTATATAATTTTGTGATACTTAAGATTAAAGATCTAGACATAACGTGTGTCTAAACAGGGTAACAATAGTGTCGTTAACTAAAATTGTTCTTCTTATTAATGTTGGTCATGCTCCTCTTCTTCTTCTTCTTCTTCTTCTTCTTCTTCTTCTTCTTCTTCTTCTTCTTCTTCTTCTTCTTCTTCTTATTATTATTATTATTATTATTATTATTATTATTATTATTAGTAGTAGTAGTAGTAGTAGTAGTAGTAGTAGTAGTAGTAGTAGTAGTAGTAGTAGTAGTAGTACCTGGGGTATGTAAATATTTATTTTAATTGCAAACCGTGTCTAGATGACAAACCTGACGCACCTACGTCCATTGAGGCTTTCGTTTCCACAAACTCTGTTTTAAACTATTGTTTGATTTTTATCAGACATGCTCAACACTATTAGGTACAATTAGGTTAAACCCGCCTTAAGTCAGTTTACTCTCTGCTGACCTCCACCGCCAAGGAAAAATAAAAGACAGCCGTGTTGTGAACCTTTTATACCTAATTCCCGTCGTTTAATCTTGTGTACCATATCAAAAACATAAATTGTAAGTAATTTTAACTCAGCGGAGTTCCAAGAATAATTTCTAAAGCTTTACTAAAAAGTAGCAAAAGTTCCGAATTGTTTTGAAACTTGCCCTCGAAATAGATATAAAAAGTACATGTACAGATGTCTTTACACCATCGTTGCTACCTATTCAAACCCTTGTGGTCACTGATATTAAAGACGAATAACATCAGCTTTACCATAAAATGTTTCAATAACAGCACAGAAAATGATATTTAGGGATCAGGTTTTGGAAACTCAAAACGATAGTAGTTGAACAAACATTTTGTAGCACCGGTAAGAAAATACCTTTTCGATTTTCCCTTTTTATGTTGGTTGAATGTTTTATGACTGTCATTTTCCGAATACAGTACACCAAATAGTAGGCCAACTACTCCGCTGGGTCATCGTTACGATTCAGATGATATATACATTAATCTTACGTTGCCTCGTTCAAATTGTAAAGAAACACACAGAAGACATTTGTTAATGGATTGCATACACAAATTGTATCAGAATCCATATAAATTTGTTATGGAAGCGCTATAATAGCTTTTAAGATAAATATAAAAGTCAGTATCCTTAGACAAAAATATGTACATCAAGTCCCTGTAGGTATTGAATAATGGACTATTAAAATCTTTGGACAGATACTATTATTATCAGGCAGTTTCAACCATCCCAGACTCTAAAATTGTCCGCTCTTACGCAAAGGGGCTCGTTACAAGCGAAATTATGACTAACGGTTAATGGATATAGGGGTTGGAGGTAACAAATCCCCAATACAACACAATGGTGGATACGATTCGTCTCACATCCATATTTCCATTTCAGCTAGCTTTATACTTTGGTCTCTTGAGTTAAGATTATACCTGTTGTAACCAATAATAACTAATTTTACAAAATATTTAACGGTGTTTGAGACAATGTTCATGTCATCTTTGATTGCTGGCTTGACATAAAGGTTCAGAACAAAGCCAAGCATACCCATTCTGCGCTGGAAATAACATCGAAAAGCAAAGTAACTTTCTGTACAGAACTTTTTGTTTCAACAGTTTTGCTGTTAGTTAAAGATAATTTCATTTTCCCCACATTTCTTCAAGGGTGAAATATAAGTGACAAATATTACAGATTTCATCCGCTGGTATGGAAACTGACAAAATGTCGTATTTATCATATATGCCATTTATTGAGCAAGTTCTGATAAAATTGTTTTGAAAATTGATTTTTTTATTACAGGTTGTATAAGTTTTAAATCAGGAGACAAAATAGGAATAGCCAGCTGAATTGGGTTTACAGATATTCTTAATTTAGTTTATGACGACCCACTTGGCCCTTACCTTTTCAGTCTCAGACATTTGGCTGCTTTTAGGTCTCGACGGAAGCTTTCTAAACACCGAATCGATGCTCGCTGCGCTTGGGAATATCGTTGTTCAACCAATTTGATTTGCAATTGTTTTTATCTAATAAAATTGATGCAAACTCAATTAAGAAGGTAGTTCGTCTTAGGTTTCAATTTGGTTAACTTTGTACACCGCCAAACTAGTAATCTCCAGCGTAAATGCGCGTAACGCCAAAATGGCAGATACTTAATCCACAATAAACGACTCACAGACTGGACTGGACAAACCAAAAACATGAAACTAATTTTATTATTAACTATAATATTTTCAGTGTTATGGAAACCCGACAAGTCCTATTAATATAGAAAAATATATTTCTCTAAGCAAAAGTAAATTGTCCACACTCTTTCAACAACGATTGGACAAGACGTCCTCCTGCCCGTTTATACTTCAAACTGTTTATCCATTGGTCCCTTAGTAATGTAGCGTAACTCCTCGCTCACGATTTGATATTTTGGCTTTGGTATTTGCTGTAGGTAGTCTATTGGTGGACTTAGTATTTTTAAAATTTTATATTACCACTGGAGGTCGAACTAGGTAGGTGTTTAGCTTTACTAAATTTTGAAACAATTACTTAGACATTGTAAATTTATCTATGAATGTTCACGTGTGTCATCATTGAGATCAAGGCAATAACGGAGTTTACCATGCACCATTGAGTTTTGCCCCTAAGGGTGAGGTAACGTTGCCCGTGGATCTAAATTAAAAACTGATAAGATGCCTACACTATAATCGCATATAGTTGAACTACACAAAGGACAAAATCAGACAATATTTTCAATATAGACCACTATACACAGACAGACTTTCCCACGTTTCATAACTGTTGAGATCTTCACCTTGTAACACTTATATACGTTTACAGACGTAGTATTAGTGTGATTCTTTCTCAACCAGTCACAAACATAGTTATGTTTTAAAAAAATTAGGTCCCTACCCACACAAGAAAACAAATTTGTCTCATACACACTACCCCCACCACACAACACCTTACCTCGCCATGTGATGCCAGTTATTTAATGCAATATTAGTCCTGGTTCAGCCAAAGCCTACATTGTATCATTTCCCAAAACCTTGGATATTTGCAAATTCAGAGCCGCGTGCCAGAGACTTTACGATGTCCAAAATGTAATGTTAAAATATGCAATTATCATTTTCCCGTCCCCTACAGTCTGCAGATCCAATACCTAAATAGCCTCAGTTAACCATTGTCATCCTACAGATAACTGACAATTATTGGCATTGGATACTCAATAATTAATCACCATCACCCCACTATCATCATCTGGTTACGTTACACCCGAAGTGCTATACTTTTGAAGACACAACACACAAGCCTACTGAAAGACAATCAACCAACTATATTGATATATGATGACCGCTACCTATGGAAAGTCTAAATATAAACTAGGTGAGCAAACTGATAGATCAAAAAAGAATTCTGGCTTTGGTAAGTCTTTGTTTCTGAGTTTAGAAAAAAATATTTACAATCAGTGGAATAAGTTTATGTGACTTACGGTATATAAATTGGAAGCTTTGAAGGAGGCAGAGAAGTTATCTTGATACGACAAATAAAATGACATTTATGTATGAAAAATTGAATGATGAAAGCAATGAACTGTAAACGAACGAGAAATATTAATTATAAAGGTAGATAGTATATGAAGATGCATTTGATAATTGGGAATCAATAACAATGATACGTCCCTGAAATAAATGGAGTGTACTAAATTGGTTGCTTCAAAATTTAAAGAACATCTTAGAAAAAGGCCTAAAAAACTATTCCGATGCATATTTATCTATAGAGTTTGTAGGATAAAATAATAATATTTAAACGTTCTCGAGATGTGTCCTAGTATTATAGCAAACGTTTAGATATGAAATACAGTTTCCATTACATCCATTAATTATGGTACACTTACGGGGTTTCATACCGGGCGAATCAACATCTGCCTGAAAGTGGCTTTCAGCTCATTATCTCCTATTTCCAAGGCCATCAAGACAACAGTCGGTGTCAACTGAAGGGTTCTTAAACGCCCAAATACTTAAAATTTTTCTCTAATCAATAAATGATAACACATCACAAAACTCAAATTTGACACTTGCATTTTTTTTGCTTCACATTTGAAGGACTTTATTAGTAGATCTTTCCAAGCCAAATATTAGTACTTCGCACCATGCAATACAAAATTTGATACAAACGTCCAATACAAATTATTATTCCTATCTCAAATTACAAAACACGTATACCGAAAATATTTTGATACTTCCCCATGTCAAGACATTATAGAAGGTCCATTTTACGAAGCTATTCCATGTTGTCATAAAGTCTCGCGAATACTGTGCTTTATAACGTCTGTACTTAGAAAATTGGTAAATACTTGGGATGATAACTCGCTTCCAAATACCGACACCCCATTACCAACAAATAATCACTAACAAAGCTATCAACGGATAATATTGGAAATTTCTACTGAAACATTTATAAACAGAGAATGGGAAACGTTGGAAAGAGCATTAAAACATTTTTTTTAGTGAAATAGGCTCAGTATTGAATCAATTTATTGTTTCAACGAGTCTTAAAATGCGCAATATTAATGAAATGTGTTTAATGATGTGGGACCTTTAAGGGGTTCCCACAGAACCACGATTTTAGAGTAAATAACAATATCATATTCACGTGCAAAACAGTTTAAGGAACACAAATGGATGAGAACGTGACATGTAGTATTTGTGTTCAAAATAAGACTACCAATCAAATGGAACATTGAAACATACTCTGCAAAGGTTCCACCAAATCAGAGAATACAAAAATAAAATAAAATGCTTGAAAATCTGGAAAAAATATTTAAAAGTTTTATACTTCAATCATAAAAGTAAATGTCACATTGATTTAATTGTATTTGGGGAGAAGAGAGCAGGGATATATTAATGTAATAAATTGTAACATCTATTGCTTAATGCGAAAATACAAAATAGTGAATGAATATTATTAATCTAATTCATCTTTGGACTAGGAAAACAAAGTCAGAATCAAGATAAAAAGATAATTAAGTAAAGAATAGCAACATAACTGGTGCTCAAACTAAAATTGAAACGACAGTAAAAAGGCTCCTCGATTAATTTAATATGCGTGGAAATTTATTGCAGAAGAGCATGCAACTGTTCAAGATTTCTATTTTACAAGTACTTTGTATCAATTTTCAAAAACATATTTCACAATTTTAGTTTGAAGATTCGTAAGGTAAAATTATAATTGATCACGTGCTTTGATGTGTTTCTGATGATTCAATCACGACTTCGCGGTGAAATTATACCAGATATATATGCTAACGTAAATGGTGAGTATTGTATTAATGGATATGACGAGACAAGGTCAAAATCATTCATTATGTACAAAAATACCAGCAAATTGTAAGGCTAGATCACTCACCAACCAATATTTTGCCAAAGGCTTTAGATGCGCAAAGAAATAACAAATTAAAATAATCCAAGAGAATTTTATATCTCTGAAAGATGAAAAAAGCTTAGACGGTATTTAGAAGTAAATTTTGAAGTGCTAATGCATTGACACGACCTTGTTAAGGATTATCTTTTAACACCTGAACCACTAATTAATAACAAGTCTGGTTTATCTCCATTACCAAAGAAACTGATAGAAAATGACAAGGCTACAAAATCTTCAATAGCTACATTAGCATACAAGTTAAAAACACACAATGATATGTTATCCTCTCTCGCAAATTGAAATTGAATGTTCAGACAGGAAACAAAAATAAAACAATTGTTTCACTTGATGAATATCCATAACTAAAATTTTGTAATTCCTTGAAAACAGACAGGAAACAAAAATGGAATAAATGGCTTTGAAAAGGAGTTTTTTAGACTGATGCATAGTTTTATCTTAGTAAAAACAAAAGGAAAATTCAAGAAAGAGAACGAATGTAAAAATATGTCATTTTAAAGAACCAAAATTTAAAATTAACCCATCTTTTATTGGCTATACAGTATTGCATTTAAGGAAGATGTTTATAAATGACTTCTACTATAGCAAGCTAAAACTAACCAATATAGGAATACAAAACTGTCTAATTACAGATAAAGGTTAGTTTTGTGATTGTCAAAGGACATATGACTTTTACAGCGACATTAAAGAATATGTTCCTTTTCGCGATACAATGAATTACAAAATAAACTATATTTTATTGGCTCCTAAATATAAAGTCAATACGATCTTTAAAGGTAAATTGAAAGGCGGTCTCAGAAGTAAGCGGTTTTTAGAACCAACAAAGATGAAAAGAAAATACATAGAGGAATCAAACAATCAGTATTTAAAACTAATCTGAAAGTACATAGATTGTTGTTCTTTGAAAACTAGCTATACATTAACGAAAGAATTTATTGCTTTGAAGCTTGCAATCACGATTCATATTAACAAACATTGCATTAAATTGTTTCAAAGTTGAAAGATATTTTGTGAATAAAATAAATAATTTGTTTTATGGATAAGTTCGACAGTATGGAGTTTAATGAATAAAGTGAGCAATTTCCACCTGGTAAGTAAATGAAAATTCAAGCCTTTTTACATATGTACTTATTTGACTTTCTTCTAGGTTTTCTACTGCCTTTCCGTCTTTAGAACAGGTACTACTTTATATTCCTGAAGCACACGTTTAATTGACTATTATCTCTGGTGAAAACATCAACTGCAAATCTAAAATGTACGAGATCTTTTATGTCAGAGTTTTATTTTTGTACTAGTTATTTTGTAATGTCTAACACATAAAAATTATTTGTCATATGCTTGTTTCCTCTGTCTTTGCGTTTCAAAATTTGTACAGTCGTAAATCAATAATAAAATATTACTTCCCTGATATACACTAAAAAAAAAAATTCAGCTATTTATCCAAAATATCACCATGATGTATTGTCCCCCAAAAATAACAAAAAGGATTTTATATTTTTTTCCATTCAAATCTAGTACATACGCTTTCTTTTCATAATTTACAACATTACAAATAATCATGTTATGCTCTTTCATATACATTGTTTTAGTGCCATTGTTATTTAAATGTTACATAAAAAATGCAAATATAACAACTGCCGATTTATCTTCGCAAAGAAGATAGCAGGTGTTCTTGAACTTTGCTCTGTTCACTTTCACTAACTTGCTTTCTTTATTTCTCGACGCAAATAATAATTTCCTCCTATTATATATATATATATATATATATATATATATATATATATATATATATATATATATATATATATATATATATATATATATATATATAACACAAACAGAGATAGATAGATAGATAGATAGATAGATAGATAGATAGATAGATAGATAGATAGATAGATAGATAGATAGATAGATAGATAGATAGATATACACCAAACAGAACGGAAAGTGCTATTCCTGCATTCTATTGAAGAAGGCTTGATAATAGTAGACTTAATTAATATTTTAATACAAATAATACTATCATACAGATTAGATAATTATTTAATTCCTACTGGGATTCGAACGCAGGTCAGAGGTTAAACGGCACCCACCGCCTAGCCTGCACACACGAGCCCATATTCCCTCGTGACTAAGCTCACATCACCAAAATATAATGCTACTCAATTTGTGTTATATGCACTTGTGTGTAGCAGACACACTCACATGACGACCTAGTAATTAATTCGTATTTATCTATACAGTCATTCCGGACTCTCATGGAATAAATCCAGGTATATAGAATTAATTATAGAGAATTATAAATATATACCAAACAGAACGGAAAAGTCCTATCCCTGGATTCTATAGAAGAATGCTTAATAATAGTATGCAGAATTAATATTTTATATAAATAATACTATAATACAGGGTAGATATTTTTCCCGTTTAGTTATTTCTTTCTACGTTTTTTAGTGTCTCATGCAATCATGTTTTCTTCTTTATATTCATTCATCTTGTAAAGGTTTAAAAATATAGTCAATATTTAATTATCTGATTTTGTCTCTTTTCGTTGCATCTGCTACATAATTCTTTATAACGTTAGTATTGATCTATGTAAGGATGCTAAACTTGAAGTGAAAACTGATAGCATGTTTCAATTATAATATAATACATTAAAGTCTTGTTACAGAAAATATATCTAAGAAGGAATTTGAAACTCACCAGCAAACTACTACTAATCTAGGTACTGTTGATAAATGCAATGAATTTATAAAACACGATTGAGATACGTTCAAGATAAAATAAACCAAACAAGGTAATATCAGTTTAATCTATTACAGAGTGAATCGCTCACAACACGAGGTTTTTCAAAAGACGGAACTACATGAAAATTAAGAAATTTTAAACTGTAGGTATCATTTACAACAAGTTTCGGAGCTTGCTGTTTAATAAATGCTGACAAAACAAAGGAAATATAAATGCCAGTAATGAACACAAATTAACCATTTGTTTGACCAGAGCAATTGATCTAGTGTCGATGATTGTACTTGTAACAAAGATAGTTTAAAAAAGTGTATTCATTGACCAAGTTGGATAATGAATCCAAACTATTGCCAACGATTCCTTTGATTCAGCTAAATAAAACCAGTGTTATTGTTTAGTATCACTGGCAGTGTGATCAGATAAGCAAATTGTTAGATCCTCACAGTCTATACCTTTTTGTAGCATTAGTTTGTTTGGTTTTTTTGTAGTTTTGATAAAAGGGTGTAGACAAAGCAAGAAAGAAGATAACAAGCAAAAGATTAATAGAAAATAAAAATAACTGATTAGCTAGTTAAAACATAATCAACTTTGAAAAGTAAGTTAAACCAACTTCTGCGTCCACTGTTAAAAATGATTATTTATTTTTATGTAGGTTTGGTTGAATGAATTGTGTGACTTTCGAAAATTTTGTCTTTCCCATTTACAAAGCGTCTACTCAACGTTCTTTCCTAAGTTACTTTATGCTACATTTTTGTGTAAATTGTTGCATACGGTTAATCAACTGAATGTGTTCCATTTTAATCACATCTGAGTCAATTCTTTGTTTACACAAAATAATATTTTAATCAATATTTTCTAGTATAGACACAATACGTAATTTATCTTCTACTTAGTACCTTTCCACCAAAATTATGTTTCATATCATATGCGACAATATGCATTTTTAACGCAAATATTCCTGTTTTGCTTGTTATTTGCTTTCTTGTAAGAAAAACGGAGATTCTTGTAATCATTAAATTTTTTCAGCAGCAGCCTTTTCTTCATGATGCAACAGTTTGAGCTCTGTAATTCTAGTTACGTTTGTAGGCATCTTTCACATGATCTAATGTAGAGGTTCCAAAAACTCGGATGTTCATTGTGTTCTTGAAATTAATTTGTTTGAAAAAAATCCGATGTATTTATTTACAATCAACAAGATGATCACCATTACAATTGGTACAGATTGTGTTAAAAAGATTTATCTATGCCATTTACAATTTGTACAGATTGTGTTAAAAAGTTTTATCTATGCCATTTACAATTGGTACAGATTGTGTTAAAAAGTTTTATCTATGCCATTTACAATTGGTACAGATTGTGTTAAAAAGTTTTATCTATGCCATTTACAATTGGTACAGATTGTGTTAAAAAGTTTTATCTATGCCATTTACAATTGGTACAGATTGTGTTAAAAAGTTTTATCTATGCCATTTACAATTGGTACAGATTGTGTTAAAAAGATTTATCTATGCCATTACAATTGGTACAGATTGTGTTAAAAAGTTTATCTATGCCATTTACAATTGGTACAGATTGTGTTAAAAAGTTTTATCTATGCCATTACAATTGGTACAGATTGTGTTAAAAAGTTTCATCTATGCCATTTACAATTGGTACAGATTGTGTTAAAAAGTTTTATCTATGCCATTTACAATTGGTACAGATTGTGTTAAAAAGTTTTATCTATGCCATTTACAATTGGTACAGATTGTGTTAAAAAGTTTTATCTATGCCATTTACAATTGGTACAGATTGTGTTAAAAAGTTTTATCTATGCCATTACATTTGGTACAGATTGTGTTAAAAAGATTTATCTATGCCATTTACAATTGGTACAGATTGTGTTAAAAAGTTTTATCTATGCCATTTACAATTGGTACAGATTGTGTTAAAAAGATTTATCTATGCAATTTACAATTGGTACAGATTGTGTTAAAAAGTTTTATCTATGCCATTTACAATTGGTACAGATTGTGTTAAAAAGTTTTATCTATGCCATTTACAATTTGTACAGATTGTGTTAAAAAGTTTTATCTATGCCATTTACAATTGGTACAGATTGTGTTAAAAAGTTTTATCTATGCCATTTACAATTGGTACAGATTGTGTTAAAAAGTTTTATCTATGCCATTTACAATTGGTACAGATTGTGTTAAAAAGTTTTATCTATGCCATTTACAATTGGTACAGATTGTTTTAAAAAGTTTTATCTATGCCATTTACAATTGGTACAGATTGTGTTAAAAAGATTTATCTATGCCATTACAATTGGTACAGATTGTGTTAAAAAGTTTATCTATGCCATTTACAATTGGTACAGATTGTGTTAAAAAGTTTTATCTATGCCATTACAATTGGTACAGATTGTGTTAAAAAGTTTTATCTATGCCATTTACAATTGGTACAGATTGTGTTAAAAAGTTTTATCTATGCCATTACAATTGGTACAGATTGTGTTAAAAAGATTTATCTATGCCATTTACAATTGGTACAGATTGTGTTAAAAAGTTTTATCTATGCCATTTACAATTGGTACAGATTGTGTTAAAAAGTTTTATCTATGCCATTACATTTGGTACAGATTGTGTTAAAAAGATTTATCTATGCCATTTACAATTGGTACAGATTGTGTTAAAAAGTTTTATCTATGCCATTTACAATTGGTACAGATTGTGTTAAAAAGTTTTATCTATGCCATTTACAATTGGTACAGATTGTGTTAAAAAGTTTTATCTATGCCATTTACAATTGGTACAGATTGTGTTAAAAAGATTTATCTATGCCATTTACAATTGGTACAGATTGTGTTAAAAAGTTTTATCTATGCCATTTACAATTGGTACAGATTGTGTTAAAAAGATTTATCTATGCCATTTACAATTGGTACAGATTGTGTTAAAAAGTTTTATCTATGCCATTGTTTTGGGGCTATAAGACTAATCATCAAAGCTCAAAATATAATGGGGAAAAGAATAATAAATATAAAGTAATTTCATAGCGCGGATAATTGGGTTTTATCTTCTTTTCATTTATGAAAAATGAAAATAATGGATGTTGTAGATGAGTTTTAAATCGTACAAAATAGGATCTGGAGAAAGGGTGCTGTTAGAAAAACGTATTTTTGTCTTGTGGAGCGGGCAGTAGGGTGTTATTTTTTTGAAAATTAGAAAATGGGAAAAAGGCTGTTTATAGCTGGCTCAGGTAGAATCACATTAATATTGCTCAAAAAAGTGCAGAGTGGAAATAAGATATGCATCTAAACCGACCCGGGGTTGCAGCCCTGAGTAAGGATTATGATTTGCAGACTATAGAGATTTTCACCTTGTATAAGTTGGAAGGACAAGTATAGACGAAATCAGACAATTATACAGCATAGACATGTACATGCATACATGCATGTATTCAGACTTGTGCATCAAATCCAACTCAGGATTTTAAAATAGAGGATTTGACATTTTATCATAGCTTAAAATCTACCAAGATCACTGCCTTATAAACCACATGTACACAAAATGAACAATATACAAATACATATTTGCAGTGTTGCAACACTGACCTCGTGCAGTTCTCTATATTAGCATAGCTTAGAAGCTCAAGTGATATTTAGTGACATGCCATTCACCTATTTCTAGTTTGTTGTGTTTGAGATTTAATTAAGGAACATTGTATACTCCTAATTTCACTTCCTTCGTAGATATTTCGTCGGCATTAATTACTTAAGGAATACATGGAAAGACTCAATACTTGCTTTTAATCAGTATCTACGTCAATCTGAACATCAAGTCGTTGTAATCTGTCTCCTTTTTTTGTTATCAAAGCAAGATTTGACAATACAAGACTGCACACATTACAAGAAATAATAATATTATTAATTTGTCGACCAATACTATTTCCTTCGGCTGTATTCATCATTAAATTTGTAACAAGATGACTTGGGAATTTCTGCCAATTCCTCACTGACGTAAACTACCAACGTACAGATACAATAAAAAAGTATAGCGGAACGACAATCTATAGTCATCGCCTTTAGAAATCATTCATAGCTTATCCCTGTGTTCGTTGGTCCGAGTGTCGATCGACCGACGTCGTTATTTGGGAGAATTTGCCAGTATCTTCCCATGGGTCGACGGTTCTTCTCGGGGTCTTCCCAGGTTCTTCCTCCACCAACTATACTGGCCACCA
Organism: Potamilus streckersoni; assembly: GCA_016746295.1. NCBI lineage: Eukaryota > Metazoa > Mollusca > Bivalvia > Unionida > Unionidae > Potamilus > Potamilus streckersoni. The sequence goes on along the minus strand of JAEAOA010001782.1, from coordinate 935,590 downwards.
TGTAAATCCTATTATGTGCTGAAAAATGACGTTAAAGCCTCCAAAACCAAAAAACAGAATCAGCATGACAATTCATACTTCATGTATCTATGCAAGTATCAGTGTTTTATTACATACGGTACTTAACAATTCTAGGATAATCATTATAGTACATACTATATCTGCACATACAAGTATCATTGTGATATTACATACTTTTCATACCCATGCAAGTATCTTTGTGTTATGACATACTGTATGTGCACATACAAGTATCATTGTGATATTACATACTTTTGGTACCCATGCAAGTATCTTTGTGATATGACATACTGTATGTGCACATACAAGTATCATTGTGATATTACATACTTTTCGTACCCATGCAAGTATCTTTGTGATATGACATACTATATGTGCAAATACAAGTATCATTGTGATATTACATACTTTTCGTACCCATACAAGTATCTTTGTGATATGACATACTGTATGTGCACATACAAGTATCATTGTGATATTACATACTTTTCATACCATGCAAGTATCTTTGTGTTATGACATACTGTATGTGCACATACAAGTATCATTATGATATTACATACTTTTGGTACCCATGCAAGTATCTTTGTGATATGACATACTATATATGCACATACAAGTATCATTGTGATATTACATACTTTTCGTACCCATACAAGTATCTGTGTTATGACATACTGTATGTGCACATACAAGTATCATTGTGATATTACATATTTTTGGTACCCATGCAAGTATCTTTGTGATATGACATACTATATGTGCACATACAAGTATCATTGTGATATTACATACTTTTCGTACCCATACAAGTATCTTTGTGTTATGACATACTGTATGTGCACATACAAGTATCATTGTGATATTACATATTTTTGGTACCCATGCAAGTATCTTTGTGATATGACATACTATATGTGCACATACAAGTATCATTGTGATATTACATACTTTTCGTACCCATACAAGTATCTTTGTGTTATGACATACTTTTCGTACCCATACAAGTATCTTTGTGTTATGACATACTTTATGTGCACATACAAGTATCTTTGTGTTATGACATACTTTATGTACCCATACAAGTATCTTTGTGTTATGACATACTTTTCGTACCCATGCAAGTATCTTTGTGTTATGACATACTTTATGTGCACATACAAGTATCTTTGTGTTATGACATACTTTATGTACCCATACAAGTATCTTTGTGTTATGACATACTTTATGTACCCATACAAGTATCTTTGTGTTATGACATACTTTTCGTACCCATGCAAGTATCTTTGTGTTATGACATACTTTATGTGCACATACAAGTATCTTTGTGTTAGGACATACTTTATGTACCCATACAAGTATCTTTGTGTTATGACATACTTTATGTACCCATACAAGTATCTTTGTTTTATGACATACTATATGTGCACATACAAGTATCATTGTGTTATGACATACTTTTCGTACCCATACAAGTATCTTTGTGTTATGACGTACTGTATGTGCACATACAAGTATCATTGTGATATTACATACTTTTGGTACCCATACAAGTATCATTGTGGTATTACATACTGTATGTACCCATACAAGTATCATTGTGATATGACATACTGTATGTACCCATACAAATATCTTTGTGATATGACATACTGTATGTACCCATACAAGTATCATTGTGATATGACATACTGTATGTACCCATACAAGTATCTTTGTGTTATGACATACTGTATGTACCCATACAAGTATCAACGTTAAATTAAATACTATATGTACCTCTTCATGTTGTTACGTGTCGGTTTGTTTAAAGTAACTTAAAGAAAAGAGCGAAGACAATAAGCTTTGTAAATTTTAACGAAAATAATTTATTTCTATACAAAACATGGTGAAAAGGTAAAAATATGAGACAAGACTTGCAATGTACGAAAAAAATCCAAAAGTTTGTCCTAAAATTGTGAAGAAAAAAAAACATGAATCCTGTGAATAGAAAGTTCTAAATTGACGTAGTCTGAATCTCAATCCCGTTCCAAGATGGCGGATGATGACGTCATACGAAGGCAAACACAGATGTCCAGAATTTCCACTGTAAATCACAATTTGTAATTTCCTGTTAGAATTTATAAATAATTGCAGCATGTGAATTTATCCAAAGCCAATTGTGTAGTTCTCAAGGGAAAATAATTATTCTTTAAAAGGTAGATGAAGTACACCTATCACCAATAACAAAACACACGTTGTTCTTCATACATACGAACGAACGACTTTATCCAGCACAGGAATACCTTTATTAGAACCTTTATAAGATGTCAGTATGTTACTCTCTATGATGTTAAAATATGTGATTCGACTTCGACTATTTCGCAGTTAACTGAGTATTTATTGCAAACTAATACGTTACCCCATGTAAAAGCATAACAAAATTCATTTAGATTTCGAAATTTAGCCACATCACAGTATATAATGTCAACATGTATTATTAGTAATAACCGTGGTCACAGCCAATCATTTACATAGCTATTTCCAACTGTTTGTTTAATATGACAAAACCCGTCATGCAAAAATCGTGCTTACGAGAATCATATTTATCTTTAAATAAACAAAATGTTTCTTACAAAATATCAGACCCTGTGATCAACATAATAATAACTATATTTAAGATTTAAAAATGAAATATAAATGAAATAAAGAATTAGAACGAATTCAAATTTTAACACATATAATTTAATTAGAGGGTCGTAACGATGTATCAGCCGGATAATACATACTCTTGGAACATATTAAAGCTGAGAGCATCTTTAACTCTCGCTGCTATAATGCAGATTAACCGGATAATACATACTCTTGGAACATATAAAAGCTGAGAGCATCTTTAACTCTCGTTGCTGTAATGCAGATTAGCAGAAATACCTGCTATTAGCCATTTTTAAATTACATCTAAGTACTAATACTGTTATATACTTAGCAAATAGTATTTCTTAATGACGATAAAGATAAATAATATCATGTTTTATATTATTTCATCGCCATTAATTTTGGAGGAATTACCACCTTAGAAGAATACGTTACAAGATAAACAAAATTCGCTTTCATTACCCTTTCTAATACGAAAGAAAAAATTATTTGTCTCGCATATTTTTATGGTCTGTTTTCTTCTGAATGTATTTCGTCTAGGGCATATAAAATGTACCGCTAATCCGCTAAAGTGGCAAATTTCCGTGGTGAATGTTATTGTCCTTGCTAGGACGTCTTATTAATTTTCTCACATATCAAGAGAACGAGGATTTGTCAGCCGCGGCTTGTAAATAGGAGGTAAGTATTAACTAATTCCAAACATTTGATATGTATTGTCGACAAGATGCGATTGGATTCAAGTTCTTTGTCAGAAACTCATCATAGATCAAAGCATTCCCTTGCAACGATGTCAACTTAGATGTCTCAAAATTAACAACATGTGCTTGGTGTTGATGGTTGAAAACTGTATATCAGGATTGTAACAAACTGATTAGAAAGGTCAGTACGAGCTTAGACGCAACACTAGACAGCGGGCTCCGATTATTTATTGTACATTATTAGAGACTGAGATAAGTTGTTCCCACGCATGCCCAGTGACATAAAATCTTGAAGGATATTTACTGTACGACAAACACTGTAAATAATAAAGTAATGTAACTAGATGCAAGACGATGGATGCTCATCTCTGACCTCGACTGATTTACTCCTAACCTTCTTCCCCATGACATGCTATGCTGGATTCTAGAAACAAGAAATATTAAATCTATAATACCTCAATATTTCCACACATATCTATTTGTATTCATACAAAACGGAAATTTGAACCTCAAAAATCTACAAAACAAGCATTTTATGTTTGAACTCTCCATCTTCCAGTAAAATGTTAATTATTACAGAGGACATTAAGAAATAAAAAGTTGATGTGCGTGTTTGCTGCTTTTGACTATAAGTATCCTTTGGCCTAAATCGCACCTCTAACTTTGCGACCTTCCTTTAGCTGAATTTTGAACGTAACTGGTTTACTTTTCATAACTGAAAATATTGCCGACACACCACCATAACAAATTAGCGGTGAGTCACTTTTCTGGTTACAGCGCCGAAACCCATTCCGGATTGCGTCAAGTATTAGACACACAACTGACGGGAAGCACTTTTTATTTTTGGATCTGTAGCGCACATATGGTTAACGCTATCTATGGTTGATTACTTCCTTGGAACTTCTCCAGTCTTCATTCTTGAGTTCTGCCTTTAAAAGAATACATGTATACTGATTTCCTGTATCTACTAGTACTTCTCGTGACAGTTTGGCAACTAAAGATCAATTAAAACTACTTTTTACAAGAATCAATACAGTGTGATTTTCGATATTATTTAAAGATTTAAATGGATCGAAAGCGTGTTTTTTTTAAGGAGCGCATTTGCTATGTTAGTCATTTAGCATCAAAGTAGGGCTTGGACCTAATTATAGACAACAGTTATTTTGTCATATCCAGCTGAACTAACCCTGGGGGAATTCCTCTAGCAGACATTTAAATTTGGGCTTGATAACTTACTGCTGAATGTTGTAAACATTGTTTTACTGCACAACTGATTGATTGGACCAAATAAATGTTCAACTACTATTAAAGGTCAAAATTATTTCCAAATAATTAATTAGTTTTTAATTCCCTAAACATAATTTGGACTCACTAATTAGCGAATATTTGAATTATTGAATATCTTAATGAGCACTTAGTAAAGTCGGCGCATTAAATTTTCATCAGAATTGTAAATGATGGGTCATCCATCACGAAGTTAAAGCCTTCGACAACGAGAGTAAATAACACTAGACAAAATGGCTTTTGATCTATATAAATTATGCACAAGGTTATTTAGCTATTGATATGATTCTTCTCTTGGCACCATGGGGACGGTTCTCTAATCCTCTTACAGAAATGCTGCACTGCGTATTTATCCATGTAGAACTCGCATCCAGTCGTTAACTGCTTAGTCCCAGATATTTTACAATCCATGGCAGTTCAGAGTCTAGATTGTTGACTTCGCAAAAAAAAAAAAACAAAACAAACAGCAGACCCTTGTCTGCAAGCGCAGTATGCGGATAAAGACATGTTGCACAGCAGCTATCGGACACCGAATATCCTGAACTTTCAGGTCTAATCTGGTGACTTCAGTTAAATGAGATGGTCCTTACACTTGCATCAGATGACATTGAATTCGAATAAAGATTTCCTTTGTTCATTTTGGGGGTAAAAAATCATCAAAACACCTTAGTTTCAGTTATTTCTTTTATTTTTTCCTTTGGCATCTTTCCTTCTTTCTTTTATGTAAATGCTTTTCTTTCTTTCTTTCTTTCTTTCTTTCTTTCTTTCTTTCTTTCTTTCTTTCTTTCTTTTCATTTAAAAAGGAGTTATTGTAATCATCAGTCCCAATACGAGAATGTTTGAATACATAGTAAGTATCCGTTGTTTTACAATTAAACCCGCAGGATAAGTTCAATTTTTTATTATATTTTGATAGAAAAATATGGTATATTTTTCCATCTTCTTCGAATATGATCAACTAAAGCAATTATATAGAAAAATATGGAATTGAAATACCTTTCCTTTTTCTTTAATAGACAATAAAGACTGCAGCAAATATTAGTACATACACTTTCATTTATTCTCTCTCTCTCTCTCTCTCTCTCTCTCTCTCTCTCTCTCTCTCTCTCTCTCTCTCTCTCTCTCTCAATAAATCTTTTAAGATTCTGACAAACCACTTACTGATAAATACAAAGTCAGCGAATCCATTGATACAGAAACAGTTAAACGAATGAGTTGAAACGTACGTCTACCCCGCCAGAGGCTGAGAATAGAAATTATACTGTTTTTGCAAACTGAAAAATGATTCGCTTATTGTTTTGTATTATATATAGTGGGTTTAGGATTATTTCTGAAGTTAGAAAGATTTATTGTGCGTATTAATCTGTTGGTCTTGTTGCTGAGATTATGTGATCATGCTTGTCTGTGTTTGCGTATGTATGTGATGGACCAGTGAGTGCATAATGACACACATCTCATCCTAAACAGTGAAATATTTTGTGTTTAATTTAATTTATTTTTATTTTTAACGTAGCTTTTAACAGTTTTAGTAGTATTGATATGATGTCTATAGTATGGTAGTTAGTAATGTCTAACATTGATGCATCATGCCGCAGACATATAGCATCATATCCCATCTAGTAACATTATACTGACACCAGTCCGACCAGTCCTAAAACTAACCTCTTAATGCAGAGTGCTCGGTGATGAAGCTGCTACAATCATTTCTATAAGTCTTTTGTATGATTCGGCCGGGGTTCGGACAAGCGACCTTCCGCATCTGAGGTGGACTCTATAACCACTTAGTCCACCGGAACGGTCCCTAAAATACTTGGAATATGACTGAAACTTTTCTTGAATGTACACAGAAAAGTTTTTTACAGGAACAAGGGCAATAATGATTATAATAAAGGCAGTCTGGGTGGGAGTTGGAGTAAGAATATGAGAAAACTATGGATACGCAGCTTTGTTTCAGAATTTGACACTTCTTATGCAATGAATCGAGCGCATAGAATACGTTTCAGTATTCAAAATTAAATTCGGGCTACGTTGAAAAACGACCCGGTGTCGATACCGTTGCCGCTAAAAGCAGATTACGGCCAGTCTATAATTCGATAACATTGCAATGGTTAATTTGCTTCTGTCAAGTTTTTTAACGTTAGCAGGGAAGAACCGACAAATTGAGTTATGTCTTGATGTAATAAGCCTTAATCACTACGGAAAATGTAATAAAATACGTTTATGAAGGAAGACGGGACACGGCATGTCTGTTTATAAAACACAGTTTTGATAAGATAGACAAAGTTAAGTATATTAACTACAATTATGTTTAACCGTGTTCTGCACATACTTTAATTACGACAATAAAGACTGACATCCCATTTGTCGTATAATGCAATTTTTGAAAAATTCAGAGTCTAAAATATACCAGACGCGCATAACATGTCAAATATAGACCGAAATCGAATTAAAACAAATAGTACTGCATTAGGCAACAGGGAATGGTCGACATTATCAGCTCACGGCACATAGTACGAGTGGTGGGAAAATGGAGGAGGGCACAGGAAATCTTTTACACACGGATTTTGTGATAGCGAACGTCTCAAAATGACTGTTATGGGAAACCGTCAAATGACCTATTTGGAACAATTCATTATGTCTGAATTTTAAATATTATAACCGAATATTCGTCTCCGCTCCACGATATAGCACTACACAAGGTGAATTTGCAGAATACCACAGTTTTGAATTTAGGGTTTATAAATGCCTATCTTTATCCTTTTCTGCTAAATACATACCTAAACCAACAGGAAATTAAAACATTTTAAAATTTAATTAGTGGAAATAAAAAAGAGAGTGGATGTCTGATGGCAATTCACTTCAATAAAGAAAGACAATTGTAATGGATCATAAAGACTAAATCACATATTGAAGTTACAGCTATCTTCATCTTTGTACTTTTGGACTGAGTTTGATAAACATGTCTATAGAATGGAAATGTGAAATAAAACAAACACTCAGTTTACATCAATTCAAACTAAATATAAATGGTTACCAGTGTAAAAACAATCAATGCACATGAAGTAGCACATAAAATCCAACATTTATATAATTCGTATTTCTCTTTATGTTCCAAATGGGGAGTAATCTTAAAAATACGTATAGTTTGGTAAGCTTGCAAATTTCTTGTATGAATATACATAAAGGAAAAGAAGATATTAAGATATATCTCTCTGCATGTTTTGTGTAAATACAGTATAATTTTATTTGCAATATTTTGCTTGTCTGTCTCGTAATTGTCTTCAGAGCTCCCTAGATAATTCATTTTAAAGCATTAGGGCTTATAATGTAAGAGTTGAGGATGGAAATATTTCTAACGTCTGCCGAAAATACATTTAAAAAGATAATGAAATACACAATCTAAATATTCCAAACTAAGTAAGATATGTATTTTTGTCATCTATACTACTGCTGAAGAAAAGACAGTGTCCTATATTTAATTTGTGATTCATATATTTGATCCTACATAGGTATACAAAAAATAACTGGCAAAACAATTAAACATCCTAATAACTATAAGTGCGCCATCTAACGATTAATCAGGAAAGATAACTTGAATAGAGCTATTACCGGCTTAACAATGTTCTTATCGTTTTAATATTGGTATACTTGGATAACATACATTTTGTTTTACCTCGTTTCAACTGAAAGATTTTAATTAATAGGTGTAAAACTTACTTGTCAAGAAATACTTGCACAACATAAATACCAGATTAAAGCAGTAGGAAGTCTTAGAACAGTTTAGAAAAGCATTTGGACCCATCAGCATTTCCTTGTGTTGTGGATTGCACTGTTCAATTTGTAACTTCTAGTTCTTCAATGTCCCATGAAACTATAGAGAAATAAGTTTGTTGCCAGTTTTAAGCAAGAGTTTACAACTGTTCTGAACAACCGATTACATAATTTGGGTGTACCAAATGAAATTCTTGGAGAGAACAGTCTGGCTTCATGTCCTAATATTAAACAGTTGACTCTATGTTTACACTATAGACACATAAAAAAAATATCTGAGGTAAACATGAAAAAAGTCTAATATACCATTTTTTAAAAAAAAAATCAAAATATAAGTATCAACATGATTAAAGCAATCTACATAGACGTCAATGCAATCTACATAGACGTCAATGCAATCTTAATAGACATCAATACAATCTACATAGACGTCAAAGCAATCTACATAAACGTAAAATCAATCTACATATTGGTCAATGCTTGTGTTAATTCTAATAATTGTTTGCGCAGTGCTTTTGATTGTCCAACTGAAGTACGACAAAGATATGTTTTTATCTCCATTATTTTTTGCCTTCGTTCGGAATAATTTTCAGAGTATTATGGCGGAGGGGTCTAGTTGAATATCGCTAGAAATAATAGAAGAGTTTACATTGTAATAAAATTAAAGAAATGCGCATTTGGTTGCAGCGCCCCGTTTAAGCAATTCTTAGGTTTGTGTGATTACTTGTTTAATTATTGGAATTCAGTGCAATGGGAAATATTTCTTAGCCCGAAATAATTAGCCGATTATTAGGAGCAAACGTCACGGAAAGTTTTGTGAATTTTCAAGATGCCATGTTCAATGAGTAGCGAATTCAGGCCCAATCCGCATGACTTTCCCTGTCGTATTGTAGTACTTTATAAAATCTAGTGGTGTACATTGGCGTTGTGACTGCAGTGGCAGTATTTATGGTAGGAAACGGGAAAATACACAATGGAATAAATGAGAAGGGACCCGGCATATACCATTTATGTCGCCATGGTGTCAAATGTGATGTAGTTTTATTGGTTTGATGTGCATTGAAACTATATATTGACTGGAAAGTTCCTTCTGTTAGGGATAGGTGTAGAGTTTCTACGGTGTGAACTACTGGCGGAATGGAAAGTTGATTTAGAGAAATTATGCTGATGTGCGGTTGATGGTTATTTGGCAAGTTGTAAATAATGTGGTCTTACATTGATTAGAGTAAAATGTATGCATATAATGGACACGTCGGGCTTTCCAACTTACAACTGAAGTTGTATAGAAGTCTTTGGAAATTTGGGGTAAACGTATGACTAAAAACGGGATTAGCGCCAGGGTTTTGACACCGCTCGGTCAAACAAAGACCCCTGGCTTGTAACAAGATTGATGCATTGATACTATTCTCAGACTTTGTGTTTCAGCTTTATAAATATGAAAAGATATACACATACATGCATTTATTATGTTTTTAAATATATTAAGTAACGCAAATTACTGGATTCCGTAACGGTCGCTGTCTACGTACCTACGAGAAATTGTACTACAGTCTCAAACAATTGTGACTGAACATTCTCTAAATAAATGGACTGCATATTCTCCTCAAAACATTATTGGCACATGTGTCAAAATGCCCTGTCCTGGCACATGTGTCAAAATGCCCTGGCCTGTCACATGTGTCAAAATGCACTGGATTGTCACATGTATCAAAATGCCCTGGCGTGTCAAGCGGTAAAGTATATACACACTGAAAAGCTTTTGATCTAAGTTTGGCAAGTGGCCTATGCTTACCATGCTTCTACATATTTGACACGATCATCTGATGTACAAGGCTTCTACAAATAACCTGATATAGAAATTGTACACGTTGAGCTTTGTACATTTGTACTGGGCTTGCCAGAATAACATGCCACATTTGTCTATCGTGAATTAGAAAAATACTCTTGAAAAGAAAACAACTTTTTATATTCGAATTTGTAAACACTTTTTTCGGTTTTTAAATATGTCAAATAGCGAAGTTACAATTCAATTGTATAATTTCAAATTTAAATTGGGTAAAAGAATGTAATTATTGGGCAAAGGACATAAAATATTATTAAAATATGAATTTGGTAATGTTTGGTTAAGACAAAGTGAAGCTGATGAGCGACTGTTTACAGAATTATTTAGATAGCGATGTAGAGATATTTTCATGCAAGAACTGACTGGAGAATAACGAAATGGATATTTTATGTTTTTATAAGTGTACTAAAGCATTTAGATGACCCAGATGAGTTGTGTTTAGGCAATTTAATATGTTGGTTAAGAGCAGGAAATTTATAGCAAATATTGGAAGATATGAATATATTCAATTCAAAATTAGAATATGTCTAATGTGTAAGACATAAATAGAAAACGAGAATCACTTTATTGTAGCATGTCATTTTTGAATGACTAAGAAGAAAGTTTCCTCCATTGAATATTTACCGAAAGCCATACATCTAAAAATTATATGCAGGTTATTACTAATAAAAAGTTGTAATGACAAATATATCTTTATTATTTTTCAATGAATCGAAAGTTAGAGAAATTATTATGACACTAGATATGTATTAAATAAATCAGCAATAGAACCTACTCCATTGTAAGACCCTGTCTATGAATACCAGAATGCACGAATATTCATGAGCTACAAAGTCGAAAGTGTATGCAATTAGTAATGATCCTCAGAATATTAAATTGTTTGTATATTTCTGCCGGTGGACTACCACACGAATTATTATTATTATTATTATTATTATTATTATTATTATTATTATTATTATTATTATTATTATTATTATTATTATTATTATTATTATTATTATTATTATTATTATTATTGTTGTTATATAAATTATTTAATTAATTACTAAATAAATTATAATGTATTATAATAATTAATTTTGCTGATGTCAGTGCCCTCGTGAACCGACGATGACATATTTAGTATTATTACAATTTTGTTAGCTCTTTAAAATAAACTAGCAATATATTACATTTTTAAAGATAAAGAGTTTGTAAAGTTTCTTAATGCTAAGCAGCGCCATGGTCTGGCAAGGGATATGGCGATGCCCTATGCATGTCAGTCTGTCAGTCTGAATCACACATCCTCCTGAGCCTCTAAGTGGCACTGTATCGCTTTCTCTTATGATAATCATGTTCGATATGGTTATATTTTAATACCCAGCCCCTGAGAGGGGACAATTTATGAAGCATACAAATTTTGCAGCTACATTGATAGTTATGGGTATGTTTTAACCAAACAGACATGCATGCATGAAACATTTAACCAACAGCCATACCCAAATGAAACATTTAACCAAACAGCAATACCCAAATGACACATTTAACCAAACAGCCATACCTAAGTGACTTATTTAACCAAAACTCTGCACCCAAATAACACATGTAACCTAACAGCCGTATCCATAACCGACGACACATTTAACTAAATAGTTATACCCTGATGACGCATTTAACTAAATAGGCATACTCGATGACACATTTAGCTAAATAGGCATACCCCAATTACACAATAGTGTATGTATGTATGTGCGCGCGTGCGTGCGTGCATATATATATATATATATATATATATATATATATATATATATATATATATATATATATATATATATATATATATATATATATATATATATATATATATATATATATATATATATATATATATATGCATGCAACGATCTTAGGATTAAGGTTAGAAGGCAATGGCTGGGGGAGGGCGAGTGGGATCTTGAGGAATGGATCTCTCGTGTACAACCAAGATAGGGGCTCTAGCTTAATGTAAATTTAACTATTGCATCAAATCTCTCTCTCTCTCTCTCTCTCTCTCTCTCTCTCTCTCTCTCTCTCTCTCTCTCTCTCTCTCTCTCTCTCTCTCTCTCTAAAATGGTTTATCTCTCAAAAATCAGCATCAGTTTGTTTCAATAACATAATAATTAGTTAAAGATGTAAAATAAACTTCACAGAGAGAGAGAGAGAGAGAGAGAGAGAGAGAGAGAGAGAGAGAGAGAGAGAGAGAGAGAGAGAGAGAGAGAGAGAAATATGTGTATATATGTGTGTGTGTGTGTGTGTGTCTCTCTCTCTCTCTCTCTCTCTCTCAAATGAATTATCTCTCTAAGATTTTTCTTAATCTTTTTACTGCTACGTGTATTTCATACATTTCATACAAGAAGTGCAAACCCTACATGTGTTTGTATTACATGTATGCATATATGTATGTCTATATGTATGCACGACGATCTAAAATGCAATTTTTCTGTTGTATCTTTTCATGTAATTTGTGTTGAGTCCAGCCCGCACTTCATCTCAAACAAACTTTGATTCATGTTCCTGTTTCCATAACGACGCATTTATAGTTTTACAAGCATGTTATGAATACAAATTGATCAAATTAGTACATTTATATGTGTTCCGTCAAGATGATAATAGCGAGGAAAACCTGTGTGTTATGCACCCACATCTGTATTTATTAATTTGGAAGATACAAATCTCTGTTGGATACTGAATTTAACACGTTTTTTTTTTTCACTTTGTTATGGATTTGAGGTCTCAATAAAATAAATAAAACTTGCTTTCCCTGCCACACTAAAAGGATCCTTTCTGACCGTGTTGGTATTTGTCATGTGATCAGCTCTGACAAGGATTTATGCACTGTTTTTCTAGCAAAAGGTAGAAACAAGCAAGACGCTTATTGGCTTCTAGGCAATGAGCTGGAATCATGTGACAGTAACATACCACTTTCCAGCAAAGTCCGCCCCTTTGTCTCAGACTGTCTATTAATTGAGCATTATGTGCCGAAAACCAAATTAGCAGAGGCGACTGCGATCGAGAAGCGAAAGACATTAGGGTAACAAATTATAATAAAGTGCTTTGTAGTCGATCTGAGCGTATTAGACTGCATGCTTGAGTATGGCTTGCAAATTGTTTGTTAAATCACATTATCAATAATAATTCTGCAGTTATGACCAGGCGTATGGATTCTCATTTTATTTGATAGGCAGCTGCGGTACGGTATTGTCGTTGACTTGGGCGCAGCATCCGCTTGTAGTTATTATTGCAGCTGTGTGTTATTCGAAGTGAAAGATAGTGATTGTCTTATGATTCGGCATTCCAGGTAAGACATTAGGGATTTCTATCAATTAACCTGGTAATTTACATTAAAAAATAATTCGACGAAGAAGTAAGCATTACGTTAAAAGTGTTTCATATACTTTGGTGATGTAACAAAAACGTCATATTCAAAAACATTTCAAATGACTCTGTGGTAGGGTATAGGTAACTGATGACATTTTATTCTCCACCAGTGACAGTGTTTGCTTCACATAGTGTTACTGTGGTTAATCTGTCCGTCACACCTTGGCTAAGTTTTATGTGTTTGTGTATGTGTGTGTGAGTGTGTGTGTATGTGTGTATGTGTGATATTTGGATTTTTAACATCGCTTTAACAATTTTTCAGTCATATCGCTACGTTGTCTGCAGTGTGTCAGTTTATAATGATGTCTAGCACTGGGGCATCATGCCGCAGACATGTGGCATGATGTCCCACCCAGTAACATTATGGTGACACCAGGCCTACTAGTCCTAATTCTAACCTCTTAATGCTGAGAGCCAAGCGAGGCAGCTGTTAGTACCATCTTTGTAAGCCTTAGGTATGACTCGGCTGGGGATCGAATCCACGACCTCCCGCATCAGAGGCGGACGCTATAACCACTAGGCTACCGGAGTGTTCGGCTAAATCTTAAGTTTATGTACAGTTTCCAGATACCGTTGAGTGCAATCTTGATGAGTTGCTTCTCTCTCTCTCTCTCTCTCTCTCTCTCTCTCTCTCTCTCTCTCTCTCTCTCTCTCTCTCTCTCTCTCTCTCTCTCTCTCTCTCTCTCTCTCTCTCTCTCAGACACACACAGACACTCACACACGTACTCAAACACATACAAGATGCACTTGCAATCAAAGAAGAAGGACAAATCATCAATACTGATTTTAGCTTTATTAATTCATCTTCAGCGTCATGTCCTTTATTGATTATAACTTAATAACTAGCAAACAAGAACTTTGTATTGTTTACTTTTTTAAACGTTTTTGCCCTGTCCTAATGGACACAATTACTATATCATTTAATTTATTCATGACAAATTTGAAGATTGGTCCTCTTGTGGTATTTTCATGTTTTGCTCCTCATCTATATTAATATGTTATACTATAAATAACGGTGCAAGGAGCAAAATTTATGACATACATAATGATGAGATCAGAGTAATAACTGAGATTGTGAGACGTTGAGATGAAAGAGCTGTCGAACAGCGAGAGAAGAAACACTATAGGATGTTTAAAAATGAATCGATTGAATTTAAGGAACCTCCTTAATAAACATGTACATTGTTAAATTTTACGTGCTCACACATGTAACTATCTGGTGTTAAACTTCGTTTGGTAAATGAATAATATATCCATGTGGATACGACATCACGTTATACTACTACTAATAATAATCCGATAATATATCCATGTGGATATGACATCACGTTATACTACTACTACTACTACTACTACTACTACTACTACTACTACTACTAATCCGATAATATATCCATGTGGATACGACATCACGTTATACTACTACTAATAATAATCCGATAATATATCCATGTGGATATGACATCACGTTATACTACTACTACTACTACTACTACTACTACTACTACTACTACTACTACTACTACTCCGATAATATATCCATGTGGATACGACATCACGTTATACTACTACTAATAATAATCCGATAATATATCCATGTGGATATGACATCACGTTATACTACTACTACTACTACTACTACTACTACTACTACTACTACTACTACTACTACTACTACTAATAATAATAATAATAATAATAATAATAATAATAATAATAATCCGATAATATATCCATGTGGATACGACATCACGTTATACTACTACTAATAATAATCCGATAATATATCCATATGGATATGACATCACGTTATACTACTACTACTACTACTACTACTACTACTACTACTGCTGCTGCTACTACTACTACTAATCCATGTTGATACGACATCAGGTTATACTACTACTACTACTACTACTACTACTACTACTACTACTGCTACTACTACTACTAATCCATGTTGATACGACATCAGGTTATACCGCTACTACTATTTTAATAGTGTATCCAAACGGATACATCAGGCTACATCACTAATGATACTACCAATACATTTGCTACTTTTTTTACTGCTACTGATACCGTTACATGCGGTGGTGTTACTTAACACACGAATAAGTTGTTACCGCTGCTGCTACTAACTGAGTTGTTATTGGTCACACTAAATCGTTACTGATGCCTCTACTTACAGTGTTATTGCTGCCGATACTACTAACTTACTGATACCGATACTTACAGCATTGTTACTGTTCACACTACTAAGTCGTTACTTCAACCTTTGCTTTGAGTGTTGTTATTGTTCACAATACCAAGCTGCTACTGATACATGTTGCTGTCTATAATACAGTTGTTGTTGCTGTTGCTATTAACAATACTACTAAGATAACGACATTAATGACAACGACACTTACATTAAATAAAAAATCTTCTACTCAAGCCAGTCTCCTCACACTCCATTGTTGGTACTGATACTATTGAATCCCCTCCTCTTCGTACAACTACTACGACAATAGTAGCTACTAATACTAATACTCTTCTTACTTCACTACTACTACTACTACTACTACTACTACTACTACTACTACTACTACTACTACTACTACCGAAGTTAAAACTCATCGCATTCCTATTCTTTTTCCTTATCATCGTCGTTCTCATCCTCCTCCTCTTCCTCTTACTACTACTGCTACTGTTTTACTGCCATTTATGATGAAATTAAATGTCTCAAGTTTCTTTTCTACTTTCTGTATATTGGTTTCTCCCCGTTCACTTTATATTCTAAGTAAACAGCTGTAGAACAAATTTTTAAACATTTAAACATTTTACTCATGTCACCTGCGGATATGTAATTTTAAAACTCCGAATGTTTATGAATAAAATATATTCATACTGAAGGAACGTAAGTCTTGCATCTCTTACAAGTTTCTTATTTTAATAGTTTTAATTTATTACATTTTTTCACAGGTAGGTGAGGCAGGCTGGACTAAAGGACCATTAAAAAAACGAATTGTGGAAATATCTCTTAGTCAAAAATGCATTGAATATTTGGGTTGATTGAAAACAAAGAAACAACCTACATCTGAGTCACTGAAGGACAATTATAAGTAGTGGCATATGTATTGAGATTTTCTAGAAAGACGATTCAAACTTTGAGCCATGTTCTGTTTCCACTGTCCCCCAACTCTCCATCCTGTGTCCCGACCTATGGGGATTGAGCTACCGTTTCAACCACACCCTTCCTGTAAGTACCTGTAGATATGAATATGTACAACTGACACATCTATGTTACAATTGTTAATGTTCATTCATGTCTACCGTCCTTTGAGAGAGTTGTCATAGGTTTTATCGACTGTCTATACTAAAAGATATTTATGTAAATTGTGTCACTTTCGTTGCTGATTTTGCGATATTTGTATGGCTGAAATTATATTTGGGTTATTTATAAAGAAAATATTAAATATTAGCTAACCTCTTTAAAATGTTCTTACCGTTTCCACCTTTGGAACTACGTTACGAGTGTGTGTACGTGTGTATGTATGTGTGAGTGATTTGGACTGTTAATATAGCTTTAGCAATTTTTCAGTCATATCGCTACGATGTCTGCAGTGTGACAGACCTAACACTAACCTCCTAATGCCGAGCGCCAATTGAGGCAGCTGCTATTACCATTTCTAATATTCTTTAAACCATGTGTCGATCTGTCATTGTAGATCATCTGAGAGACACTGCAGTGAATCTACCTATTGAAATTTACTAAGTTGCGAATACATTATTTGCTTTTGTGCAACAAGGCATTCAATAAAGTAGGACATCTTGGCGTGTGCTACTGACTTACAAAATAACGGTATCAGTATTTGTCTTTATAATCATTTTGCTATCTTACTAATCGGAAAACAGAAAATAAAGAGTATTAAGTGAAAGGAATTCTTAAATTTCGACAGCTATACAGGCTTGCGTACGCCAAGTATCACTTCTTGACTGATATTTGTTTCTGTCATATATCAAGGATATACAATAAAAAGGGACTTTTTTGGTAGACGATACTTCACTGTTTGTCTTCGATCTGCTATATGCATATATTCGGTACAATAAAGTGTTTTATCACGAATTTATAGTATATATGGTTTTTGTGCCAACACCCAACCAAGTCCCTAATAATGGGACAAATACAAACGATTAAGGAAGCAAACCCTGAAGAAAGTAAAACAGTGATATTGTGCTGAAGTAGAAGAAATGAGGAAAGATAGAAATTTAGATAATTAAAACTATCTTAAAATGATAATTCTTGGTGCCTAAGAAAATTATATTTAACGTACAGAAGAATTTAGTAGAAAGTTGTTGCAAGGTTTAAAATATTATAAACTTCACCATCTTTAATTATATTTATTTTTCCTCATTATATTATACTTTAATAAATATGTCCGCTAATTATCAATGCCTCCATTAATTTCAAGTCCGGAATCCCAAATGGCACTTTAACATGTTTTATTGGTTTATTGGGGTGAGTTGGTTCTGTACCGGGCACTCAACATATTCGAACAGTACAAATTACTTGTCTATCACACACGGCAGAGAGAGAGAGAGAGAGAGAGAGAGAGAGAGAGAGAGAGAGAGAGAGAGAGAGAGAGAGAGAGAGAGAGAGAGAGAGAGAGAGAGAGAGAGAGAGAGACTGCAACATGTGGCATTAAACTGCCGTGTTTGATACGTTTTATTCTGGTTGGTGTTATCAATAAAAAAAGCCGTTAGAAATTTGGTAATTCTAATGTCCAGACTCTTTTGACTCATTTGTTTAGACTAATTTGTGTGTATGTACCAGGATTTAAGTTCGGTACGTGAACTGAAAACTTCAAGACAATGTTGTGTACACTAGAGATGCTGTCAATACATAATTCACCAAAATATTTACCTGAACGGGAACACTAAATATTAATCTGCAGTTCAACTACAAATTCGTATGCAAAGGCAAATCCATAAAATGCCATACATGACCTCTTACACCTAAAACAATATTATATTTGCTGATTTAAGTTCCGGAATAACTTTTAAAAGCAAGAAGAATTACACTCGAATGAGTCCCACAGTTAGTCCAGATACCACATATGTATCACAAGAATATTATTTTCAACTTGAATAAATGTTCTTAAAAACCTAAAATACCAACTAGACAGAAAAACTAGAAAATAATCATATATCGTTGTATTGGTTAGCTCTTACAATATGAAAATATAATTCGTCTAGTCTTGGAATATGGCAGCATTATTAGTCCAGTCTTAGAACGTGGACGCATTAATTGTCCAATCCCAAAATATGACAACATAATTCGTCTAGTCTTAGATTATGTCAGTATTGTTTGATGTAACATTATTATTTTAAAACCCCATTGGCTGGACAATATAAAACCTGCAGAATTATAAGATGTCTTCGAAAAGCTATTGTTCACACAATTTTAAATCATAAATTTTGCTGGCATGACTATTTAACAGAATATTTGTTCCTGGGTAGTAAGTGTTGTTTCGTAATTGCTTATGCCTACAAAGTAGGGAATATGGTCATTATTCCCACAAAGTTTGCTTTTGTGACCAGGACAGTGATATTTTGAAATTACTCTATTTCCAATGAGAAAACGAGCAAATTAATCATTTTCATAAACTTAAAGTAAAACAAAAAACATCTGAATCAAAATTAACATGTATTTGTACTAAAATAATACAAAAATAACTACAACATAATTAGACGTGAGTATTGTTTGAGTGTTTTGTCCAAGATTTGCGATGATACCGTAAATCACTGTCACGAAGCAGCCCCCAAATGTAGTCTCTCATTATGTTCTCGTTTACTGTCCATGGTAGTGGCGTTTAAAGTCCAATATATCATGTTGGAAGCGCTCGCCTTGCTTCTCCGAGTACGCTCCCACGTTCTCCTTGAATATATCAAGATGAACATCAAGGATATGGACTTTGAGGGACATCCTGCAAGCCATTGAGCCGTAGTTCTTCACGAGAGACTTTACCAGCTCCACATCAGTTTTCGGCTTT
The DNA here is from genome assembly GCA_016746295.1 of Potamilus streckersoni. Lineage (NCBI taxonomy): Eukaryota > Metazoa > Mollusca > Bivalvia > Unionida > Unionidae > Potamilus > Potamilus streckersoni. The sequence continues at coordinate 915,905 of JAEAOA010001782.1, read as the reverse complement.
GTGACTGCATAGGAAGCCCCGAACCACTGCAATAAAGCTATTCCAAGCCACTTTATCCTTACTAGTGAGCTTCTTTGGAATATCATTGCACTTAAGGGTCTTTTCATCTGTGGTCTGACGAAGACACCGACTTTGACCTTTACTTCAGACAGCTTAGGGAAGAAGACTTGAAGGTACTCAAGGCTGCCGAATCCATATCAAAAGCTCTGACAAATGTTTTCATTAGGCCCAATTTGATTTGCAGTGGTGGCGTCAGCACCCTCCGGAGGTCCACCAGTGACTCCTACTTGACGTTCCTCCACACAGAGAACTATATCCACTGAGGCTAGATCCACCTATGGTAGTGCCTAGCTATCCCAAAGGCACATATAGCAAGGAAAGTTGGTAAAACTGCCCTGAAGACCCATTAAGAATGCCACCATTTTTAAGTCTCTTTTGACCTCACAGCCGTACTCATACTTCAATGTGTCCAGCAAGGTCTTGATGCTATTGCAATCCTCTTTGAGGTGCACCGAATGAGCCAGGGGAAGAGACGGGTACTTGTTCCCATTATGTATCAGCACTGCTTTGAGGCTTTTGGATAAGCTGATTACATGCAATTCCGATTGCTATGAACAGACTGGTCACATTGAGGCTGAAGCAGAGTCCATCTTGATGGATGAAGACTTGGTGATGCTTCCTCTGACATGAACATTTTCATCCGACAATTTTCCCCTGCTTGAGCCTAGACGTCAATAGCTCGTCATTGTACTTTTTGAGACCAAGATCTCTGATCAAATAGTTGTTTTAGTCGTTTTGGTTGGGGAAGTATAGGTCCTTTCCTCAGCTTCACCTCTGAAATTGTCATCTGGATCTACAACGTCTTCCACCCTATCTGACTTGCTGCTCTCTTCTAAATACGGCTGCTATCTCTCCGGATGAGTGGGTACGGGAAGCTCAGGGCGTTGTGGCGATGGATGAAGGAAGGTATTATCTTGCAAGTCCGATGTTTGGAAGGATCCACCACGCAGAAGCAGCATTTGCTTGATTGTTCAGTTGTTTCCCGCCAAATTCTTGGGATAGCGAAATCATGGCTCTCTTTTCCCCTCTGTAGCATTCTACAAAAATACATATATTTCACCCATTACTAATGTTTAAGAGATTCTCGCAACATTTTTCATATATGTTATATTTTTGATAGCATTGAAAATTGTAAAACATTTTCAAATTAAAAACTTTCACAATTTTAAAAATTTTAACAAATTTTATAACATAAAATTTCGAGCAACAATTGTCCATCTTACCTTCCGGAGTTTTTTTTTTTTGCAGTGTACGTAGGTGAAATGAGCTGCTCGGGGTTTGTCTTAATTCCCAAGAAGCATGCCGAAATATGCATTGTTGGCCTCACACATCTCAGTGTACATTTGTGCTCTTGTCTTGATAAATTTACCGCGGAAGACATAGCAAAATTCGTTAGTATGATGCTTGCAGCCTCTTGATGCCATCTCAGAAAAATGCAGCTGGAACTAAACTGAACTGGTGAGCTTAAGGCCCCTGTATTTATATTGCTATTTAAGGCGCTTGTATTTATAAAGTTTTTATATTACTTAAAAGCTCTAGAAAGTTTTATAAGTTACCCCAAGTTTATTCAGCACTAAATATATCTGAAATGTTCAGGGAAATATGTAAATTTAAAAAATCACTGTCTTGGTCACAAAAGGCAAGTTTGTGGGGAATAATCGCCATTTTCCATACTTTTGAGGCATAAGCAATTAAGAAATAACACTCATTACCCTGAAAAATTGTCACACTGTGCAACTCCTAATGGTACAAGAACAAAAATTATAGCAAATTATATATTCTATACAAATTTGTAAAAGCATAAGCTCTTATTTATTTAGAAAATATGATGCTTTCGTATAATAAACACCAGAACATTACTTTTAGAGCTTCCAAGGCCTATATAAGCTACATTACATATTATTTAGCATCCAACTCAACGAAAATCTACGTCACTTTTAGCATCATACTCCTAGGAAAGCAACATTGCATTTTAGCATCCAGTTTCAGAAAAGATACATTTAAAATAGATTTTTCCAAATGACCGCTAAGAAAATGTACACCAAGCTGTTTCACTATAATTATTGAAAACATTACTAGATAAAAGACTGTACATAAACCATTGTACAGCCATCAGGTAATACTAGTCATTGCCAACTTCGTAAAAATAGCCATCTTGCACTCATCTTTAGAAGATCATCTAAGTGATAGTCCAGCCCGTGCATGTAGTCATCCTTACAAAGATCATCTAAGTGATAGTCCAGCCTGTGCATGTAGTCATCCTTACAAAGATCATCTAAGTGATAGTCCAGCCCGTGCATGTAGTCATCCTTACAAAGATCATCTAAGTGATAGTCCAGCCCGTGCATGTGGTCATCCTTACAAAGATCATCTATGTGATAGTCCAGCCCGTGCATGTGGTCATCCTTACAAAGATCACCCAAGTGATATAAGTGATAGTCCAGCCTGTGCATGCGGTCATCCTTACAAAGATCATCTATGTGATAGTCCAGCCCGTGCATGTGGTCATCATTACAAAGATCATCTAAGTGATAGTCCAGCCTGTGCATGTAGTCATCCTTACAAAGATCAACTAAGTGATAGTCCAGCCCGTGCATGTTGTCATCCTTATAAAGATCATCTAAGTGATAGTCCAGCCCGTGCATGTAGTCATCCTTACAAAGATCATCTAAGTGATAGTCCAGCCTGTGCATGTAGTCATCCTTACAAAGATCATCTAAGTGATAGTCCAGCCCGCGCATGTTGTCATCCTTACTAAGATCATCTAAGTGATAGTCCAGCCCGTGCATGTAGTCATCCTTACAAAGATCATCTAAGTGATAGTCCAGCCCGTGCATGTAGTCATCCTTACAAAGATCATCTAAGTGATAGTCCAGCCTGTGCATGTAGTCATCCTTACAAAGATCATCTAAGTGATAGTCCAGCCCGTGCATGTGGTCATCCTTACAAAGATCATCTAAGTGATAGTCCAGCCCGTGCATATAGTCATCCTTACAAAGATCATCTAAGTGATAGTCCAGCCTGTGCATGTGGTCATCCTTACAAAGATCATCTAAGTGATAGTCCAGCCCGTGCATGTAGTCATCCTTAAAAAGATCATCTAAGTGATAGTCCAGCCCGTGCATGTGGTCATCCTTAGAAAGATCATCTAAGTGATAGTCCAGCCCGTGCATGTAGTCATCCTTACAAAGATCATCTAAGTGATAGTCCAGCCCGTGCATGTAGTCATCCTTACAAAGATCATCTAAGTGATAGTCCAGCCTGTGCATGTAGTCATCCTTGCAAAGATCATCTATGTGATAGTCCAGCCCGTGCATGTAGTCATCCTTACAAAGATCATCTAAGTGATAGTCCAGCCTGTGCATGTAGTCATCCTTACAAAGATCATCTAAGGGATAGTCCAGCCTGTGCATGTAGTCATCCTTACAAAGATCATCTATGTGATAGTCCAGCCCGTGCATGTAGTCATCCTTACAAAGATCATCTAAGTGATAGTCCAGCTCGTGCATGTAGTCATCCTTAAAAAGATCATCTAAGTGATAGTCCAGCTTGTGCATGTGGTCATCCTTACAAAGATCATCTATGTGATAGTCCAGCCCGTGCATGTGGTCATCCTTACAAAGATCATCTAAGTGATAGTCCAGCCCGTGCATGTAGTCATCCTTACAAAGATCATCTAAGTGATAGTCCAGCCCGTGCATGTGGTCATCCTTACAAAGATCATCTAAGTGATAGTCCAGCCCGTGCATGTAGTCATCCTTACAAAGATCATCTAAGTGATAGTCAAGCCCGTGCATGTAGTCATCCTTACAAAGATCATCTAAGTGATAGTCCAGCCCGTGCATGTAGTCATCCTTACAAAGATCATCTAAGTGATAGTCCAGCCCGTGCATGTAGTCATCCTTACAAAGATCATCTAAGTGATAGTCCAGCCCGTGCATGTAGTCATCCTCACAAAGATCATCTAAGTGATAGTCCAGCCCGTGCATGTAGTCACCCTTACAAAGATCATCTAAGTGATAGTCCAGCCCGTGCATGTAGTCATCCTTACAAAGATCATCTAAGTGATCATCCTTACAAACAAATCGACTACTGTGTACTGGAATGTTTGTCATATACAGTGTAAGGAAATGCCCTCTTCAACTGCATCTCCATTCCGCCCATCCAAAGTAATATCAGCCTTCTTCTTATATACAGGACAACGACCACCCATGGCATCCAAAGTAAAATCAGTCTTAGTGTTATATCAGATGCATTGCTCACAAAAAGTAGCTAGCTACCTTGCTAACTTAAACAAAGCCTGAAAAACTATTTAGCTTGTTTTACAGTATATTAATGATGTGCAACAAAACCTTAAAGATTATTAAATAGCATTCAGCCTTAATCCAACGTCATCTGCAAATTCTTCATCTTTTATTTTTACTTTTCGACAAGTATTACTTTTGTTTCTTTTTATATTTTTCTCCTCCTTCGTAACTCACTTAAGGGTCATTCTTGTAGAGCACTTACTGTCTTAGTATTATAAAATCTGTGTTTTCTTATTCATCTTTTGACTTTTATAATCTTTCTTCCCGATGAAATAAATGTTATCCCTAATGTTAGCAATATTGTTAAGTGTACTATGGAAATTATCATTTAAAAACTACTACAATTAAATAGCAACATTCAGCAAAATAGCCAAGTTTTAATACTTAACGGATAAAGTGGTTTAGGGCTATAATGTGTCATTGATAAAAGGTTTAAAGGACTATAATGTGTCACTAATAAAAGGTTTAAAGGACTATAATATGTCACTGATGAAAGGTTTAAAGGACTACAATGTGTCACTGATAAAAGGTTTAAAGGAATATAATGTGTCACTGATAAAAGGTTTAAAGGAATATAATGTGTCACTGATGAAAGGTTTAAAGGACTATAATGTGTCACTGATAAAAGGTTTAAAGGAATATAATGTGTCACTGATGAAAGGTTTAAAGGACTATAATGTGTCACTGATGAAAGGTTTAAAGGACTATAATGTGTCACTGATAAAAGGTTTAAAGGAATATAATGTGTCACTGATGAAAGGTTTAAAGGACTATAATGTGTCACTGATGAAAGGTTTAAAGGACTATAATGTGTCACTGATGAAAGGTTTAAAAGACTATAATGTGTCACTGATGAAAGGTTTAAAGGACTATAATATGTCACTAATAAAAGATTTAAAGGACTATAATGTCTCACTGATGAAAGGTTTAAAGGACTATAATGTCTCACTGATGAAAGGTTTAAAGGACTATAATGTCTCACTGATGAAAGGTTTAAAGGACTATAATGTCTCACTGATGAAAGGTTTAAAGCACTATAATGTGTCACTGATAAAAGTTTTAAAGTCTATATTAGGTCACTGATAAAAGGCTTAAAATCTATAATATGTCACTGATAAAAGGTTTAAAATCTATAATTAGTGACAGATGAAAGGTTTAAAATCTATAATATGGCACTGATAAAAGGTTTAAAGTCTATAATAGGTCACTAATAAAAGGCTTAAAATCTATAATATGTCACTGATAAAAGGTTTAAAATCTATAATTGGTCACAGATAAAAGGTTTAAAATCTATAATATGGCACTGATAAAAGGTTTAAAGTATATAATATGGCACTGATAAAAGGTTTAGACACCAGAGTGATGTATGTAAGGTAAAGTTATTTGTAATTTAAAAATGCACAGGGGAGAAAATGTTTGCATTGTTATATTCTACTTTCATGTAATGTTGCTGAAATTTCTTTGGCTATTGTACTTTTGAAAATTTTAAATGATCTTAGCACACTGCTGACTAAAACGACTGCTCCCTTGTGCTCCAAAAATTAACCATGGACTTGTCTAAAGTACACTATTCTTGGCAGCTATTAAAAGAAAATAATTTTCCCAAACTAGACAGTACCGGCTTCTAAAAGTGCAATGAATGAATTGCCAAATACATAAAATGTAAAAAAAGTTATCAGCTCTTTTTTTTACAATTTACCACTGAAGTTCGAGAAGTAAAAATGAGCAAGTAAAGCTAGCACCTTTTTGAAAGATGCACATCTGCAGTAAGGCCAAGCTATATACTCTATATCCCACATTACACCTATCAATCATACAGCAAAATAAAGGGAATTAAAGGTTCTTTGAACAATACCTAAGATATACAAAGTCTTTTTTAAATAACCAGTATAACTAGTGAGGAAGCCCGGGGAAATTATTTTTCTTTTAAAATTCTAACCCTATGCTAACTACGAAGCTATAGAGCGACACCATAATATGGCACTGATTAAAGGTTAAAGTCTATAATAGGTCAGTGATAAAAGGTTCAAAATCTATAATATGGCACAGATAAAAGGTTTAAAGTTTATAATAGGTCACTAATAAAAGGTTTAAAATCAATAAATTGGCACTGATTAAAGGTTTAAGGTCTATAATAGGTCACTGATAAAAGGCGTAAAATCTATAATATGGCACTGATAAAGGTTCAAAGTCTGTAATATGGCACTGATAAAAGGTTTAAAGGACTATAATGTGTCACTGATAAAAGGTTTAGAGTCTATAATATGGCAATGATAAATGGTTTTAATTATTTATCTTTGAAATTCTAACCCTATGCTAAATACGAAACGGTAGAGCGCCAACATAATCTGGCACTGATTAAAGGTTTAAAGTCTATAATTAGGTCGCTGATGAAAAGTTCAAATCTATAATATGGCACTTATAAAAGGTTTAAAGTCTATAATGTGGCACTTATAAAAGGTTTTAAGTCTATAATATGGCACTGATAAAATGTTTAAACTCTATAATAGATCAATGAAAAAAGGTTTAAAATCTATAATATGGGAATGATAAAAGGTTTAAAGTCTATATTGGGTCACTGATTAAAGGTTCAAAGTCTACAATATGGCACTGATAAAAGGTTTAAAGTGGGCAAAGGGATATAATATGTAACTGATAAAGTGAGTAAAGGGCTATGATAGGTCTCTGATAAGGTGGGTGTAGGACAATAATATGTCACTGATAAAGTTGTAAGGGGTTATAATGTTACTGATAATGTGGTTAAAGGGCTATATTATGTCACTGATAAAGTGAGTAAGGGGATATAATATGTCAATGAAAAAGTGGGTAAAGGGCTATAATATGTCACTGATAAAGTGAGAAAGGGGCTATATTATGTCACTGATAAAGTGGGTATAGAGCTATAATATGTCACTGATAAAGTTGATAAGGGGCTATAATATGTCACTGATGAAGTGAGTAAGGGGATATAATATGTCAATGATAAAGTGGGCAAAGGGCTATAATATGTCACTGATAAAGTTGTAAGGGATTATAATGTTACTAATAAAGTGGGTAAAGGCCTATATTATGTAACTGATAAAATGGGCAAAGGACGATAATATGTCACTTATAAAGTGGGGAAAGAGCTATAACATGTCACTAATAAAGTGAGTAAGGGGCTCTAATATGTCACTGATAAAGTGGGTGTAGGGCTATAATATGTCACTGATAAAGTTGTAATGGGTTATAATGTCACTGGCAAAGTGGGTAAAGGGCTATAATTTGTCATTGATAAAGTTGGTAAAGGTCTATATTATGTCACTGATAAAGTGGGTAAAGGGTTTTATGTCACTGAAAAAGGTGTAAAAATGTATAATATTTTACTTTTAAAATTGGTTAAGGGTTATATAACTTCACTTTTAAATGGGGTAAGAAAAATTATTGATGTATTGCATATATGTTTGCATTATTAATCTTACTGAGAATAATTAGGCATACAAGAATCAATTATTTGCCTGTCTTGCCTTATTTCCCATTCCTGCCATTAGACTTCCCAAATATTTAATCGTTTATATGAACTTAAATAGTTAAATATATACTGTGTTATTGTCAATAAAAGTAACATTTATTCTCTACTCATTTTGTTGCATCCATGTTTTTCAATATCACTGATAAAATCGGCAGAAAGCATTGATAGACTGCAATTGACTCAGGTTCTAACTACATCGGTATGAAAAATGATTATTTTATTGGATTGTATCGTCCGGAAGAGGCTTACCTATGCCACCAAGTAGCACTTACAGCATGACTACTAATGTAGGATCCTACTCACCTGGTGCTAATCGTGATTACCATTTTATTAATTTCCGGAATAAAATATTTAATACTCAGGTTAATTAAATGCCATTCCGTAAGTCACTGTAATTGTGCCATATGACTTTAAATTAGTAATCAGAAACTATAGACTATAATAACTCTAGCTGCTAACGGTATCAGGCTTACACGATGGAAATTGTCACTTGGTAAGAAAATGCTAGTATAACAACCTATTTATTTTGGATGGTTTTGAAAACATCACCATGCAGTTTGGCATGTAAAAAGAAAATTATGCTCTTAGAGTAAATAGAGTAAAATAGCAGCGACTTTATATCAACTAGTAGTTACAGTTAATCTCTCTTTTTTACAGGTGATAACAATAAATCCTATGGTTTGTTTATATACGTTCCTAGCAAAAGGGTGTAATACTTTACTAATAAAATGGATACAACATAGATTCGCTGCATGGACCTCTTAATTATATATGTATGTATGTCTATATGTATGTATGCATCTATGTATCTATGTATGTATGTAAGTATGCATGCAGGCATGTATGCCTATGGATTAATTGCAATGTGTAGTTTCTGCTATGTTCATTTAAAATCATTGCTAAAATATATTGTGAAATAATTAAGATGAGAAAATAAGACAAAAGTTTATTGAGTTTGAAAATCCTGCGCGTGCCGATCGTGTCAATCATATAACCGAATAAGGTGCATGTAAAATAACATACGAACAACAGTACCGCACCTTAGCTAATCTCTAGATACGCTGCTATAAACAATAATTGTACTATTTCCCAGCATGGTCTTAAATATGCGTATTTCAAACTATTTAAACCCATTGGCCTGTATATTCTCTTCTGATCTTTTTTTATTTTCATTTTCTAAAATTTTGCTCAGCGTTACTTTTAAGCAAAATTTTACTTCAAGAAATTCAAATGTTAATATTACTAGGACGTGTAAAATTATTATGATGTAAATATTGAAATTAAGTCTAAGTTCCTTCGTCTCTTTCGCAATAACTAAGCATATAAATAAACATAATCACAAGTAGTTTTCATGTAATCTTTTATAAATAAAATATAAATCGGGGTGATTTCAAATAGACTGAAATGAACAAATTTTTCTTTTTTTAAAAAAAGACTTTCGTATGCTTTGTAGAGGAGTTGTCCGCGCCACATAAAGTTATTTTAAGGTTTATGCTCTCTCTCTCTCTCTCTCTCTCTCTCTCTCTCTCTCTCTCTCTCTCTCTCTCTCTCTCTCTCTCTCTCTCTCTCTCTCTCTCTCTCTCTCTCTCGTTGAGGTTGAACAAGGATTTCATGGAGACTTTCTTTGTTCAGTATCAACAGGTATTTTTTTTTTCACTGACCGTACAAAGAACACCATCCACCTGAGTGGACACATTTTAATAGACATACATAATATGATAATGCTCATAGAAAATATATCATTTTCTAATTCTGTCATGAATGTGTCCCAGGTGAATGCGGTTTGCACAGACAAATAATTCATTTGTAATTGTGCAAGATGATAAATTCGCAGGAACATCCATTTTTGCTTATATTCGATTTTATTCCAGTCTTATGACTGAAAACACAGGATATAGATTCCATCAATATATTATCGCATTCCAATGGAAATATTTTTTTTTCACAGTTATCATATATCTTTGTTAATAGCAAATAGTCGAAGGCCGGCTGCGACCGGTGAAACCTGTTGCAAACCTGATGTGTTGCGCCTGTTTTCCTAACGGAAAACCAAAACAGCTTCCAATGTCATCATTCGTTAGATTGTCGTGAATTTTGAAATCACAGTTAATTGTACATCGTGGTTAAAATGACGGAGCAAAGTGAGGTCAAGAAAAAATTATCAAAATATAAATATATGGTTTCAAGCATCGATTTCAAACAAAATTATCAAGCGAAAGTTTGTCCAATATGTTGTTCTATCCGAAATTTAACGGACATTGAACAACTTTTTCGTAATAATCCCATTGTAGAAACCCCAAAAAACGTAATTTTGCCAACATGTTATGAAATCTCTTTAGCCTTGAGAAGCTAGTGGTCCCTAGAAAAGAAATAACAAACATTAATTATCTTCTCATCGGACGCACACGTTTCATATTTCAAAAAAATCTCCGTGGCTTCGCGCGGTGTCAGTCGGTACACAATCGGAATTTCTGACGCCAGTTCAATAATATAACCTATTCATAAAAAGACAGAACGAAAATATTACGACCTTTCTGCGATAGATTATTGAAAAGGAATTCCTTATAGTCCTGTTCCAACAGCATTTAATTCGCTTGAGTACTCTTCTTATACAAGATGAATAACTTTTTTAATCTAATAAAAAGATTGGAATAAAAATTTTATTTTTTTTGTTTTGAATATATATATATATATATATATATATATATATATATATATATATATATATATATATATATATATATATATATATATATATTAACTTTGAATATAGTAATTTATATCAAGCTAGCCTGAGAATGTGTAGATTTTTCAATAGAAACTATCTGGACAATTCACTGGAGTGAGTTACTAAAAATATTGTTTTTCACTGCGCTCAATAGAAATAAATATGATCAAAACATTGGATATGCTAATGATTTACTTCCTTGGTCTAGTGAAAAGTATGGCAACATTTCACGCTGAAACATCTAGTTCCAATTCCACAACATGCTTTTCATACAATTTATTTTCTTATAGGCACTCTTTTTGTCTCGAATTAGGAAAGACAGTTATCTAATTGCTGGTATTTTCCGTGTGAATAAATACAAAACACACAAAGCAGAACATATACGGTAAATATCTGACATGATCGCGCGGGTTCCAGTAAGAAATTTCCTACTTGAGTCTATTCTTCACAACACTAACCAATTCGTCTTAATATAACACACGAATAATATTTGCTTGTTCCGAGTGAAATACCTTTACATTGTATTCAGCGGGTTAAGAATCCCTCAAGTATTTTGACCTACTAGATAACTTTAATCCGTTATTCACTCAATCCAAATACATGTCATCTATTTACAGTCTTTAAATTTAAATTATGGCCGACCTCTGTAGCTAGCTCGTGTCTCTTCCCAGGCTTTTCCCTCTTTAGTTACAGCACTGCATGACGCATGGGTAAATATTACGATGTCACCAATGAAAACATTTCTGCATGCATCCAATCAAAGCAGCGGTCATACAGGTACATAATGAATATATCGGATCTGCTCATTTGTCAGATAAAGACTTAAAGAAATTTGGAGTGACATTTCTCATATTTGGTTCAATTGATGGGTTTGTTGCAAATCTCGTTCAAAGTACGAACGAAGTATTGGTGTCAAAAGTTCCACATTATTTTATGAATTACAAAAGAAATGTAAAAAGGTCCATGTTGAAATATATTAATCACAAAAGAATATTCTTGCTTTAGCACTCTGAATAATTTCTACTGAATGTCTCTGTTTAAAGTTTTGATGACGAAGCACTTATTTTCCAAAGAATAAAAATTATTCTTAAATAAAAAAAAATAACTCCAAGTTGGCAGAAACAGAAAATACTTATCTCTTGAAGGTACTTTTACGACTGAATCAAAATCACTATAAAAAAACGCAAGTCTTAAGCACAATTGTAGATCACGTAATAGGTCCTGTGGTCACACATTACAAGCCACTTGACACATGCACCCAAATGTTGATGACAAAAGGTGATCACGCGAGTTATGAATGCATGTATGATCTTGATACTAACCAATCATTTATACTTCAGGTTTACTAAGTGTCTAAACGAATTCAGCTAAAATTATGCTAATGAAATAATTTTGTTCTGTACAAACAGAATGTACTTTATAAAAAAGTATCGAATTTGGTGAAAAAAATTATTACAATAAAATGTAAGGAAAAATAATTCGAATATTTTTTAAGCTAACACACGAGCAATTTAATTAAATATTCGTAACAGGTATAAATAATAATTCCCGAATACGTTTGAACCATCAATGAAACATAAACACCTTTGGCCAACACAAAGAATCCAGAAGATGGACATGGCACAGTCCAAGCGGAGACCCTCACAGTCAGATTGAGTACATGATAGAGGCACGTACAGTCAAGTGTAAACATCGCCAAGACTCGAAGCTTTCACGGAGCGGACATGGGAAGTAACCATGATCTGGTGATAATGTCCTTCAGGCTACATTTAAAGAAGGCCAAGAAAGAGAGCCGCACAAGAATAAAGTTTGATCTTGAGAAATTGAAGGATCCCGAAGTAGCAAAAGCCTTCTGGGCAATGATTGGTGAGAAATTTACACCGCTTACCATTCTCGGCGTTGATGATACAGACTTGGACACTTTGATCACCACCTTTAATACAGCAACGACCGAAACAGACAGCGATATCTTTGGTAGGTATCGCCTAATCAAGACGCTATGGGTTACAGCTGAGATCCTGCATCAGTATAACAAGAGGAGGGAGCTGAAGAAGAAAAACCGATATAGAATGGGCAGAGCAGTGCAAGGCAGTCAACGAGGAAATCATGTAAAGCAAAAAAAAAACCCAAAATAGAACAGGATAAAAGAACAGTCTAAAGACATTGAAGAAAACTTGAAAAGGAACAACAGTAAGAAAGCGTACCAACTGGTCCATGATCTAACAAGCACAAAACAACGGCAAGTTACCTCCTTACAGGACAAAGCTGTAAACTGCCCCACTGGAAAAAAAATACATTCTGAAAAATGGACAGAGTACTGCGCCTAATTTTACAACCACCGAGCCCCAATAGATCCTTAGGTACTGAACGTCCCTCCAGCAACTAACAACGACAACCACCCTATCACACGTGGAAAAGCCGAAGCAGCAGTAATATCGCTGAAAAAGAGGATGTTAGCAGGAGTGGCCAATATTCCAGCAGAACTGGTCTAAGCATGGGGAGAAGCTATGATTAGCGCCCTCACAAATATTTGCAAAAAGGATACAAGAGTATGGTCAAAGCCGTTGACCCAAGCACTGATCATCACCCTCCCCAAAATGGAAAATTGCAACAGTGTTAAAATCACCGTACAATCAATCTTTTAAGCCATCCAAACAAAGTCATGTTGAGGATACTGCTGAACATAATAAAGCCACAGACTGAAAAGATCATTGCAGAGAAGAAGATTTCAGTACAGGGCGCAGCACAACAGAGCAGATGCTCAACCTCAGGATATTGTGTGAGAAGTACCTCTTTCATCAGCAAGATCTGTACCACGTATTGTGGGCTATTATGAGACAGTACCCCTTGTGGGCTATTATGAGACAGTACAACATCAATGTCAACCTCATTATAGTAACAAAGCACCTCTATGACAAGGCCACTAATGCAGTTTACGTCAACGGAAATGGGGACTTGTTCAGAACGACAGTCGGAGTCAGACAAGGTTGTCTGCTCTCTTCCAAATTATTCAACATCTTCCGGGTGAGAATCATTGCTGACGCGCTTGAAAAGCATGACGGACAGTCAGCATCGAAGGCAGAAAAGTCGACAACTACGTTTTGCCGACGAAACTGATGTACTAGCAGGAAATGAGCAAGAACTAGCTAACTTAATAGAGAGCGTCAACAAAACCTCTGCAGATTACGGCTTGGAAATCATTGCAGAGAAAATCAAAATGATGACCAACAACACCAAGGGATTCAGCACTTACTATCAGGTGGCCAAGGTACGAAGCTAGAAACAGTCTACAGCTTCAAGTATTTGGGGGTAATTGTAATACATGAAGTATCGAAGCCTGAAGTACTCTTCAGGATTGCACAAACAACAGCAGCTCTGACAAAACTAAAGCATATTTGGAGCGACAAGAAAATTGCACTCTGCTCAAAGGTCAGACTTATGCACTCACTGATAGTTCTCTACGCCTGTGAATCATGGACCATAACATCTGAATTAGAAAAAATGATACAGGCCATATATAAGATGCTTCCGAAAGTTCCTCGGCGGCGTGTTATTAAAAATCGTGATGCCAATGAATAAATAGGGCAAAGGATCAGACAAGCCATTGGGCCTCACAAAGACCTCCTGAACACAGTGAAGAAATGTAAACTGCAGTGGTATGGGCATGTCTCATGATCATTAAGACTTGCCAAGACAATCATGGAAGGCTCGGTACAAGAAAGAAGAAAGAGAAGCAGGCAGAGAAAGAGGTGGAAGACAACATTCAGGTCTTCGGGTCTAGGACAGACTTGACACTGAGCGACTCACTGAGAAAGACGGAAAATAGAGAGGAATGGAGGAAGATGGTCGTCCGGTCTCATGCGATGCCCCAATGGTCTACCAGACTACGGAACTGATTATGATGATGAACACAATTATTTTGTCTAGTCCAGAGACATTTGGAGAAAGCGCTTTACCCAATGATCCAGAAGAGTAATTGATCCTAGCTGATCCGGTGGTAGGATTCATACTCGCATCCTTTCGGTTGCTAGTCTGACATTCTAACTAATGAGTCACCACGGATTCTATTTCCACTAGTCTCCTTTTCCATAATGCAGTTCTAGAACCCCACACCCTCAGGGAACTGTATCCAGATGGACAGCAGAGGATATTCTAATTGCAGAGCACTCTGTAAAGTATTGCTAGTATAGCCATCAGTCGAACATTAATCTCTGACCTGGCCGTCATTTTTGTACCGAAATCCGCTGACAGTCTTCCTACTCGTTTTATGTAATGAAATATTCGAATTCGAAATACAATTCTTTATAGTGGACATACTCGATCAAATTGAAAAGTAAGACTTTTTGTATCTTGTTTCCAAACTGAAATTATGGTTGTCGGAAAGAACACAAGAAAAAAAAGAAGAAAAAACCCACCAGGAATAATCCTTTCTTGTGTGTATTTTGCGCTCTTGAGCACACTTCTGTTATCCTAGTAACGTATTATGCGCTCTTGAGCACACTTCTGTTATCCTAGTAAAGTATTATGAGCTCTTGAGCACAGTTCTGTTATCCTTGTAACGTATTATGCGCTCTTGAACACAGTTCTGTTATCCTAGTAACGAAACTGTCTGAATTGGGAGTCAAAACTCTAAGCTTTATATCCATACTTAGTGTCACTAAATGCTATTTAAATATTGTGTACACTTTTATATGCAAGAAGTAAGAAAATACAACCTCTTTTCTCCCTTCTGTACTCCCTCTGAGCAAAACTATTGTAGATTGTTTTTAAAAATCACAATTTTGCATAAGTAACATTTCGTTGCATAGGCGTATTCGTGAGGAATAAACGTGAACCAAACTGAAAACGTCTTGTCCTCAATTTTATGCGTCAGTAATTCCTTAAAAAATTATAGTAGAAAAAATGTGATAATCTTTTGCTCTCTCTCTCTCTCTCTCTCTCTCTCTCTCTCTCTCTCTCTCTCTCTCTCTCTCTCTCTCTCTCTCTCTCTCTCTCTCAATCACACACATACACATACATGTACACACACATAATAATGCAATCTCCTGTAAGCCTTGCCATTTGGTGGTGAATCAGCTCTGACAAGGATTTCGTCAGTGTTGAGTAAAAACAACCTTATTTTCAACTCGAGGTGAACTTGCAATCATCTAAAGTAAATAGTAAGAAAAACTTCTTAAAACTACAATTTATGTCGTTATTGAGCTTAATTGGTACTATTTTCATGTCCCCACTGTTTGCACAGTGGCCATCTTAATTTGGTTCTGTCCATCTGTTAGTTTTGAAAGGCTTGCGAGCCAAATTGCGCAAAATGGCTCAACGTACACTAATTAAAATTTGCTGCTAGCCTAGGTGTGTTTCTTTGTAGATAACCAGATTTGGTTTTTGTCCATTGCAGCAATTTGTTTGTTTATTCTTTCACACAATTTTGTTTACCTTTTGTACTTAGACTTTTATGGGATAGAAACTTTGTTAGACCGATGAGATAAATGCTCTTAAGGTAGACAAATTAAAATTTTATTGGCTTACGTAGATAACCTAATTAGATTTTCAGGGCATTATAAAAGTTTTCAATTTTTAAAGCTTAGTTTTAAAAATTTTTCGAATTCTACATTTGTTACGAAAACTTAGCACGATAAAAAAAGTCACTATGATTTGCTAATTAAATTTTGTAGGTATTTCTATATGATGATGATCAAGATAAAATTCACACGGAAGTACCAAAGGTTCAAATTTTCATGCACGGTTTTAAACTTTTGGGACTCAAACCTTTTAGTTTTCATTGTTGAGTTGAATATACGTGCATATTTCATATTTTCTTTGTCTTTAAGTTAAACACTTTGATTCTTCTTTTTATATCGAAAGATGGCGATATCGTTTTCCCGCTACTGTAAATATACGACGTAATTTAACATAAAAAAAATTAGCATTGAAAATATCAGAATGGAGTAATGAAACCATTTGGATCTAATTAATACAGGTTTTACCCAATTTCTAAGGATGTTACTTATATAAATTGATTTAGAGATTATATTTATATGTATTCGTGTCAGTATATTTCCTTCTTTTATGTCATCTGTTCTATTTTCAAAGCTTAAGTGTTTTCTTTTAAAAAAGTAAATATTCTCTAAAGAATTCATTACTAATTCCAGTGTATCTTTTTCATTTTTTTATAACTGTTAACTGATCACAATAAATGATTTATTTTGCGTATGTCCAAAGAATCACGCGTGTTATAATTGATTTAGGCAAATCTCATGTGCGTGAAGCAGAAGAAAAAAATAAAACGGGATCCTCAAGTGGCTTTGAGATGTAACTTCCATAACTGACGTAACTAATTAATTGAAATCACAAGACAAACTGAAAACATTAGCACCATTAGAATGTACAAGTTTTCTACAAAAAAATTCATTTGCAAAAATTATTATATAGTGACAAATAGCTCCTTGGTCTCTAATTTATATCCCTCTCCAGAGATTTCCACAACCTGTGCATGATCTCTGCTGATTGGGTCTTTTTCAACCCCTTGTTGAAGAAAAAACAGACATAATCGGTTCATTTCTTTTTTGCTTTTATTTTCGTTTCTTTTTTCCGTAACAGCATGGAGGCAGCTTGAATAGTACATGCTAGGAAAGTAGGTACATGTGACATTAAAGAAAAACACGACACAAAAAAATGTATTTATTTGAAATGGTCGTGGAAGAGATACAAGACTCACACTGACTGTGTAAATCTTAGTCACTTGAGGGAAACATATTCTTTGGTCGAAGGTGTCGTCTGTTAAACCAGTTCGATCGCCATGTATATTTTAATCTTTGCATTATCAAGAAACCGGAGAAACTTTTGCCTAAATTAGCATGGTAAATATGGAGAATTGACCACGCAATCTGTACAGATTGAACTTTTTTTAAATTTGGACATTAATTATCCAATTTTCATGACTTTATGAGTTTTCTTTTTTAATCTGTACTTTTAATATCTAGTTTTCATGAAGGTTTTATAATTTGCTTGGTATTCATTATCTAATTTTTATGAACTTTTCTGTTAAATTTGGTTAGGCAAATAATAAATTGAATACCGGACATCCGCTTTTTCTTCACTGTATTATGATACTCAATGCATAGTTTTTAAAAGTCATGGCTTAACCTCAAAGAAGTATTTTGTATGGTTTTTTTTGCATGAGAATAAGCAATATATATTGATATTGACATTGATTTCTCACGTTATTAAATGCCTTCTTAAAATACAAAGGGCCCCAACTACCAACAGCAAAAGAGACCAACGTAAAAATAGTCCTTATGATTTATTTTAAAACTGTCAGCAATTTATAAACTTGTTCGCAAATTTTTAATGGTCATCTGTAACTGTTAAGTATGCACACATTTTCCCTAGAAGAACACAAAACTCTTTCTATCGATAACCCATGTTTGCAATGGCTTTGAAACTCTCAACTATACATATATGAGACGGTTTCTAATTTAAGCGACATCCTCTACATATGAGACGGTTTCTATGTGGCATCCTCTACATATGAGACGATTTCTAATATAACTGACATCCACTAAATATGAGACAGTTTCTAAGTGGAATCATCTACGTATTAGGCTGTTTCTAATTAAGTGACATCCTCTACATATAAGTCGGTTTCTAGTGACATTCCCTACAAATCAGACGGTTCCTTAGTGACATCCCCAACATATGAAACGGTTTCTAAGCGACATCCTCTACACGCGTTACAAATCTTCAGAACATCTTCATGGCTGTAAAATCATTCTTTTTTGAGGATTATTTCTGACTCGACCGTTAGCATTATTACTTTATAATTTAAATTCAATCCAATTAACAAAATTATTAAAGTAAAGAGTATATATTGCATTTTGTATATCTTTAATGTTAATTTATATGTTTTGTAAATGCTTTGTGTGACATTCTTTCATTTCAGATCTAATCTGATTTGAAACATTTTTTTTGCAAATGTCATTCTATAATCTTTGTTATCCTTAGTGAATGGACGTTAATGGCTCGAATACTGGCTCATGATTTTTCAAGTTTACAATAAAATATATATTACAGCAAGATAAATTTACATTTGCCGTTTCTGGTACAATTTGCCTTTGATATCACTGTGACCAGTAAACGTTTTGAAATACAATAAAATGCAACAAGCGAAACAGATAAAATTATGTTTATCATAAACTCTGTATATTATAAAGAAGATGTAGTCAATAATTACATTTCTATATAAAGTTCATACATTTTTGCAAAAATATAGATATAAGCAAATACGTTATAATACGGATAGCACTGCGTGTCTAGATTAATACAGAGATGAATAGACTGCATTTATGGCATTCACAGGGATGAATCAATAGTTTGTGGTTGAATCAATGTTCGATTTAATATTGCAGTAAATGGCGATCATTAAGAGATAACTTTCTATGGTCCACTTGAGTAAATCTGCTTGACTCTGAAGTATGCTGAGCGCTATGGAGTAATCCAGTTTAGGAATAATTTCATTTAGGTCTGGATCAAGCCCTGGACTTTAAAGACTTTCTAAATAGCACCAGGACTCTTCAGGTAGTTAAGCTGACATTAAATGGGCGTTAAGTCCGCTATAATTATCCCACATAAAAATATCACCGCCTTGTCAGTTCACAGATGATTCATTTGCAAAATACAACTGGTTCATGCACCATATTAATATAAATATATTCATCTGACGGATAGGCAGAAAATAAGGTTGATTTTATATTCAGGTAGAACTCATTTAAAATAAATTATGGCAAATAAATAAGTGGATATTTAAATGTTGTTCAACAGAAACACATGCATTGACTATGTATTCTTCACTGTGATTTAAAGTGTAGGGTTGTTTTTTTTGGGGGAGGTGTTTTTAAATTGTATTACTTTATAAGTGCATATATTAAACTAAATACATAACAAGAGAACGATTCTCTATTCGAATTATCCTTGTGTTTCCGTATGACTGGCCGATTTTCGACAGAATTGTTACAGCTAGTAAATATAGGATCTCATTGTATTTTTTTTTCAGCATGTGAAATTGTTTACTACGAAGGTGCATTAGTGCCACACAGAAAAGGATTTATTTTTTTCCTTGAAACTTTTCTAAGTATGAAAATATTTATGTTATTTCGAAATATTTACTGCACAGACTTTTCTTTAAAAGAAAAGGAGTTCAATTTTGATCATGTGTAATTCAATGAGCTAAAAGAATCGCACACGTTTTAGGATGAATGTGTTAAAAAGATAAGTTAGGTGTAAATTGTTCAATATAGCTTCAGTCACATAACACTTGGGCATTCTCAAGGGTAGAATTAAGTGATTTACAAATGCACGTAATGCGATTTTACTATTTCACGACTTGTGTACAAAAAATAAGTTACCATTATCTTGATTCAATAAGAGGTTTGATATAGACTACGCTTTCCAACAAAACATAAAAGGGTAATAAAAACATATTTAGATGTAATTGGGGAATCACGCGACATTCTAATTGCCATAAAAGGTTGGACAAACGGTAAAATCCGGGTCTCGAGATGCTTCCTTTCATTATGTTCTCGCAGTATTGTTTAACACACCAATGCCTTGAATTTTCTTAAACAACAATCAGATATAATATTGTCCATTTCTAAAAATGTATCATGTTAAATTTACAAATGACTTTTAACAAATGTAGCTAACGATAACTAGTATTTTCAGACAGATCGAGTTCGACGGAATATTCTGGCTGTAGTCAACCAATGTTGTCGTTTTGTTTTCTTGGGAGTGTTAGGAGGTAGGGAATTTATATTCATAAGCTTCAAGATAAAATGTCTTCTTCAAGCCATAAGGTTCAAATCAGAATGACATACTAGAAACGTTACTAAATTTTTGATGTTACTGTTGATGACTAGGAAAAGAAAATCAAATGATGAGAGCTTCTTTCGACCAAAATTACTACTACTACATTAATTTTTACTGCTATAACATTATTATTATTATTATTATTATTATTATTATTATTATTATTATTATTATTATTATTATTATTATTATTATTATTATTATTATTATTATATTATCATCATTATCATCATTATCATCATCATCATCATCATAATCATCATCATCATCATCATCATCATTATTATTATTATTATTATTATTATTATTATTATTATTATTATTATTATTATTATTATTAGTATTATTATTATTTCTTCGGGAAATTGAATCTTTAATTTATCATTGCATTACATCTTTATTAAACTTACTTATCTCTATCTTGCTTTAAAAAAGTTTTGTAAATATGATCGCGAGTACATACTAAATCGTATTTCATTATATTCACTTCGTTCTATTATTACTATTTTTCATTTGAAGTTCTTCATTATCGAATTGGCTGGATCTCCATCATTAGGTCAAAATTTAATATCTGGAGGATTTATACTTTGCCCTGTCCGCCTCATTATCGCTGAATATAGACTTTCATAAAACTTAAGCAATTTAGTCTTCATAAAATTCTTTGTACGCTTGATCATAAATAAACAATAATTACATTATGCGAAGATTACATTTTCTCATCATAATATTCAATCTATATTTGTCAATTAAAACAGCGTGTGACATCATCTATTTGATAAGCGCTGCGTTTGATCAGTAAATTCACCCAAATTACTGTATTTTGATGCATCCTGTCGCGTGTCTAATGGTTCCCGTTCGGTAGCAGATTGGTTTAATTGACTCATAAAATCCGGAAGTTTACTTGAAGCAAATATCTTGATTAGTTTTGATTGGTTGTTTTTAGCCTTTAATTCAGGAAATTAGCCATCGGCAACAAACGTAAAGACACATTAACATGATGTTAGCATTCACTTTTTTGTTGTAAATCTAAGTCGTACTCTTCCTGTAATAATCGGAAGCTTTCGTAAAATTCATCCTTAGTACTTTCATTCCGGTTAAAACCGATAAACTCCAGACTTTTGTTAGGGATAAAACAATTTATGTGTTCTGATTATTTTGGGAACTAGAAATTCGTTTGGAACATTAAATATAGTTTCACAAAATTAAAGAACAACCAAAGTATGACAAAAGAAGGTCGTTTTCTCTGTTCCTTATTTGAATGTAACCACAGCCGTTTTGTCTGCGCCGTCACACATTAACGTAATGGAAATTAATCTCTCTCTCTCTCTCTCTCTCTCTCTCTCTCTCTCTCTCTCTCTCTCTCTCTCTCTCTCTCTCTCTCTCTCTCTCTCTCTCTCTCTCTCTCTCTCTCTCTCTCTCTCTAACACACACACACACACACACACACACTCACACACACATACACACATATAAGTAAGCAGACATTTTAGAAGTTTAATACGTATGATATACACGTAAGTAAACCAGAATGCTGAAAACTGATTTTCAGTTTGTGTGCCATTCTAATTTGTTTACGAAATCTACATACTGAGTATCTGCATTGGTTAAAATTATACCATCTCAGTTAGACAAACAATGAACCATATGTGAATAGCTCATATCATTAGAAAGGAATTACATGTACATGCAATCGCTATTCCTGTGAAATTTACCAATATTTGAATGGTTAGACAATAGTTGTGTTATTTTTGATTGAGATTGGTTATTATTTGTATAACTATTTGTAATTATAAGAATTGTACTTTATATTTTACAGGAATCGTGAAGCTATAAAATGTATCACTTACATCATCCTTCTAATCACATATAGGCAAAAATAATAAAGAATCTCATAAAATAAATAAGAGAAATATGTCTTAACTGTTGTTTACAAATACTGCCAAAGTACACAAGAAGGACGCATGCATACATAAGTAGTACCTTTTTGGAGTTGTGAACAAATAATGTAGTATTAGGATCACAGAAATAGGAGCCAAACTATAGAGCACTGTCAGCAGTATCATCAGAGTAAAGTACTGCAAAACTATCGAAACTATTCTCTTAGATAAATACACTTATATTTACCCATAAGATGTATAATCAAATGATTAATAAAAAAGAAAACATGCATGGGGTCAAACATATAATTGCCTTGTACTTAATGTGCATTTGAAATTTGTAGTAAAACCTTTCGGTGCTCGGAAACACAGTTTTTCGGGATTCTACGCATACCTCTTAGAACATTAACTATTTTACCATTCATACATTGCATATCAGAGACGACGAAAAATATTTTCATATTTCGAAAAGTTTCAACGGAAAAAAATCCTTTTCTGTGTGGCACTAATACACCTTCGTAGTAAATGATTTCACATGCTAATGAAAAGGAAATACAATGAGATAATATATTAACTAGTTGTAACAACTCTGTCGAAAATTGGCCAGTCATACAGAAACACAAAGACGATTCGAATACATAATCTTTATCTTTTTCCGTTAGGCTCGTACAAAGTAAGAAAAAAGATTGAAGTCAACAAGCTTTGTAAATTTTAACAAAATAATTTATTTCCCTATAAAACAAGGTAAACATATGAAATAGGACTTAAGGTTTGTGAATACAATCCAAAAATGAATCATATAATATAAAATATAAGTTAAGTCACTAAAAGTTCTAATTTGATGTGCGATGTGATGTCATTATGATTTTTAACGTATCTTTAACAATATTTCAGTCATATTGCTACGATGTCTGCAGTGTGGCAGTTTATAGTGATGTCTAGCACTGGGGCATCATGCCGCAGACATGTAGAATGATATCCCACCCAGTCACATTATCCTGACACCAGGCCGACCAGTCCTAACACTAACCTCTTAATGCTGAGCGTCAAGCGAGGCAGCTGTTAGTATTACCGAAAAAGATGACGTTAGATGAGGTTGTTATACTGATGGCAACAGTCCATCGCTGAAACAGAATTTATAATGTTCTGTTTAAAATTCCAGAATAAATTTCTACTGTTTTTGACTCAAAATTTTTATTAAAAAATGCGCTTGCATTGTTTTCCAGAGAAAATGAATTACTGAATCCAAAAGATAGATAAACTTCAAAACAAACTGGCATCAACAATTAAAAATACCTTCAGCTCTAATGTGTAGGAATACGACTGAAAAATCTACTAGAAAAAATGGCTGCTTTAAGCCGCGATTTTAGATCACATGGTGGCTCACGTGACGGGCTACGTGATCACTAATTTGAACAGCGCAAAGAAAAAAAAAAACTATGTCATTTATCATATAGGCTAGATATAGCCCCATCTAAAAAAACCAGATTCTCACGGTAGATATGAATAATAAAAATAAACTGTTTACAACATGAGTAACACATGGGCAGAACATGACCTTGGTAAGAACCACTCATTCCATTCAATGTTTACAAATGTTTCAACCAAATTGAACTAAAAAATGGTGATAAAGCAACTATTACATTCTAATCTGGTCAAATGAATTTTACGAGAAAAGATTAAAATCCAAAATAAAAAATATCACAACAATAAAATATAATGAAACAAAAATGAAATAAAAGAAATTTTAAAATAACACACAAGCAATTTAATTATATATTCGCAACTATATATATATATATATATATATATATATATATATATATATATATATATATATATATATATATATATATTGTAGATTATGCTCTTCTTCCAATGTACACGAAAATATATTGAGATTTAAAGATTGTTTCAGTCGTACATTCATAAAAAAAAACATTTTTATTTTTTTTAATTAGTCTTTTCATAATATGGTCATTTTTAGTTGAGGAATGAAAGTAATTATCCTGTAAGTGAGGTAGTTCTTCACTAACACTATTTACAGAGTCTTCTAACTCGGATATATGCTTCTTTCCTACAGATTTAAACCATTCATGTTAGTTTTATGCGGAGGGGAGAGCAGATAAATTCCACTTCATGTTGATCATGAGGTGTTTCCTGTTTCAACAGATGTCAGAATTGCCGAAGATATCTCCTCGTCTGAATTAATTTATTCATTTAAAGCTTTTTAGTGTATCTTGTCGTGAGTACAATGATTGACTTAAACGCTGATTTATATTCACTATATAAATTAGGGTCAGCTTCAGTTTTGAGAACCTAAAGCGTCATGAAAGTTTTTATTACATTTTGTCTAGTCGCATTCTTTATCCTACCATTGAGCTTGTGTTATCACATTTTTTGCATTGCCTCTTGTCTGAAAATCGAACCGATATTCTAATATGGTTCAGCCAATTTTTGGAGGAAGAAGTCAGCTTCAAGATATATGAAAAAATCATTCATTGTGTGCTCATAAGTTGTACCAAACATTCTTTCAAGTGATTTTATATTTTCTTCAGTAAGACAAAACTATTCCCATTTAATAAGGTATCAATATTAACATTCTCTTTATGAGTTCGTCTCAAATAAAAATATTGAGGTGTTATAATTTTTAAAAGAAAAAAATTGTATTTATTGAAAGTTTATAATAACAAGTAAAGTAATCGCTGTCAATTTTGAAGTTGCAAGTTACGAGAGAGAGAGAGAGAGAGAGAGAGAGAGAGAGAGAGAGAGAGAGAGAGAGAGAGAGAGAGAGAGAGAGAGAGAGAGAGAGAGAGAGAGAGAGATTTGAACAGTTAACTCCATCCCATCAAACAAAGTGCTCGATAATTTGTTTTTTTTGGCTTCAATATGCTACCTTCTAAATTTGATTAATTAGTATTTGTGTACTAGTTTTACATTTATGTACCAGGAACATGAAGTGAGCTGATATAAGTCAGGCCACATTCCCTCCTAAAATAGAAGTGAACTAAAGTAATAATATTGTGAATTTGCTCGATGCCGGAATTGGACTACTCAAGCTAAGACAAATTATCAAGAGTACTCTCCCTACATTAACAATGATGCATATCACCAGGCAATTGTAGCTATTGATAGAAAAAAATATTAAATGTATAACAATACAAAACTTCGCAAGATAAAATTTGGTTAAGATAAAGACATCCCAAGAATAAAGATAAGAAAAGAGAAAATTGAAAAATGATGAGTAACTTGTTCACGTAAATATATCAGCTCCTCTCCCAAATTACACCTCTACTACGATAACGCAGATGGCTCCAAGTCCAAAGGGACAATGACTCTAGCTAGAAACGCTGAACAGCAAAATAATCTGTCCTTAGCAAATCTCCAGATGATAAACGTAACAGTTGTAAAGTAAACAGTAGTCTGCAGTTTTAACAATAAAGCGCGACGAAATTTTTGACGACATGAAATCACCTTAACGTTATTATAAATTAACAAAAGGAATTCAACGGTGACCACAACACTCCGCTCGATTCGACTTTTCTCACGCGTCTTTTATCGTCTTCAGAATCGTAAGAAGACTGAAAAATTACACATTTCCATTCCAAAACCAGTAACGTACCAAAGTACCACTCTCGGACGACCATTGCATGAATCCAATTCGGCGAATTAACCTTTATTTTCACCATTACGGTCACAAACCATTATGTTTACCATTATAGGAAGTAACCCATTTCTACTAGTTTTTACCCTCTAGGCCATAGAATACAATTAATTTTACTATATAGTGTCCACATTTGTTTCTCAGTATTGAACTTTCTACTGTGTGATGTTCAATACAATATATTAATCAAAACATCATGCAACGGAACACATATTTCACTTGCGGATCATCACCGTGGCCTAATACACACAGACAACCACACCATAAGGTCACATTCTAAAGAATGAACAATTGCCTTTAAATCCTTACCAAGAACGCCTGAATCAAACTCTTGTATCACCACGAAACGGAGAAAGGAAAAAAAATATCTAAAAATAGACTGGTACTACATTTGTGGGTATTGAACCGGAATTATTAATTGTGTCATGAATTCCTATAGTAAATATGCGTTAAGGTCTAATAATCGTCCGAAACTGTTCACTTTTAATACTAGGCTCTAATATTTGTATTATCAGAACTTTAACTACATATTTCTGTTCTGAAAATGTTTACAAAGATTATTAAATCATGCAATCTGATGAAAAAAATAAGCATTTTATCCTGTACAATTATTTTCATGCGGTAGAAATGGGCTACGTCCTGTAATGACCGCGCTATTAAGGGTTTGTGACCGTAATGGTGAATAAAAAGGTTAATTCGCGGGATTGGATTCATGCGATGGTCGTCCGAGAGTGATGCTTTGGTACGTTACTGGTTTTGGAATGGATATGTGTAGTTTTTCAGTCTTCTTACGATTCAGAAGTGATAAAAGACGCGTGAGAAAAGTCAAATCGAGCGGAGTGTTGTGGTCACCGTTGCATTCCTTGTGTTAATAAATAATACCGTTAAGGTGATGTCATGTCAGAAATTTCGTCGTGCTTTATTGATAAAACTGCAGACTCCTGTGGCAAGTCTAACGGTAGACAACAAACCGAAATCTGTGCAACTCGCTGTTTCCACGAGTTTTTGTCATACTCTGCGTTATGAATCAGGTTAAAGAGGGGAAACATTGCTAAAGCTAGATGGATACTCGAAATATTGCTAAAGCTAAGTCGATACTCAAAACATTGCTAAAGCTAAGTCGATACTCGAAATATTGTTAAAGCTAAGTCGATACTCGATACAATGCTAAAGCTAAGTCGATGCTCGATATATTGCTAAAACTAAGTCGATATTCGCATCTTCAGATGAGGATCACGATACGTGTCAAGTGTCATGTCAATCGACAGAAAACTGCCAAGTTTGTCGAGTTCATAACATTGTGTAATGGACAGAGCAAAAAAACTATAGATCGAAAATAAAACAGAATAAAGAAGACAAAAGAGAAGCTAGAACAAAAGGTCTATCCCCCCAAAAAATCGTAGTGAATGCCATTTAGTACTGGATTTATGACAGTTTCTTTAATTTACATCATTCATGCCAACATTATCAAAATATTTTTGTTGTATTAAAATGCAAGATTTCATAAATCATATTAGCGTTGGATCATACATTAAAATCACATTAAAATTAATTGATTGTTTTGTAAGGCTACTGCGTTACTGAATATTAAACTTACTTATACACATTACACAATTATTTTGTGACTTACATGAAATGCTTATTACAAATGTTTTCTGTGACTTAAATGGAATGCTTATTACACAAGTACTCTGTGGCTTATATAGAATGCTTATTACACAAGTACTCTGTGGCTTAGAAGTAATGCTTATTACACAAGTACTCTGTGGATTATATAGAATGCTTATTGTACATGTACTCTATGGCTAAGATGGAATGCTTGTTACACAAGTACTCTGTGGCTTATATGAAATGCGTATTATACATGTACTCTGTGGCTTATATAGAATGCTTATTGTACATGTACTCTATGGCTAAGATGGAATGCTTGTTACACAAGTACTCTGTGGCTAAGATGGAATGCTTGTTACACAAGTACTCTGTGGCTTAGATGGAATGCTTGTTACACAAGAGCTTTGTGGCTTATTATGGAATGCGTATTATACATGTACTCTGTGGCTTATATAGAATGCTTATTGTACATGTACTCTATGGCTAAGATGGAATGCTTATTACACATATACTCTTTGGCTTAGATGGAATGCTTATTACACAAGTACTCTGTGGCTTATATAGAATGCTTATTGTACCTATACTCTGTTGTTAAGATGGAATGCTTATTACACAAGTATTCTGTGGCTCATATGGAATGCGTATTACACATGTACTCAGTGGCTTACTATGAATGCTTATGATAGTGTATTCTGTGGCTTAAATGGAATGTTCATTACACAAGAATTCCACAATAAACGTGGAGACGATATAACGCCAAACTTTACCAGAATGTGATGTCAAAGTATTGTATAGCTCATTCATTCTTTTATTATTGGCAAAAGGCATCATATAGCTTGTGTTGTTATTGTGTATCATAATAAACCTTAATACACACATACTTAGTCAATGTATTATCATATAACTGCACATATACCTGTTTACCTATCTACCTGCATGTACGCACGAACGTACCCACATACATACATACATACATACATACATACATACATACATACATACATACATACATACATACATACATACATACATACATACATACATACATACATACATACATACATACATACATACATACATACATACACCATTGCACGCATGCATGAAAAACGAGATCACATCAAGAAAAAATATACAACCAGCAAAGTTCTGGCATAGTTATATCCTTGGTATCATTTTACTGATATATGTTTTTGTTTTCTTTTTTAAAATAGATACTTAAAATAAGATACAAAGTTTTAAAATATTTTAAAAGATAACCATGACTTACTTACCATGATGGTCAACTTCAAGGTTTTGAAAATTTACATTTCTCCATTTCAGTCGCTGCCTATGGACTCCATGGTGATTTAAATGAAGATGCATTTTCCAGAAGAAAACAAAGGCGAAACAGAACTACTTTCACACTGCAGCAAGTGAGTGATCGAAACGTAATAACTTTTAAAGTAGTTTAACTGAAATAATAATTATGTAACTGTACAGAAAGAAATAGTCAAAAGGATATTTTTATCCTCATGTAAGTATATGCAATGAGCCACTAGTGACAATTCAAAACTTTTCTACATCAAGAGTGAATTATTTTTCCATTTTATTTCACAAAAAGTAATTTGTTATTTTAGCATATAGTTATAAAGGCAATATTAATCCAATTGCATAGCTCATATCCTTGTGTCAATGCTGGTCATGACTGCACTATTTCATCGATAAAAAGGAGTTTCGAAATTTTAGAATAATTTATATTTTGCAAATTTATCATCTACATAAAATGCTTCAAACTGTATTTTCTTTTTGTCAAATTGATTTCGTACTAAACCTTAATAGATCTTATATTTTCTTTAACACATTTCTTGCACAAATTGATTCTATAAACACTAAGAATACAATAGAGTAATCACACAATGCTCGTATCTGACAAATTTCCGAGAGTAACATCTTTAAAAAATACTGATTGTGAGTTTACCAATTATGATTTTATGTCATTATATAACTTATGGATGCATTCGAACAGGAATTGTAAGGCATTGCCAAACTTGCAGTCTAGTTTGCTGACAGACAGTTCATCTAAATTTCGATAGTCACTTAATTTATGTTTGCAATCAACATTGATCTATCCCCGATTTTTTTATATATAATTTCAGACCAAGTTATGAGTGTGATAAACAATATATAACCAATGTATTCAATGAAGCGTTTTACCTTAAAATCTTGTATCGTTTATTGTAGAGTGACGCAGGTGCTGTATGGGTGTCACCTGATATCTGATAGAAACAAATCACATACTGACAACGTTGCTATGCCCTATTTTTATACTGACTATACTATACATTTACTTTAGCTAGAAGAACTAGAGAAAGCTTTTGCACAGACTCACTACCCGGATGTGTTTACGCGAGAAGACTTGGCGATGCGCATTAATCTTACTGAGGCAAGAGTGCAGGTATGATTTAGTTCTTAAAATTAAAAGAAAATGGCTTGTACAACCAGGTTTACTTTTTATTTATTTCAGTGTATTGAAATATTCAAAAAGTATCCCTACGTGCAGTTGTTAGCATTTGAAAATAAATACTAAAGATTATTCAAGACATGAAAACAGGAACAGTTGTATCCTTTTTATATTTCATTGGTAAATGCTTAGAACAAAACAAACATTTTCCTCTTGTATTTCGTTTTTTCTACTTCAAATTAACAAAGGAACCAACTGCGTGTTTAGTGTGCAAAATCTCTGGCTTCAAATTTGTTCATTTAATTTGATAACCAGATGCGAGAGAAAAGATATATATTATTCTAAACTTTTAGACTGTCGTGTTTGTTCCAATACGCCCGTTTCACCGAAATTCCTTATAAACTTGCATGAATAGTTGAAATGTAAACGTCCCCATATACCCAATCATCACCTGATGAGAGTGACCTAATTCAAAGCAATAAAGAAAAAGTACTTCCATGGAAGTTTTATTTCAGAGTATGATCTCTAGTCTATTCACGATCTCCTCGGTCGCGCAGTAGCTAGTTTGGCAGACTCGCAACCAGAAGTATGCGGTTTCGAATCCTGCCCAGATTAGGCAAGGTCAGTCGTAGTAATGTGTTCATAAGTACTTCAACTACATGATATAGCCTTTTGTGTCTTGACATACCTTTTAAACAACTATTCACGACCTTTGTCTTTACATGTTTCCTTAGAAATGCGAAGCTTCCACGACAAAGGCATAATTAATGCATCAAGACTCTATCTCTCTCTCTCTCTCTCTGTCTCTGTCTCTCTCTCTCTCTCTCTCTCTCTCTCTCTCTCTCTCTCTCTCTCTCTGTCTCTCTCTCTCTCTCTCTCTCTCTCTCTCTCTCTCTCTCTCTCTCTCTCTCTCTCTCTCTCTCTCTCTCTCTCTCTCTCTCTCTCGTAGTTGTCATTAAAATTCTTGGTCCCCAGGGTTCATGTTTCCTTAATACCATCAAAATTCATGGGCGAATTAACACAAAATCTCCTTATTTATGGTTATAGTAAATACGTTCGCTAATAGGGTTTTTGAAACTTACTCGATACATTATTAGATCAAAGTAGAAATATATTAAATTAAAGCTCGACATGTGATTAATAAAATTAATTACAATGCTGGGGGTAATAACTGATTAACTTCTTATAATTTAGTGTCAAGATGAGAAACGTTGTATACGCTTCTGTAATACGGCACTGTACCCAGCTCTATGTAATTATAGGGATTTTACGAACCGTATGCTAATAACAACATCGCGTTTTGCAAAAAGTCGATGGGGACTTTTTCTGCCTCTATTGGCCTTCATTAAAGGCTTAGGCATGGACGTAGATGCGGGATGTGCCTCCGCAAGTAAAACGCAGAAAATAAATGTAGGAGAGATAGTACAGATCTTCTGACTTTTCCCAGGTGTATTGTAGTTGGAGACACAGGTGCACTTTGGATAATAGTTAATTTAGTTTGCATAACACAATACACATCTCTTCGATTAGATTATGTATTGCATTAAATGAAATATAAATGTCAGGAATTAAATAAGATCATATCCCAAAATTCCCCATGGTCTGAAGAGACTTGATATCTACTTTCCGTGCAGACGACATTCGCTTGCCTAATGGACACAGTGGAATAAGGCAGTCGAGAACTATTAACCATCTCTATCAGTTCGAATTAAGGATTAGGGACGTTAGGGACGTTATAGCCACCTCTGATATATCGAATATCTCTTATGTTAATTAAGTTAATTGCTTCAAAGCGTTCAATTTGATCAAGACTAAATGATGGCATGCTTAAAATAAGGACAACCTCCTTTGTTAGAAGTCTCTTGTCGTTGACTTCTCAAATTCTAAAAATGCCCGAAGTACTAAGTGAGATTACTTTTGAATGTCTATGCCTAACGAAAATACGTTTCAAGCGGGTTTCCGGCTAAAAAGATATAGTTAAATTATTTTATTTGTTACGGCTCCATGGTCTTAAAATTAGTAACTGAAAAGAGCGAAAACCAAAACGTTTAGTAAAATTCAACAAATAAATATTTCGAATGAATCACAGTCTTGAACATATTGATATACAGTGTTGATGTGCCATCAGTCTGGATGTGTCACAATGATTTAACCCAAAATGTATCTAAATGAATTCACAATAACCCCACAACAGAGTCTAAGTTTAACGTTCAAAACGTTTATTTTATAACTATCATAACAAATATTTATCTGCGAGTGGATTAAATATTCAGATCATTATAATGCAAGCAAAAATGTTTATTTGAGCCTGGATCTATGGATCAGATTTCTACTTGGAATTTATATACTTGTAGACATCTTTAAATGTTTTATAAAGGATACTGACCTACATACTTGATCTATTACTCTGTATTATTTTTGTATCAAATGTTGTTTACATGAAATATTATTCATTTTTGCCTAACATCTGAAGCAGAATTAGTCTTATTGCTTTGTTCTGTTTTTAGTTTGTTTGGATTTATTTATTCAAATTATTATTCATTGGAACTATAAAGTGCTCAGTAATATTTTGACAGAAATGTTATTTTGGAATTGTAGTAAATTCAGACAAGAACATTTTGGATTACATTATTGTAATACACCTAAAAGACTGTTAGCATATCATCACACTCCAGGTCATTGACTCATTAGCATTTTCGAGACTACAGATACATCAATGGATTCATTATTGGAATTTATTTGGAATACAGCGCTAAATCAGATGGAACTTCATACACTGGAACGTTTAGGTCTGTGTGATTTGGATTTTTAACATAGCTTTAACGATTTTTAAGTCATATCATTTCGACGTCCGCAGTGTGGCAGTTTATAGTGATGTCTAGTACTGGGGCACCATGCCGCAAATATGAAACATCATGACCAACCCAGTCACATTATCTTGACGCCATGCCGACCAGTCGTAAAACTAAAACTACTCAATGCTGAGCGCCTAGCGGAGCAGCTGTTGATACTATTTTTAAAAGTCTTTGCTATTATCCGAAGTGGAAGCTCTAACCACTAGGCCACCAGAAGGGTCCTGAACGCTTTGGACTACTTGGGATTTATTTCAGAATACTGTCAGTTATTTTTAAACTTTTATTTTGCATTTTATGAAAATAAAATATTTATTGAATTTTACACAACTTGTTGGCTTTCGCTCTTTCCGTGACTTAGTGTAAGACCAAAGAGTCTAACAATTGACAAAAGTCCAATTAAATATCCATAACATATTACACGGAAAATGTTTTAATGGTATCGAACCAGTAGGGTATATTGAGGAATCCGCCTAGTACATGAAGACGAACTAGTATAGTTATTATTTGCTTGAATCATTTGTTAACCATTTTAAGAGAAAAAAGGGTGGGGATAGTCATTGGTTATTGATTTGATTTGAAATGTTAAAAGGTAATAAAAGGACGAGTAGTTGATACCAATATTTTGGGCACAATATATTATTCGTAGTTCGTTAAGAAGCAATTTCTTTCCAGTTATTCTAAATGTTTTATTACGACTCTATGGTCCTAAACTCAGTAAATGAAAAGAGCGAAACCAACAAATTTTTAAAATTAAACAAATAATTTATTTCCTTAGAATGCAAAGAGAAAATTGGTAAAATTACAATAGCCTTAGAATTACTCTCACAAGTCCCAATGTAAACAGTTCTGAATAAACTTTAGTGGTGTTCAAAATAGTTTCCAACGCTGAAGGCGTTGATGTGCCTGCAGTGGCAGGTAGTGTCTAATGTACTAATATACCAATGGCCTAAATTGTAATGTTATGCCAACAGACTTTTGTTTGGATCATAATAAATGAAACGATACTTTCCTTGTTTGGATTTGCTATAGTTCCAAGTTAATGTCTCTGTTATTAAGTAATATGTGTTTAGACAGAAGAATATTTTGAATAATACTTCTTGACCAAATCATAATATCAAATACAACAATTGGACTGCTTCAGCTTGAATGAATATTTTCTAGATTATCAAGTCCTCTACTTGAGCTGTGTCATAATTAGCCCTTTCCTAAGCAAACTATTACTTAATGGTTTCTTTCATTCTAGAAAATTTGTTACTATAGTTATAATAAAGTACATAGTAAACATAGTGTCTTTGACTCAGATCAAGATAAATGTATCTACTTCAATTGATAATAATCCTAATATTAAAACTACTCATCGAAAGAAATATAAACTATTAATTGTTCACAGAATAATAAAAACAATTAATGATTCTGGTCAAGTAGACAAAGAGCTTGATTTTGGACAAGGTCAGGTACAAAGTATAGTTTTGCATAACATAAAGCATATAATGAATTAAAAGAAAGTTCAAATAAAATTTACGTAACAGTTATTAGAATATGGCAATACACGTACATTTGCTCAGTTTCACTCGTTCTAATTATATGTTCCAGGTGTGGTTTCAGAATAGAAGGGCAAAATGGAGAAAAAGCGAACGATTTTCTCAGCAGCAAAAATCTGTTTCGCAAGGTGGCAATGATGAAAATCAGAATGGAAATGAGTACAATTCTGACGCGGAAAAGGATGAAGGAGAGAAAACTGATTCTGACAATGACGAAGACACAGAGGAGTGCGCAAAAAAATCGAATTCACGTCAGGACATCGTAGACGGTGATAGTCAAGAACAAACAATGCAAGAAACCAATGATGCTAACTTGAAAAACACCAAACCCCCTTCACCCGACAGAAGAAATGAAAATGAAACTGGCAATAAAGATCTTGAGATCGATATTCAACCATTATCTGTAAATAAAAGTAATAATAAGTCAGACTTTGATGAAAGTCAAATTAAATGTTCAGAGAAGAAAAGAAACGAAAGAAGAGATGAAGGTTCGTCACCATCTTCTTCAAACGTTTCAGCATCTCAAAAAGAGAAAATGGACGACGACTCAGAGAAAGCAATCCCAGTGACGAACAGTCTAACTCGACCAGAAAGGATCCAACAGGTAGATTCCGCGTCAGCATTAGTGTCCTCAATTCCATCCCCAACACCTACAAATAGTTCCGGACTCAATCTTCATGTCAGTAGCGGCATGCGTCCTGAATTTATATTCCATTCCAAACCCATGATGCAACATTCCTTTACCCAGACACTGTTGGCTCTTAACAATCATGCCATGGCACGGCCACCCTTTTTTCCGATTTTGGACGGGTAAGTTCAAGCATCAGTTTTCTAATAACTTTGTAAATCTACTTTGATAAAAAATAATACATTTGTTTTTATACTAAACATAAAATGGATATTTTCAATTCGTATTTTTCTAACATAATTTTTTTTATGTTCACGACATACGTTTTTTTTTCTCTTACCTGAGAATAAATTGATAGTCCCTGGTTCTTTTGCTAAGCCCAAACCACTTTCATTTGCTAAATATGAGAGAAATATAGCACGTAGAAACTACGTCATTGAAAATACCTCATGTCTTTTTCTCGCATATGTGCTGGGGTTTTTGGGGGTGGGGTGGGGTGTTATTTGTTCGTTTTGTTTTTATTTCTTTTTCTCAGATAATGCGGTGGTCATCGTGATGTTTACAAGATTTACGAACTGCTCCCTTGAAAGTGTTTTACACTAGAAACACTAT
Source organism: Potamilus streckersoni (assembly GCA_016746295.1). Classification (NCBI taxonomy): domain Eukaryota; kingdom Metazoa; phylum Mollusca; class Bivalvia; order Unionida; family Unionidae; genus Potamilus; species Potamilus streckersoni. The sequence continues at coordinate 880,207 of JAEAOA010001782.1, read as the reverse complement.
TACCGCCACAAAATGATTTGTACAAGAATGCCGCTTCCATTTTGGACTGATTTCATAAGAAATTGCAGTTAGCTACATACAATAAGGAGTTTATACCGTTCTCGTGAGATTTTAGCATTGACGAAATTTTTAAACCATTTCAGTTCAACTACAGACGGGCTGGATACTGACGATATTTAGTATATATAGACTAAAAAGTATGTGTCCAAATATGCAAAAGATATTTAAGACGAAATATTTTTATATGTTTATTTTATTTAGTTGATAATAACTTGGCTCGAGTCTGGCTTCTTCCTGATGATTGCTTGAGCATCTAGACAATACTTGTATGGTCTGGCCATTTCTGGCAAATGTGAAGAAATATAATATTTTAAGCATCCAAAAGATTATTTTCTCAAATTTGAAAAAGAAACGATATTATGCTATTTGTTTTAATTTGTAAAGGTTTTGTCATTCATTTTCAGATATTGCAAAATAAAAATAAAATGTGTGAATGCTTCAGCTCGGATGTGAAATGTGGAGCGGTGGGTGACGATTTGACAAAATAGCATAATAAGAGAACCATTCCTATTTTCTCGATATATGTAGAGATATTTTCTCATTACATCTCACTTGCTATCACATGTTTACCAAGTAGTTTTACAAATTTTGTATAACAAATCGCTAATAATTACATTTTTATCTAAAATTATATTACTTTAGTTTGACTTCTCGCTCGGTAGTGTGAGACAAAGGCTGCTGAGACTGTGGCAGGACATTAAAACAATGTCAAAGCGGAATTATTGGAGATTTGAGGAAGGCTTAAAATAATATTAAAAATAATGTTTGTATTCTGCAAAGTTTGCTGATTAATACTGTAAAAAGCATTTTATATGAATTACTTCTTCATTGCAGGTCAAATTACAAGCAATACCTGGACAACTATTTCAGTCCAAGACCGATCTATCCCCAGTTTCCACACCCGGCCTTCAAAGGTAAAAACGATTATGTCCACATGAGTGCGTCGCTCTTAGTCATTTAGCTCTAGCCGATACAAATGTGTTCCAATATTATTATGGACCTAAGACCATCACAGTGAAATGTAATTTGGAAATATTGGCACGTGCTTTAAGAATTTTGCTATCATATGTATAATTTGTTCCTTTAATTATCACATTGAGAATGCATTCTCTACATAAGACTGTGCTAGGGGTTGTAGAGTGCATACCTTCAATTATCACGTTGAGAATGCATTTTCTACCTAAGACTGTTAGTGGTTGTAGAGTGCATACCTTTAATTACCACGTTGAGAATGCATTTTCTACATAAGACTGTTAGTGGTTGTAGAGTGCATACCTTTAATTACCACGTTGAGAATGCATTTTCTACATAAGACTGTGCTAGGGGTTGTAGAGTGCATACCTTCAATTATCACGTTGAGAATGCATTTTCTACCTAAGACTGTTAGTGGTTGTAGAGTGCATACCTTTAATTACCACGTTGAGAATGCATTTTCTACATAAGACTGTTAGTGGTTGTAGAGTGCATACCTTTAATTACCACGTTGAGAATGCATTTCTACATAAGACTGTTAGTGGTTGTAGAGTGCATACCTTCAATTATCACGTTGAGAATGTATTTCTACATAAGACTGTTAGTGGTTGTAGAGTGCATACCTTTAATTATCACGTTGAGAATGCATTTCTACATAAGACTGTGCTAGTGGTTGTAGAGTGCATTCCTTTAATTACCACGTTGAGAATGCATTTTCTACATAAGACTGTTAGTGGTTGTAGAGTGCATACCTTTAATTATCACGTTGAGAATGCATTTTCTACATAAGACAGTTAGTGGTTGTAGAGTGCATACCTTCAATTATCACGTTGAGAATGCATTTCTACATAAGACTGTGTTAGTGGTTGTAGAGTGCATACCTTCAATTATCACGTTGAGAATGCATTTTCTACATAAGACTGTGCTAGTGGTTGTAGAGTGCATACCTTCAATTATCACGTTGAGAATGCATTTCTACATAAGACTGTTAGTGGTTGTAGAGTGCATACCTTCAATTACCACGTTGAGAATGCATTTCTACATAAGACTGTGCTAGTGGTTGTAGAGTGCATACCTTTAATTACCACGTTGAGAATGCATTTCTACATAAGACTGTGTTGGTGGTTGTAGAGTGCATACCTTTAATTATCACGTTGAGAATGCATTTTCTACATAAGACTGTGTTAGTGGTTGTAGAGTGCATACCTTCAATTATCACGTTGAGAATGCATTTTCTACATAAGACTGTGTTAGTGGTTGTAGAGTGCATTCCTTTAATTATTACCACGTTGAGAATGCATTTTCTACATAAGACTGTGTTAGTGGTTGTAGAGTGCATTCCTTTAATTACCACGTTGAGAATGCATTTTCTACATAAGACTGTGTTAGTGGTTGTAGAGTGCATTCCTTTAATTACCACGTTGAGAATGCATTTTCTACATAAGACTGTGCTAGTGGTTGTAGAGTGCATACCTTTAATTATCACGTTGAGAATGCATTTCTACATAAGACTGTTAGTGGTTGTAGAGTGCATACCTTCAATTATCACGTTGAGAATGCATTTCTACATAAGACTGTGTTAGTGGTTGTAGAGTGCATACCTTTAATTATCACGTTGAGAATGCATTTCTACATAAGACTGTGCTAGTGGTTGTAGAGTGCATTCCTTTAATTACCACGTTGAGAATGCATTTTCTACATAAGACTGTTAGTGGTTGTAGAGTGCATACCTTTAATTATCACGTTGAGAATGCATTTTCTACATAAGACAGTTAGTGGTTGTAGAGTGCATACCTTCAATTATCACGTTGAGAATGCATTTCTACATAAGACTGTGTTAGTGGTTGTAGAGTGCATACCTTTAATTATCACGTTGAGAATGCATTTTCTACATAAGACTGTGCTAGTGGTTGTAGAGTGCATACCTTCAATTATCACGTTGAGAATGCATTTTCTACATAAGACTGTGTTAGTGGTTGTAGAGTGCATACCTTTAATTACCACGTTGAGAATGCATTTTCTACATAAGACAGTTAGTGGTTGTAGAGTGCATACCTTCAATTATCACGTTGAGAATGCATTTCTACAAAAGACTGTGTTAGTGGTTGTAGAGTGCATACCTTTAATTATCACGTTGAGAATGCATTTCTACATAAGACTGTGCTAGTGGTTGTAGAGTGAATTCCTTTAATTACCACGCTGAGAATGCATTTTCTACATAAGACTGTGTTAGTGGTTGTAGAGTGCATACCTTTAATTACCACGTTGAGTATGCATTTCTACCTAAGACTGTGTTAGTGGTTGTAGAGTGCATACCTTTAATTACCACGTTGAGAATGCATTTCTACATAAGACAGTTAGTGGTTGTAGAGTGCATACCTTTAATTACCACGTTGAAAATGCATTTCTACCTAAGACTGTGTTAGTGGTTGTAGAGTGCATACCTTTAATTACCACGTTGAGAATGCATTTCTACATAAGACTGTGCTAGTGGTTGTAGAGTGCATACCTTTAATTATCACGTTGAGAATGCATTTCTACATAAGACTGTGTTAGTGGTTGTAGAGTGCATACCTTTAATTATCACGTTGAGAATGCATTTCTACCTAAGACTGTTAGTGGTTGTAGAGTTCATACCTTTAATTACCACGTTGAGAATGCATTTCTACCTAAGACTGTGTTAGTGGTTGTAGAGTGCATACCTTTAATTACCACGTTGAGAATGCATTTCTACCTAAGACTGTGCTAGTGGTTGTAGAGTGCATACCTTTAATTATCACGTTGAGAATGCATTTTCTACATAAGACTGTGCTAGTGGTTGTAGAGTGCATTCCTTTAATTACCACGTTGAGAATGCATTTTCTACATAAGACTGTTAGTGGTTGTAGAGTGCATACCTTTAATTATCACGTTGAGAATGCATTTTCTACATAAGACAGTTAGTGGTTGTAGAGTGCATACCTTCAATTATCACGTTGAGAATGCATTTCTACATAAGACTGTGTTAGTGGTTGTAGAGTGCATACCTTTAATTATCACGTTGAGAATGCATTTTCTACATAAGACTGTGCTAGTGGTTGTAGAGTGCATACCTTTAATTATCACGTTGAGAATGCATTTCTACATAAGACTGTGTTAGTGGTTGTAGAGTGCATACCTTTAATTATCACGTTGAGAATGCATTTTCTACATAAGACTGTTAGTGGTTGTAGAGTGCATACCTTTAATTATCACGTTGAGTATGCATTTCTACCTAAGACTGTTAGTGGTTGTAGAGTTCATACCTTTAATTATCACGCTGAGAATGCATTTTCTACAAGTGCATACGTTTAATACTTAGCATTAAAATAATGTTGTTTTTTTATTACCCACAATGGCAGGTCTTACAGGGGTTTGAAACTTTTCTTACTTACATGTTCATGTCCGGAAGTAAATTTATTTAGTACTAATGCAATTTTAGGGATTAAATTAAAGTTGAATATAATGGAACCTTTCTCAAACTTTATTATGTAATATTAAATTTGTATGAAAGGGTTCTTTTGTAGACATACTTTAGTCCCTGAAAGCTGCAACTAGAATTATTTTAAGGTTCATATTTCATTTACTGATATAATTCAGTGTTACGATCATAAGCAAAATCCATTAAACCTATATTACATTGTGGCAGTCGAGTTATAAAGTACTGATATAAAAATTATCAGTTTTTTTTCTAATAAACCGATCTTAAAACAAAAAATGCACATATATTCGTTCATGTCACATTAAATATACAACTTTATGGACCATCATTTTACTTTTTAGCAAGAAACAATTAATTACATTTTGTAGATGGCAAATACAAATGTTCCATTGCGGAATCTTTCCTATCTAATGATTCCAGCATCGTTTGCTCGATTACACTGCATTACTCGAATACCTGGCTCTACTTGAATGATTCCCTCGATCTGAGTGTTACAGGTTTTACTATCTGCCACGTCAAAAAATAAACCATAAAACTCTCGAAATTTGAACAAAACATTTAAGCGTGCAAGATTCGAGTTTTCGATGTTTTACTATATATGAAAATCGAGGTGAATCAAGCTCTCAGCAACCATTTCAGGCTGTTCTTTTAGTATGCAGTGTTGTGAATCGTATCCCAGAGTAAGGCTGGATTCAAACTCTTCACGATCTGTCAAAAATTTTGAATTACCGCCAATTTTTGATGCATAGAGGCTACCAAATATACTGTATTAATTTGAAACTAGACATCTTTATTCCGTTCCAATGGAATCTTGCCCAAAGAATTCCCATTAAAATTTTGTTTTACTTTTTAGTGTAGTATAAACGTAACCTTGATTTGATATTCAAACCCAGAATTGTTGTTCTCCTGGAAAAAATATTTCATTTGTGTTTTTATTTCAGGATACAACCTGCCCATGTGTGCGTGTTGTGGTTCAAGAAACCCATGTGGTTCATTACATCCGGGTCATGAAAATCGCACATCGAGTGTAGCCGAACTTAGACGACGAGCGAGGGAGCATTCCGAGGCATTGGCTGCTACAGTGAACGATTCTTTGCTTCAAAGAACGTGCCAGTGATCGTGGCACAAAGTTAATAGTCTTTAAACAGAGAACTATTGATTAGGGTCTTAATTTATTCAAATGCATAGATAAGATACGAAAGTACAATTAGATTTAAAACAAGAACACTTGTGTTGCGATTTAAAAGAGTTTAAATTATTTAGTTTTAAAGAATTTAATAAATGTACTATAACCCTTAGAACTTGGATAGGTTCAAAAGTGTGCCACTTGGTGTTATAAACGTTGCAAACTCTAAACTGAACTGCCAGCATGGTACAATTAATTAATACTGCTATGAAATTTCACGCTCGTGCACTGGCTATCGTCACCCTAATAAACACACGTGAGTCACAGTGACAAAATCAGATCGTCTCGAACTGGCTAGGGATATATTACTTCGCTGTACTATTGCTGCAGATTTAAAGCAATACGTTTCATCCAGGTCGACTTTCTTTGAAAGGAAAACAATTACACGATTTAAGAAAAAATAAATTTATATGCCTACTTCAATTGATTTGGTGTAGGCAAAATTTTTCACAATGTAAAATTTTGTATTGGTCTTCAAGAAAACTACCAGAAGAACATATTAATAAACGTTTCCGAGACTCTTCTATCCCTACCACGCACCCATTACTTGTTACTCATATCATCGCTGATTGCAGCAAAGTTTCATAGAAAAGCTCCAGTTGCAACAACGAAATCTCAGAGCTGAAAATGATAGAACCTAATTAAAGATGAAAATGTTTTCACATTATATATGTTCTTTATTCCTAGTTTGTATTTGATTGTTCTCTCTTTCCGTCCACTGGCCAAAAAAAAATATCACTGGATACGTTTTGAACATGAAGAATGCTTTTTATCTAACTCTGGTCTGAAACAACTTGCATTGATATTCTGGAAATTTGTAATCGGCACACGCTCAGATCTTTTTGCTAATGATTGTAAACACATTTCGTAAATATTATAGTAGCCGCCATCATGACATAATGTACATGACACGAAAGTTATCACGATATGCTACTAAACTGGTCTTTCAACATTCTCCCTTACATCTTAATATGCTTTGCCTTATATTTGTGATATGACATTCTTTGCTTCCAAAATTTAAAATATTTGGGAAAAATATGAGGGTGTTGCGAGCTACTTGTGTACCAAATAAAAAAATAATGCAACGTTTACATGGAGCCCAATTACCGCTTTCATCACAGGCTACTCTACTGGGACTGCGTTTATTTTACAAACATGAATTAACTCCAGAACTTTCTTTTACTGATTTCAACCAATAGCTCCGTAGACATATTTTAATACCGATATAGATATTACCTAGCGTACGTTAGCGTGTAGCGGTTCTCCGCAATTTTCCTTTGATTGCTACCTATGTAAGCTGTATCACCACACTGAAGTTATTGGAAGCTGTGTTCCGATTGGTAGTTTTCATTTAGTGGTTTTAGAACGTCGAATTAAGAATTTAAGGTTGTTTGTATGTATTTTCAGTTTCCGAATCACACAGCAAATAACGCCCGGAGGACGTTATGTACTTTGTGCGAGTCGGCAACTGACAGTTATACCACGATAAACTCAGAAGAAAAAAAAAACCGTTAAACTCTTGTAATTGCAATTCTTTTTAATTTTCTTTTAATTGTTATTTGTTATTTTAAGATATTTCTCATTAGTTTAAGAGCCTGATTAGGCGTATCAAGTTATGTTGCGCCTCTACTGTTTATAGAACAGGGGATTCTCCATAATAGTAACGTGATACGCAATATCGAACAAACAATTCTACCAATGGTAGGCGATCTAAGGTTTTGAGTATTCCACTGGTCTTAAGCTTTTATCGAAATTTGCATATGCGAGAATAAGTTTAATATTAAAAGCAAAGGATGTATTCTTTTGTTTTATATACGAATGACTCTTGGATTTCATGCCATCGTGAGTTTGTTGGGACTTGGCTGGATCTTTTCTTCCAAAACCGTGAGTAACCAATTTTCGCGTATATAAGTTTATTTTTGTACTGATTAACAGCTTTAGCAACCTACAGGGTCTACTTACAGGAGAAAGCAAGACTATCCATAAATGATTATAGTGATGGGATTCCAATAGCCCTGCAGTTCAAGATATCGACAATGACAGTTACGAAGATGGTGTAGCAGAACTCCCACCCACGACCACATAGTAACTATCCAGGTCGTCGTCATATAGTGTAGGACTGTGGATCACATCGTTATAATGTTAGCCTTCGGATCCCACGCCTCCCAATCACTAAATCCATTTACCTAGTTTTAAAATCATTTGTAGCTAGCTGCAGTGAAAGTGCTGTAGCCCCAATGTTCTTGACAAAATTGGAGTTTCCCAGCTTTTTTCTAAATCTAGTCAAAAAATGAATTGCATATATTCAGAAAAACAGCAAACATGATTTATTTGATTTTGTCAAATCAATTTATTAAATTAAACCTACCGTTTTTATTTCGTTTTAAAGGCATGCAGATGGTATGCCTTTCAGTTTAGTGCTAATGTTAGTTACTTTGCACGTAATTCTATTTATAAAAATTAGTATAAAGTAGTTCTCCATACATTTTATACAAAAATAAAAGGAACTGGGTCTGATTATATGATTATGTTCTGACCAATGGAAATCTTCCATACAGTTATGAAATGATGCAGCTGCAATTATTGTACCATAAACTGACGTAAGGGGTATTTATTCTCTTACCTGATGCGACAAAAACCTTTATATATGATGTGTAAAGTATGGTTTGTGTTCTAAACAGGAGACGAGTATAGATTTTCAGATTTCGTGTTGCAAGCTATTTATAATTCAATTGTTCATGATTTCTTAAATCATTTTCTGATGCCCGGTAACTGTCGTACATATCCGTATTTATCAGCCAATATAGACCTAATATGTTTAAAATTTAAAGGCATGTAGTTTGCGTTCATTGTGTATATTCTGTGACTTGGTTGCAAGTTTAGACTATTCTTACATAAAATGGGTGTTTTTATTAGATTTCTGTCTGACTATAGTGTCGGTGTATCAAATTGAAATATGTCTTAATATGAAACTATCTCATCTGCAGTATACTTTTTTTTTAAAAATACGAAATTTAGTTAGGGGACTTTGTATGCACATTTCACCTTGATATAGCGATCCTGAGATGTTAGGGCAAATGTACTAAAATGAACATGTTTAAGGATATGTGTGAGTGTATATTTATATTATGTATATACATGAATATGAATATATATATATATATATATATATATATATATATATATATATATATATATATATATATATATTTGTGTGTGTGTGTGTGAGAGAGAGAGAGAGAGAGAGAGAGAGAGAGAGAGAGAGAGAGAGAGAGAGAGAGAGAGAGAGAGAGAGAGAGAGAGAGAGAGAGAATTAGCACTGGAAATTGGATTAAAGTTTTCCATCGATGATCAATATGATCTAATCTGTTGTCTTTCTAAAACTGGGACTATTACTTAAATAATCTGAAAATCCGAAACAGCGGGAATTGCAACGAACTTAATTTTATTCAAAATCGATTGCAGAAATCGTAGTTAAATAATTGGTCATTTAACTATAATTTCATTTGTTCATCTAAACAGCGAAAAGGAGCATCGTGACTAATTGGACTGTCTATTGCGAAACACAGAAGATCTTATGAATATGTTAAAGGCAATTTTCTCTTTTTCCATATGCTTCAAAAGAATAAATGCTGACTTCTCTTGAAACTATTTCAGGAAATCAATCCTTTACAAAAATATTGAATGTTCATCGTGTTCTGTAAAATTGCCTTATATTTAATACTCAAAGATCATATGTCAACTGGTCCACAAATCCAGTTATATTTATTTTTATTTTTCGTATTAATCTTGTATATAATTACCATCCATACATTATATGTACAGTAGAATACTCACTGTCTCACTTCTACATTATTCGACAATCATAACCTCTAAATAAATTAATTATGTACTGTTGTGTGTGTTAATGCTTTGATTTATCTCCTGTCTGTAATGCCATTTCATCAGATCTTTGTGCTATATAAATTGTTGATAAGATATTTGAATTTGACAATAAAAACAAAAACAGAAGCTTTGACTGCCTTCCTTTTTCACTATATATTATTTTGTTACGATTCTAGGTCTTAAAATATATAATAGAAAGTAATAGTGAAGCAATGTAAGTAAGAGACATTACCATAATTGTGAATTAATCCCAAATAATCATAGTCTTGCATGTACTGATGAACCACAATGGTGCAATAAAAAAAGTCTGTAAATGAGTTCAAAATAATTCCCATGTATTGTGTTAATCAAAAGTAAGTGAGCACTTATAATTCGAATAAATAATTCCTCTTGAATTTTATCTGATCACAGCTGTGTAAGGGTTCTGGCAGACTCATTTTAAAACATGAATGATTGAATCTATATATATATATATATATATATATATATAGTTTAATACAAACAATGCTATCATACAGGTTAGAGAAATGAAATTCTTACTCTACCGAGTTTCGAACCCAGGTCCGCGAGTAAATGGCACCCATCGCCTTGCCTGCACGCACCAACCCATATACCGTCACGACTAAGCACGCATCACCAAAAAAATGATGGCACTGAATCGGTGTTATATAAGCTCGTGCGTAACAGACACACTCGCCTGACAACCTAGTAATTAATTCTCATATATATACACAGTCGTTCCCGATTCCTATGAAAGAAATCAAGGTATATAGGATTTTTGTATTACAAATAATTATAAATATATACCAGACAGAACAGACTGCGCTATCCCTGGATTCTGTAGTAGAATCTTGATAATAGTGGACAGAAATAATAGTTTAATACAAACAATACTATCATACAGGTTAGAAAAATTAAATTCGTACTCTACCGAGTTTCGAACCAAGGTCCGCGAGTAAATGGCACCCATCGCCTTGCCTGCATATATATATATATATATATATATATATATATATATATATATATATATATATATATATATATATATATATATATATATATATATATTAACTTCACATATAGCGTAATACAATGCTGGTATTTCCAACGGTAAAACCTAGTCTAGCTGTAAAACAAGGCTGACCCTAAAGATCTTATTTAGAACTTACTACCGTGGACCTAAGTTAGTCAAACAAACGTTTTGTGTACAGTTGACCCTTATCGTAAAGAACAATCTATAATCATTTACAAATGTTATGCACATAAAATAGATAAAACTACCATGACAATCATATTTCATCGTTTTGTTGAGTATAATGGACTCAGTAGGTTACGCTGAAAAGTTTCTGAGAGAGAGAGAGAGAGAGAGAGAGAGAGAGAGAGAGAGAGAGAGAGAGAGAGAGAGAGAGAGAGAGAGAGAGAGAGAGAGAGAGAGAGAGAGAGAGAGAGAGAGAGAGAGAGAGAGAGAGATTTCTGCACTACACATATTTCATATATGGGACTTTTCCAGCGAAGAGCCATACTTGAATTGCATATGTTTGCCAATTTGTTCAATGCACCTTTGTGTCAGCGTTGTTATTCAAATTTAACACCAATAGCCAAGGGTCATTGTGGAAAAGCGTAACCGGTGCTACAAACTGAGATTCCAAGATTAAATCTATGCTTTCATTTTCAATTTTGCAGTAGCTATGCGAGAGAAGCTAGGGTGTATTTTGTGAGAATGAAACTTAGCAATCATGGTGTTTACATTGACATATACATGAAAATGGAATGAAGTATTTAATACTATACCCTCTATCAAGAAAAGAATCAACACATTTTTTGCATCTATCATGACACTGTAAATACCTCTCTCTCTCTCTCTCTCTCTCTCTCTCTCTCTCTCTCTCTCTCTCTCTCTCTCTCTCTCTCTCTCTCTCTCTCTCTCTCTCTCTCTCTCTCTCTCTGTCAATAAAACCACATATTTCTATTTTTACATAAGTTTCAGTTGCACCAATCAATACTCTTAAAAATGAAAGCCTGAGTCATATATTTGAATTGTGATGAAATTGAACGATTTCTTTCTCTAGTGTTTTTTTAGGCTCTCCAACTACAACATGGACCCTACATATCTGAAAAACATCAAAACTTTATCAAAGCATCTTTGACCTCCACAATGATAACAGAAGGGGACATAATACATGCTCATTTTGATTTTCTGATACTTTTTCATATAAACGTTACTTGAGATAGACAAATGAAATGTGATAGGCCTATTTAAGTGACCTGTTTGTATTCACATGTATATGACCTGGTTAAAATTTCGGACCATCACCAAAACGACTTTCTTTGTAACACGTTTTAACTTTTTCAACTTTCAAGTTTTTTCTTGTGCATTATTTAGCAAACCTCGCTTGTTAAAATTTGGTGTATGCATGAAAAGGTGAATCAATGAACTGAAACATGACAAGATTTTCATGGCATGTTAGCAGTTTGTACAATTTTTCTACTATTTTAACGTTAGAGTGTTTTGTACAGTTTCGTCTGCTGTGAGGGTATATGTGTTTTACAAACACAAACATTTTGGATTTCCAGTGTTTTTGTTAACCTTTTATTGGCACTCTATTCTCCAGACCTGTATTTGTCACAGAACTATTTTGAGAGTCTCGACATTCTTTTCATTTATACCCGCAATGCAGATTAAGTTGATTTATTGTGTACAGCAAAACTTTATGCAAGGGTGTCTTGCAACTGCAACACATAATATATCCTTTTTTAAATTCACGAATCCTAATAAGTTTTAAAAAAATTAAATGCAAAACTTTCTCGAATTCTCAGAGTTAAAAAAAATTGTGGTCTTCTGTAGGATAAGAGTTTACAAGCCATAATCTGATATGCGTATTAATTTTAGGGTTTACGACTAACATGCGAATTGTTTGTTTTCTTTCTGTTTTTGTATTTACGTTTAATAAGCCAGATCAACTTCAAAAATAAATGCTTGCGCGTGTCAGTTACAAAATTAATTTGACAATTTTAATAGAAACATTACAACATTTTAATTTCTTAATTTTCCAGATCAAATCATACCACAAGCAAATACTGAATTTATTTTTATTCAAGCATTCGTGCTTGAGATGCTACATCCTATAGTGGTGCTATTTTTACGCGCGAAGGATCAACCATTTTAACGTCATGGTAGATTTTATTTGTTTGTATTGGATTACCTGGAAAATAATTCTCATATTCACATAATAGCTCTTTTCTTGTTGCTGCGGATGTGATGCAATATGACCGACTCATATTCTTCAGATTAAATCTTTCTAAATCCGCGTGACTTACAGTGTGATCGCCTGAACACATAAACAGTTCGGTGCCTAATAACGTATTAGTTGTTGGAAAGTTTCAAACATACAAATTTACCCTTGTAAAATAAAACCTTAGCAAAGCTTTTATTATGGTTTAAGTTTTAATTTTCCTCAAAGAAATTGCGTCTTAAAATCTTTGGACTCTTGTCTTGGCCATTCAAAGTTTAGCAATTTCTCAAAGAGAAGAACACAGTAATCAACTTTTTTTACCTGAAAAGATAAGGACTTGATATTTCTGATAATATAAAAACCTCAAGTTGTTTGTAAAGGGAGAAGCGAGCACGAACATTTCTTTAGTTTCAATTGCATCTCTCTCTCTCTCTCTCTCTCTCTCTCTCTCTCTCTCTCTCTCTCTCTCTCTCTCTCTCTCTCTCTCTCTCTCTCTCTCTCTCTCTCTCTCTCTCTCTCATTTCTGTCTAAAGTTAAGGCTTCTTAATTCTATTTCCATCATTTCTGGATAAAATTTCTTTCCCCAAAGCGCTAATAGTCCTGGGTAGGATTGTAAATGACGTTCCCAATATTAGATGAAATTGTTGGTTTCACCTAAAGATTTCTTAAATACTTGAAATAAAAATGCAAGGGACTAAATAATTTCCGAAATAAAGTGAATTTAAATTTCAAAAACAAATTGATGCTTTCTTGAAATATTTTGAAGAAATTAGTTTCCTGTAAACATGTCCCCAATTTCTTGTTGCGACTCTGGGTCTTTAAGTAATAGAGAAGACCAAAAACCAGCAAGTTTAATCAAATGTAACAGATAGTTAATTTCCCACTAATAGAAACTAAAATTTCAGAAAATATCTTACAGTCTTGTGAATTAATTACCAAATGGTCTTAAAAGTATAGATTATTCCTAATCAATTCCGGTGGTGTTCCGAATGACTTCCAATTTTGAATGCGATATTATACCAATAGCTTGGAATAGTGTTGGCGTGCTAATAATCTTGATGCATCACAATGCTATAATCCAAAACGTCTCTAAATGAATTCACAATTATCACAATACCGTGATTTAGCCAGAAACGTATTAATGAGCACTATTTATTTCTAGTGATAGAGTTAAATACATAAATTATCCCAAATTTAAACTGAACACAGCTTAAAAACTGATCTAATGTATAGGATACAAATCTTTTTTTTATTTCAAACTTATTTTAAAACTTAAAATGCAATAAGAAGACCAGGACGATGGTTAAATGTTCATTTTCTGAACAAATTAAGTTATAAACAAGAAAGGTCGATTACTAAAGGTTTAGTAAAGAGCATGGCAACTGCAACTATATGTCATATATATGTCATAGAAGGAATTCCCGACAGAAAAACCAATGTCCTGAACTCAAATACAAGTAGACATGTTTACCTACAAAAAACAGTAAAAATCTTAATATACAATCTAGAAGCATGAGCATAAATTAGCTGATAAGTATGTTGTTTACAAAAAGACATTAGTTATATAGGCCAAAACCCCTGCTCTCAATTTTCGACAAAGGTGAATAAAACTATACAAATTAAATATACATAGCAATATATCTAATAATCTGTCTCTAGATTCATCTACCTATCTGTTTGTATGTCCGTTTATCAATCAAGCAATCTATATATCTGTCTATTTTTATTACACTTTTATGTTGCCAGACTGAAATATACACATCTTTTGACTCATAAAATCCGGTTAAGTGAGAGTTGTAAATATCAAACGTTTAAGAACAAAATGAATGATTTGGAATAAATGCTATCATGATTTTTTTTCTTTCATTTCATTTAAAAACGGAGGACTATCCCTCAACTTATATAAACATGGTTTGACATGGGACAAATAGAGACACATGTACATATGAATAGATGTGTGTTTGTATGTACACTGGAGCAAAGTTATTAGAACTACTACTACTACTACTACAACTACTACTGCTACTACTTCTACTACTACTACTACTACTACTACTACTACTACTACTAATAATAATAATAATAATAATAATAATAATAATAATAATAATAATAATAATAATAAAAATAAATACATATATGACATGTGGGCTTTTGAGCGATACCAAACGTACAAATAACGATTTAAGAGTCATTTCTTTTACACGTGGTTTTTTTGTTTCCAAACGCATTAAAATTTACAAGTAAAATAATTTTTCCATTTTTTTCCGCTTCATTTAATAATAATCTCTGTTCCTATTCTGATAATGTTGTTAGCCGCTGTGTGATTGCCAGACCTTATTGCCGCCTCTGAAAAGAATTTAATTGTGTCCCATCTCCCCAGTGTCAAACTGAAAAGATCGAAAACCCTCCAGGGATTTACACATGTTTTCATCTTTAAAGTTCCAGCATCAACGCGGGTAAAAGCCGGAAAATGTAAATATTGGCCGATAAAACGTTTTCCGTCACACCAGACAAATTAGCGGACGATGTTACAATTTCATATCCGGAATAACAGATATTAGCAAGATTAATGGCACTTTGTCATTACTTTTCCATTGATGTAATTTAGAACGGTATCTCCGGCAGTCTATATATTGACTCGATTTTGAATTGATCGTATCACAACTTGTTGCCATCGTTTTCGATAAGAGGAATGCACATTGCTCTGATTGTTGTAGAGTTATTGCATAAGGATAATTACTGAAGCAATGAAATGTACGGAGATGATTTGGGATCCGAAGACAAATGCTGAAAGTTATATTTTTTTCTCGAGCACACGAATACACTTCCAGACTTATTATAACATCAGATGAAAAGAAAGAGTCATTTCCTCTGTTGCGTTTTTTTTCTTCAATCCCTACAGAAAATCTAAGATAAAACATGAAAGGTTATATGTTCTCCCCATCAAGGCACCTTCGTCACCTTAAAGTAATATGATACGATAGCTGCCCAAGATAAGCCATCGCTTTTCTGTGATATTGTTGGTTACCTTTTTATTTCTCGTCTTAAAAAACTATTTTCTTTTTATTATTGGGATTTCTTATGTTTTCCTAACAACTGACAAAGACAAGTGTGTATGGAAATGAAGAAGTATTTCTCTCCTTCCCTTTAAAAATTTCTTCTCCTTTTCTTGTATTTAATTATGAACTGACATGTTTGTTAAAACCAATGTATGACATTGATGACTGAAGCACATTAAACTATAACTCTCTCTCTCTCTCTCTCTCTCTCTCTCTCTCTCTCTCTCTCTCTCTCTCTCTCTCTCTCTCTCTCTCTCTCTCTCTCTCTCTCTCTTATTCTTGCCTCCATTATCAAATAAAACAATTTTTTTCAAAGCGGAGATGGAAAACACGGTTTGAAACTACACTATCTTCAATGAAATTCTTAGGCGTATTTGAAAAAAAAATTCATATCTTGTCGTTCGAAGATGTTCGATTTCTATAATCAAAATCTTGCTTCGGTCAATTTTACAACTTTGAATAACAACTTAATTACCAATTTGACCTATGACATCGAGTAAAATCTGACCTCGAGATCATCTATTTATGTTGCAGACATCGACGTAGTAGGAATGCTAGGAGCTAACTGGATATAAGATCATGTGCGAATTATCCTGTGTGAAATGTGGATAAACTCTTTTTATCCGAATCATTGAGCTGATTTACTTGGGCTCGGATTCTCTACTTAGCTGTTAGAAACTGAAAATCTAATAAGTCTGAAGAAAGATTGATACCATAACACCGCATCCATTTTTATTATTTAATCATATATTCCGCCGCGGGCAGCCGCCACTTTGAGGTATTTAGACCGAACCCGTTAGTCTCGGGGGCCTAAAATTACGATGCCAAATTGGACTTAATATACACTCAAGGACGTTTTGGACATTTTCTCCACATGAAATTATCTCGGAAAATTTAATTTTTGATCCCATAATTAGCGTTTGGTATTCTATCAATAAGCCATAATAAATTCAAGTGGGCTAAATGATAAATAACAGTTTCTTGGGCACTTGACTTCATAACAGTCATTATTCTGAAATTTCATTATAAATTAGTAACGATGTTTTACTTCGTTTTGTGACAGAACAGGCCTGCATTTACAGTTACCGTAAAGGCTCGTGTAGGCGGTGCTTCTTGTCCGCCAGTAACTTGGTATCGCTCTGTGTCTGTGTCTATGTGTGTTTGTGCGTGTCTTTATGTCTGCCTGTGTATGTGTTTCCCAGCAAATGTTGCCTATTATAATAGTGTTCCGTATTATCGGATACTTATTGTCAGTGTCACTTACTGTCCAAAAACATGTATTTTATTGTTGGTAAATATGCCGTATGCATAATTAATTCACGATACAGTAGTGTTTATTGTTCGTAAATTGTTATCTAGCTGTTATTTAGTTTTGCAGAAGAGAAACTTCTATGTCGGTATATTCAACTTAGTCTTCATTTTCCATTAATATTGTCTGAACATTTTGCGGGCAAAGCCTGCTGTTTTTATTGACGTTTTTTATTGCAATATCCAAGATGTTTAATACAGATTAATATTTATAAAGCTAATGGTTGACGATATTGAAGACGTATTTATAATATGTGACCAAAATATTCATCTTTTTGTCGTAGAGTGCTTTGGAAGCAAATAAAAGCACTTCACAATTATATACGGAGGAAGTCACGAGTTCAAATGTATCGTTTTTTTTTTCTTGTTATCAAAAGAAGAACTAACTCTGGTATTAGCGTAGGATAACAAATTGTTCTTTTTCTTATATACCACACTTACTCAAGAATCGAAGCTTACAAGAGTAAGCTAACTCTTCCGTAAATTCGCAAAACTTTCTTACACTGATCATAAAAACATGAATGTTAGTCATAAGTATGAAACATAGAGCTTAAGAAATTTTGCCCCACTGACATGTCCTACAAAAAAATTAAAATACGTTAATATTCCCAAAACAACAAGAGAATTGCATTTAATTAATTCCTTGGAACGCTCTGG
This sequence comes from Potamilus streckersoni, assembly GCA_016746295.1. NCBI lineage: Eukaryota > Metazoa > Mollusca > Bivalvia > Unionida > Unionidae > Potamilus > Potamilus streckersoni. The sequence goes on along the minus strand of JAEAOA010001782.1, from coordinate 862,384 downwards.
TCACTGTTCCAACTGATACCACACTAGTTTGTAATCAGTGCAACTATTCTTAAATAGATGTACTAATTCATGCTTTTATTTGCTCCCAAAGCACTCAGCGACAAAAAGAGAAATATTTTTGTCACATATAATAAATTAGTTAGACATTCGTCTTGGTTTGTTCCTTAATATTATATTAGATAAGGAATTTATTCAGCATCTCATGGGTAGAGAATATTTCAAAGTTATAGCCATAGACGAACCCAAAACTTTAAGAAATTTCACAATGTCTGCTACAGTGTTCTCTGCATTTGTAATACATGGTTTCGTTCCTTATAATAACATCGAGTTTTAAATTATCAAGGTTTTGATGACGTCATTGTAGAAACATTATTTTCACATCTCCTTGTACGCTTCTTATTGTATAACATATTAAATATTACTTATTGTACAAAATTAATTATGATATGTACATTATTTAAGTATCAGGCTTCGCAAGAGTACGCCTTAATTTACAATAACTGAAATGAAAATGGGAATTGTCAAAGAGAAGCTGCGCTTTTACTTAACCTCTCCCACCTTCATCTATGTTAGTTATGTATAACTATTGCAAATTTGAAAATTACTTTTTTCTGTTTGTGCCCAGTTTCTATAAAACTAGCGAGTTACCAAACTATGCTCTCAATATCGTTCTCGATGATCTCAGCAGATTCATTGTCCAAAACTTGTATTCCATTGCGTATACTTCTCTTTTATTATGTGCCGTTATGATCAAATAACTGAAATATATAATTTGCGTCTTGCAACTGTTATACCACTAACGTCTGCATCACTTGTGATAAGATCTACTGTTGCCATTAGTATATTTAATGGCAACAAATGGCGATACAGAGTAAATTTGACGTATTATAGTTTTTTTGGCCATACTGAGTTGTTAATACCAAAATATTACTGAATGTCTAGATATTTACCCTCGCATCAATGTTACGACTTAATGCACAATCCATTGTATTAATTCCACTTTTGAATATATTTGTAACAGTTTGTTCTAAATCATTTTAACCTCTTTAAAACATTTGATCATCTCGTCTTGCACGTCATACACTAACATCATCTTTTGAAGCATCTTGTACCTTATCCATCTGTTTTTATCTCTGATATCTCTCATCATTCAAACCTTTAAGAACCATCTTGAAGGGCGGCATTATAGATCGTCATGACCATATCATTAAGTATCTAAAAGTTCAAAAGTATCTTAATACTGCTTATCAGACTTTCCTTCAGATTGATTTAAATGTGTTGCATAAATCTAATTGGTAAAATTTGGCAGACTATTCTTTTATACTTACGTAAGATTGAAATGGCGATGATAAGTCATTAATTTGCTTTATCAATTGCTGAATCACTTTGTTGCATTTCATTTGTTATATCTTTACGCTACTGTTTTTACATTATTTGCTCCATATCACTCTCTAATTCAACAGTCTATGAGTTAATCGTATGTTCAATAGGTTGCAAATCATTTTGAATGAGTGTTATTTCTTATATCTTTTTCTCTTGCGGATGCTACTGTTTTATGACTTGAGAAACAAATATGAAACACAACGATTGCATCTTGCTGTCATTAATCTGTTTTACACAAGCACTCAATAGTCTCACTTGTTACATTTAATGTTACACAAGCACTCAATAGTCTCAATTGTTGCATTTAATGGTAACAAATTGCGAAACTGCTGCAAATACAATTTATATCCTAAATTTCGTTGATCTCTTCCAGCCTGAAATTAATATCATTGTCGGTCGCCAACGTAAGATAGATGGTTAGCAAGTAGTTTGTTGCATACCCTTGAATCAGCTTTTTGTAAAGATATTTTTATCCTCCAATTTATTATGTATAGAACGGGACTAAAACAGTTCCTGTCGTAATCTTGTTGCAGAGGCAATAGGGTTTCAGTTCATTGGAAATACTGTAATAACCAGCAGCAAAATCTAGCGAAATCGATAGTTTATCATTTTTGGTAACAAAAGGATTGTTATATCATTTATTTAATTGATCCTTAAATGAAATAAAAGATTTCCATTTGTACAGGAAATTTGTTTCACTAAGTGTTAACGTTATTTTCTTCAATTTATATCCTTTAATGCAACAATTACGTGTTTCCTGTGCGCTTTAGGATTTCCTAAATTATTTCCCTCTTATCTTTTTCATTTGTCCACCAACATCTTTCTTATCCTCTGAAGACACTAACTCCTCTGTTGTTTTTTTTTTTTTTTGCCTTTAGACTTAGTCACATATTACATTTCCCAATATTAGTTTTGTTATCGTTAAATCCTTGCTCACTTGCTAATAGCTCAGGTGACTATTCCATCATGTATTTAAACTTGGATCTGAATCAACATTTCATTGAAAACTGTTGCAAAATCCTAGTAAAATTTCATCAGAAAGGCTACATCCAAAAAATTAAAAATCTCTAAGCCAACAATTAATATATAAGCAGCAGATGCCCGGGTGACAAGAAGCCGTGACCATACTAACCTCTGCCCAATTCTGAGTAAGATGCATGACTTTGTATTTCAGTCTAACATTTCTCTATGTTTGAGAACTTTAACAAAATAGTTCTGATTTTTTTTTGGATCGTTTGCCGTGTTCAGCTGTACACTGACTTAATGAAACTGGAATAATCAGTTTTAATATTTCTTTGGCATTCATGGACCAACTGTAGACTTCAACATTGCCTTCAGTAGCATCATATCTCCGACCATTTGAAGAGAGCTTAACGATGCGTGCTAGACTGCTACTTTTATGCTGTTTGTATCACTTGCCATTGTTACTGGTAAGTTTTACAGTGATACAATTCAATTTGGCTGTTCGTTCCGCATAGTAACTAATATAACTGTTTGTTCCTCAAGTGTTTCATGGTGTATGAAAAGATAAAAATGTAAACAACTTTTAGATTTCATTACACCAATAGCAGACTCAAGAAAATATTACCACGGACAGATTAGAACTGTTTGATTAAGCTTGCATCCTGTGTTGCTACAGTTTTGTTCTTGTTTTGCCTTTAGCCTCTCTGCTTTCAATCTGCTTTCTTTTGCAGTTACGAACATTGCTTTCTAAATGCAAAATACTCTTATGTCATGCATATGCATTTAAAAAAGAAATAAAAACTAAGCTATTTAAAAAGTTAAATTGATCTGCAATAACTTTTAAATTCCATCACAAAAATAACCGTATATACCTTAAGTTGTGTTTATACCTACTTTGTTTCGTGTGTTTGACCTCTGTCAGCTATTTGGGCGTGGTCGTTGCCTACCTGACTGTTATCATTTTAAGAGTTGTTTACTGATATTTGACTTCAAGGAAGCGAACTTTTCAACGCACATCTTTGGCATTTGTTATGTCTTATGTATTTTTTAAGGTTGCAATAAAGAACATTATTTCATTCATGTCTTAATATAAGCCTTTGAAGTCATTTTCAGATGTGATAAGTTAAACGTTCAGAGGTATAATTTACTTTTATTCATTGGAATTGCAAAGAGATCGTTTACATTATCGACAAGAACACTGCTTTGGGATTATTTTGAATCCATTTGTATTCATTAGGGATTATATATGATTGTCATAAATAAAAACTATTGGTACATCACCTATTGAAGAATTTTGGTACATCAGCTTTATTAGAATTCATTTGGAGTACTTTACCCGTTTACTTGTTATATAACATTTATGATTATCTGCGATTGTATTCACGATACTGTAATTTCCTCATACAGGTCTTCTTTGTTGTGCAAACATAAATATAACTATGGAGAAGACACATTAAAAATATTATAGAACATTATTAGCTGACGAAGTCAATTGTGTGCCAGGTGTAGATCAATGTATCAACGCGACCTTCTTCTTTCTGACTATTGGCTGATCAGTCTTTTTTTCTACAAGACAGCAATTGCTTAACAGATCAGAAAAATTGGATAGATTAAATCAAAATATAAAGTATCATTTATTTCATATAATATCAATTAGCACAAAAAAGAATGTATATTAAACAATCTGATTGGTGTTAGATACCGATACTGTTTAATGACGCAATTAATGCAATGCAAGCATTGTGAAAATATTATTGGTAACATTTCTACAATACATAACAGATTTGAAATTGAAAATTCGATTACGATGTTTGGTGGTGACGAAACATTAAAACAGGAGACAAGGTACGTAAAACCTCTCAAGGAAAGAAGGAATATGATCACGGCAGTCCTACTGTGGCAACAATTTCTCTCTAAGGAAGGTCAGCACATAATCAGAAACGCAGAGGTTCAAATGACACGTCATATTCAGGAATAATAAACCAAAAAATTTATCTTTAAAAAGGGAGTGAAATATACTGATACTAATATTCGCAATTATTTACTTTATTACACAGGTAAGCAAGTCTTTTTTGCCAAAATAATTCATATTACGTCATCGGGTCGAAAAGAAACAATTTTGCCCGCCCTAGAAAATAACTAGCATATTAGATTTATCAACAATCGTAAGTATTACTACCATCTCAAGCAAGCAATGTTTTTCAAACGTTTTAGACAAAATCAAAACATACCTTGCTTGGATAAGGGCGAGTTGGATGTATAGCAGTTAAAGAGAATAAGCTAGGTAAAGCAGGACATTTAGATGGAGTATGAAATTGAAGTTCAGCAAGGTAGTAAAAAAATAATATTTTATCAAATTTGCTGTTGACATATCATTTGTTAATATAAGCTCTAGCTAGTGTAACATTTTTAAAACCATTCCATTTTGAACATGTATTAACTCTTTACCTACTGGAATTTTCTCTCAGTTTTCAGATAATCCTTTTCCAACATTATATCATTAATTTTTTTGGAATGCGTTAGATATCCAACTAATTCAGCTTTATCCTTCATCACTTTCCACCTGTTCGTGCAATACATTATTATACTTTGCATCTCTTTCTTTGCTGATGTCTATTTTAACCGTTCAATATAGTTTTATAGTACATTTCAACATCAAACTGCATAGATAACACTAACGACAAGTTGAAGTCAAGAATTGATGAATTGCACCGACAAACGACACGTTGCAGGCAAACATTATTCAAATGCACTGACTAACGCTCCTAGAGGTAAAAAAAATCATGAACTGCACTGACCAACGACAAGGCAAATGATACATCGATCTGAGATATTAAAATATATTTCAATGTGTGTATATTTTTACTGGAAGGTTACAAATATATGTTCCATGTGTAAACATTTTTACTGGCACGTTAAACATATATTTATAGGTGTTCATATTTTTTGTATGTTAAAATATATTCCACGAATGCATATTTTACTGGTATGTTAGAAATAAATTTCTAGGTGCAAATATTTTACGGGCATGTTAACAAATATACATATGTTTCCCGAAGAAGAGTTGTTTGATTCAATTGTGGGGAAAACTTAATGCAACAGCTCCTTTTGTTTTAATCCCCGTACGTAGGGAACAGTGGTAGGGGATCGATCCTACTGACTACCTGACAATTCGTTATAAGTAAATATGGCGTTACAGGGAATATTGCATAACACTATTACACATCATTACGTGATAATTCTAAATTCATTACAGAATTTGATTTTTAGCTAAATGTGTTTGTGTGTGTGTGTGAGAGAGAGAGTATATTTCTTGTAACAATATACACATATATGCACTCATATAATTATACACACATACATATGTACAGACATTTATTCGTGCTTCGTTCTCGAAGCCGACCATGACTTCACGTCTGGGCTGGTCTGTGAGTGCGCAAATGACTCGTGAAGCAAATCTGCTCTCTTAAGAGTCTAGGGCAATGATGGCAAGGAATTGCCGTGGCCTGGATCGATTTGAGCTGGTTCTGTTCTTCATCTGCTGACGTTTATGTTTGGCCTCATTGATCCGGCACTCTTCAAAAGAAGATACGCTTAAGTTGATCTAGTGACGTCAGACAGCACGGTCTTCAGCGAAGTGCTTCCAGCAGTCTAGATCATCGCCACAGGAATTCAATAAAGCTTTGAGCGTGCCTTGGTAACGTTTCAGTTGGCATCCTCTGGAATGCTTGCATTCAGCTAGTTCCCAATAAAATAGCCTCTTCGGGATGCGGTCATTAAGCGTACGGCAGACATGACCAGCCCATCGGAGTTGTGACCTCCCGAGCATGGCATGGACGCTTGTCATCTCAGCTCTCCGAAGGACTTCTTTGTCAAGAATCTTGTACTGCCATTTAATGTGGAGCAGCTTTTTGAGAAAGCGCATGTGGAAAGAGTTTAGTTGTCTTTCATGGCGACTGTACTCTGTCCATGTTTCACAGGCGTACAAAAGTAGGACAGTACTTCTGCGCGATACACCTTGATCTTGGTTTGCAGGCTGATTCTTATTCTGTTCCACACAGAATTGTGAAGTTTGCCGAAGGCTGTACGTGCACGAGCAATCTTGATGGTGACATCTTCATCGATGGATGCGTGACAAGGTACTGCCAAGATATATGAACTTGTCAGCATCAGTGAGCACAGTGTACCGACATATACATATATAGGCACACACACCGTAGTCCAAATAATGTATGTATGTATGTATGTATGTATGTATGTATGTATGTATGTATGTATGTATGTATGTATGTATGTATGTATGTATGTATGTATGTATGTATGTATGTATGTATGTATGTATGTATGTATGTATGTATGTATGTATGTATGTATGTATGTATGTTTGACTTTCATAGAACTTTATCAAGATTATTTTGAATTTCTTTATAATAACGTAAATACCTCTCACATTTTAATTTATACTTTTGATAATTAAACTGTTTGTCCAGTTTTAGAAACCTTGCGGATTTTTGCTTCTGTCTGTTATTTATTTTATGACTATGAAGTAGTAACAAATCTTGGCATTATAAACCAAAATGAAAGAGATTCAGTAATCAGTATCCTTTCGCTGCAACTGAAACCATAAATCTATAGATATTGTAACAGATTGGGGTGGTATAGGCTTTCTTGTGTGAATGTAATAATAAATTTAGAGAAATGCTCAAAGTCAGAAACTTTTTATTTTTGACTATGAAATTGTGGTAAGATGCTTAATCAAAGAAATATGATTTAAAATAATCATGAATTCATGTGTTTGGTTACGTATAATATATGCAATACAAAAATGCTATGCTATGCTGGCCTTCATAACTTTAACGTAATTATTCAGCAAGAAATGAACGACCATCGGAGAAAGTAGTTTGAAAGTTAGCCATAATTTTTTAGTATGGAGGGAAATAGCTGCTCATTTATGTGGCACAATATTGTTTTCATGTTAAGCTTGACTGAAAATCAATAAATTGAATTTGTTTGAATTGAATTGATTCTAATTATTGTACTGTATATGTAATGCCAGTCTGTTTTGAGAATAAAGAAATTAAAATTTATTGACTTGTCTTAATTTTTTTTATAATTACGACTATTTATGAGCTTCTTAATGTCATTCAATAAAGTTGTAATTATAACGATCTCAATACAGTGTTCTTTATATTTGGTGGAGAGATATTGAGTTAATGTTGACAGCTCTCTCTGCCGAATTTCGAATAGCGCTCGTATTTATACTCTTTGAAAGATAGTTATGTGACGTTATTTTAACCAATCATTGCTTGTCCGGGACGACGAGCAAGTCTGATGGTGCCGAACAAATACACTACAACCAGCGACACAAAATGAGGGTTAAAAACAATTTAGCTATCATCACTTGTCCGTTTACACTTTTTCATTGGCAAATATATAAACATTACGTATTATGTTGTGTTCGTCAAACGTTGACGTTCTTTAAGTCGTAACCAAGATTGTCAACATTGGGTGAAGCGTACACAACTACCAATGAACGCTGATAACATTGAAAATATTCTAACCATCATAAAAATGAAGTATATACTATTAAATATTCAAAACATACTTATACTTGTATAAAAGAAGGCCAGCATTTACAATCAACAATTGAAATGTTATCAAAAATGTGTACTTGACAAATTTACTGTGTGAAATCGGTCATGTGATCTAATGTCAGCCATCTTGCCTGCAGACGTAATTTCGTGATGTCAGCTGTTGGAGTAATCAAGCTTATTGTTAATCAAATGATGATTTGGATGGGAATTTAAGTGTGATAAACATATTTCTGGGTGTGAGAAATTCATACAAACTAAGATTCCAGAATCTTTTATAAGTATTTAACAATGTGCGACGTTGAAATCAATGACATTTGTTACCACATAACTGTTGATCACACTTTTCATACAGCATGAAAGCTTTAATACAGATATCATGGTAAGTCGTGATCTATACATTTATATTACATGCAGTGTTCAAATTCACTCTTTCAGCAGCTTATATATATTCATTGACATTAACAACATGTTAAATTCATAACATAAAAACCTCCCCATCCGTCAATATTGCAGCTTTAGAGCCTTCAGGTCTATTACAAATTAAATTTTACAATGAAACACCAAACAATGACTCATTTGAAAAAGAAAATAATTTATGTTATATGTCTGGATAAATATTATGCATATGTTAATTGTTGAAAGGAGTTATGGACAACGCCATTTTGTCAATGTCACGACTCTTCACTGACATTTGATGACGTGTATATTTACGTATGTATACGTTTGATGACAAATGACAACTATTCAAACGTCTCTGCACTTTTCGTATCATATTTCCAAATCAAAACTAAAATTAAACTCAAGTATGTCAGTATATGAAAACAAGCATGTGTGCACTGATGTAGGCATGACCACTGATTCTGTTGGCTATAAGGACGTCTCCTTTCCCCGGACATTTACTCCCGGACTTCTCCCTCTACATTTCTCTTCTGGAGTGTTCCCTCCCGACATTTCCCCTCGGATATTTCCTCCCTGGACTTTCCCCTCCCCCATCAGATAGGACTTTTCCCCCCAGTCATTTTCCCTACCACGATCTTAAAACTTAATTCATTTAATATGACATTTTGCCCATAAAATAAAAAAAAAACTTATATTAAATTATGTTAAAAGAAAAAGGTTATTTGAAATAAATCTAAGTAGTGTTAAACAAAGTTAACATTTTTCACATATTAAAAATGTATTGTTAATGTTGTAAACAATTACTTTTAAGTATTCTATGATGTCATGATTGTCAAAGTCAGTGACTATGTTTGCAATTTTCAAATAACCTTTTTCTTTTAACATAATTTAATATAAGTTTTTATATTTTATTGGCAAAATGTCATATTAAATGAATTAAGTTTTAAGATCATGGGGTAGAAATGATTGGGGGGGGGCAGTCCCATTTGATGGGGGGCCAGGGGGGAAATGTCCGGGGGAAATGACGGAGGGGAGTCCGGGGGGAATGTCGTGGGAAGATGTCCTAGACCCATTCTGTTGATGAAAGTAAACTTAAACTTGAAAGTTAATATATAGATTAGTATACCTTTACAATTAGAATCCCAGTTGTATGTATAGTTTCAAGTTTCTGTAGAGACTCAGATAGTTGTCTTTTTTCAATGCACATAACGCTTTGGTTGTATTGATTTTGTAATCTTTTAATTAGATATTAGCTGTGTTTGCAATGGAGATAACTAATTTTCATCTTGACTTAAATTTCTCTGTAGCTACCTGATAGACTTTCTAATGAAAAATTCCCATCCATGTCTAAATCCAAACCAGTATCATGCGTTGCATGTGTGTTCAAGAGAGAATGAGAATGATACTCATTAGCAGACCGAGAAAACAGTTCTCTATTACTGTAACTTTTTTATCAATTATGCATGCTATTTAAATATTTAAATGTGAAATTTATCATAACGATTTGCAAAATGTCTACCTCATTTTATGTACATTTATTCCTATTTAATGTTTTATATCAGGACTGCATCACTCAGCACCCACACCCCATAAGGTTCTTTGCATTATATCTATAGTAGATATTTAAGTTATATGATCGCACTCTGAGCTTACTACGTACGCATAGTGAATGTTGTGCCTCAACCTTACAAAGGAAATAAATCACATTTTTGTGTGTGTGTGTCAAGTTGTAGGGTAAATTTGCTGATGCTTCATGTATATACATATTTTCTTATCGTTAATTCCTAGCTAAGAGCTCCATGGATAAGTTCAATACGTATTATATAAGATCACGACTATTAACTCGATTCTGGACAAGAAAACTGCCAGGTTGTTGTTTAACCTTTACGCAACGACTTGTTCTCTTTAAATTCAAAGAGAATTCTACAGCCAGGTAAAGAAGACTGTTTTGCACTCAGTCAGTGATATCACGACAGGCTTGGAACAAATTTGGGATTTTGGGGACCGGAAACCCGAGAAAATAGGTAAGAGCTAAATTACCCGAAGGCAGTATTCAAAGAGACCAGACCGTATCCAATCGAAATAAATTCAAATCTGGTAAGGGAAGGAAGTCTTAAGAAATTCTAAGTTTGGATTGCGAACGAAGACTTCTTGTGGTAACTTATATTCGCCGAAATTTGTTTCACTTCCATAACTAAGTTTTGTAAGATTGATACGTTATGTACATTTAATTTACTAGAAATGGAATTTTCAATGTATAGCTGAATTATCAACATATCTTAACGTAGCGTATAGCTAATTATTGACATGCATGATTGACGTATGTAGATTAGTGGATTGTGTGATTTACCATGTGTATCGTAATGCATGACTGAATTTATTAGCGAATTGCGTTAGAACATGCACTTGCTTTATTAGTATATAAATATATAGATTGTGAAGTATGCAGAGTTAGTCATTGTTGGACTTGTTGCACATTTAATTGGGTATTTATATATTGTATGGGTCTTTTATAATTTGCAGGGTAGAAAATGCATATGATTGTTGATGATGATAGTTTACTATATTGTGAATTTATCAATTATGGATTTGTACGCATGTATCAGAAGTCGTTGATAATAAAGTTATTGTTATAACACAATTGTTATAGAATACAGTGTGTATAAAATATTTAGATGTCAGTGCAAGAGTTGATCTGATGATTTATCCACCATTATTCTGATGAAAAGTCTGTGAAAGTGTGGTAAATTCTCTTATGTCCTTTCTAATTCCACATGGAGCTTCCCGGGTGGTATGAGTTGCGACACTCGAGAATTGAATAGAGTGAAGAAACGTTGAGAGCATGGCGGAGGTTTAACTGTGACGTAAGTAGTTTGTATGGAGGCGCAGTGCCGGAAGGAAACCTGAAAGAGCGCACAGGAAGTGTCGGAAGTACAGATCCAGAAGTGCCAGAAGAGCACGTAGTCAAGGGTACATGAAGTACCAAAAGAGAAACAAGAGGCGGACAGATGAGTAACAGATATAACACTGAATGGAAATACTCTCGTTAAAGACCTGAAATTCATATGCTGATAGAAATTGGCAACTTTGAATAGGTCGTTCAAAGAAATTGCGATTGAGGAATTTGTTCATGTAACAGCTAAATACATTTGATATAATTTATTAAATTATTATATCTTTCACCTGGAGTTTTTTTTTATACATCTATACCGTCGGCATTGCTGACTTTAATTGTCCACCGTCTCCTGTGTTAGAAATAATACCGTAGGAGGCATGTGACAGTTTGCGTGCCTTTACATTAAATTAATCTATTTCATGTGCTTTTGATGTTTTGATTATTCCGTTGACATTTAAGTGATTCTCGGTCTATTTAGATACAATTTCTCATCAGGCAAAACTGCTGACGTTTTGGATACTAATTCAACTCTAAACGTTTGCACCATAGACCTAACTTTGCCAAACCTGTAAAACTTATTTTTGCTAGCAGATCTCAGACCTTGTCCTTAAAGTATAACAACATTTCTATATTACAGTAATAAGGTCCTGTACACATCCCCTCTCTGATTTTCAAAACCAGTTTAAAAATTTATTTTAATAAAATATTCAATCATTTGTCCCGAGACAGTTTATAATTTACTGTGTACATGATATTGTAAGTAGCTGAAAGAAAAGTTAACATGTATTGAATATGCATCTACGTTATAAGAACAGTTATTCAGTATTCATTATGATCAGACCATATCATACACTCTGATATTGAGAGAGAGAGACGGACAGATGGACAGAGAGAGAATTATAAACATAAACAAAACAGAGCGTAAATTGTTATCCCTGAATGTTACAGAAGAATGCACATGACTTGTAAATACAAATAAATAATATGCTATAAGTTAGAGAATTCTGAATTCGTACACTAGAAAGATTCGAACCTGTATATTCAGGTTACGGAAACCATGATCTTCCCGCAAACACCATCCTTGATGCCACCTAAACAATTCACACATTACCAAAACATGGTAATATAATGTCTCTGGCATAGACATTCATTTTGTGAGTTTTATGAGGACATCATAACGTAATATCAAGCACTAGCTTCAAAATAACTAGGCTTTACATGTTAGTTCTCATTCTCCCAACAGCTCATAATAGTTTAGAATTTATAAGTACCAGTAAGTTCTGATGCCCCCAATGTTATATAAAACTTAGTCTGCGCATTTACACGAGAACACGATGACTGAATCTTATTATATACTTATCATTTTTTCTAGCAAAGGACGAGCAAAAAATTTTCCGTCAAATTCATAAACTACTGAACGAAAACGTCGTCCTATGATTCTGTTACCATCATACTCTCAAAACAGGCTGTAGTTTTCTTAAGTGCAAACGAATATGCATGAATTAAATTTCTCTAACAAATCTATATCATCACGTTCCGAAAATTTGTTCAATCCCATTGTAAGCTACTATAAGAATAATGCTGCCATTCCTATGTCAAGTACCAAATCGGAGCCGCTGGCAATGTCCTGCCAGAAATAGCTGAAATTCTATCAGCCATTCATTACGTAGAAAATGTCCTAATTACTCAGCTGGACCTTGTCATGCAAAATTTGACAACTGCACGAGAGTTGTAAATCACAAAAATGGGTCTGCTGCCCCTATGCATCCACTACTGTGGTAGTCGTGAAAATTAGTGTTGTTATGTGAACTTCTTTCCTAAAAGCAATATTCATGAGCACTTTAGTATCTTAAATAAAGAGCAGCTGAAACTTGGTATGTGAGTTGAGATGAAATACGTATCAGAAAGGCTTAAATCTTAAAGGTCACCGGGCACAATGCAACATTTTTCTGTTTACATCAGATTTGCATAACATGATTAAGAGTGGTCATACTCTCACCAAAAGAACAAAAATATTATCAAGTGTCAAGAAGAAATAATAATTTAATTACACGAAAAAGACGTAAACAACGCAGTTACATCCCCTTAACTACGGTTTCCCTCCTATAGAGGACGCCAACCAGAAATGATGTACATTTATCCCCCTCACAAGACAAAGTACATGCTTCTTGCTGTTGAAAAATAAAACAATAATAACCATGAATAGGGAACATTTAGATAAAACTACTGAAAACTAATTTACTGTTCAGCCTTTTATCGATATGCCTACGCGACACACTAAATTGTGTCGCTTTCAAAACTGTTCCATTGGCTCAATTTCTTTTGAAAAATGCTAGTTTGTACAGGTTAAAAATAGCGAATCAATGTTGCCTTTTCAATGTCAGCCGACTTTATTTTAAACAAAGATAATAGGCACACTTAAAAGAATCCAAAGAAACTAAACTTTACTTCCTTATGTGTGCCGACTTCATAAGAAAAATCGGCACACTTAAAAGATACCAAAGTCAGTTTTGGGGGTTGTTTGCTTTGATATAAAATAACCTTTGTATCATGTCAGAAAGGTTAACGAAAGAGTACACTGCTCGCTTCCAGTTGTGTTTATCCATCAACCGGACTTCTATTTATTTCCCATATGTGATTATAATTTATAGTTTGCATGGCAAAATAGTATACACAACAAAAACGTGCTTAAATAACACTTTTGTAACCCATGCTAGCGAAAAGATTACCATTTGCACTCACAGTGAATGTATTTTAAAATATTGATTTTTATTTGCAAGATACCGTCGTACTGTCGTATAGTTAACATGGATACAATACAATCTTAGTCAGTGTGCACCTTGTAACGTCATACGTGAATGGGAGATGCTTGTAAGCAAACGGGTGATATTTTCGTCTCGTGTGCACCTTGTAACGTCATACGTGAATGGGAGATGCTTGCAAGCAAACGGGTGATATTTTCGTCTCGTTTGTGATTTTGTTATTTAACATAAGCGGTATGCTTTACAGTAAGGACGCATACACAAACTGGCATCCACTACATGAGTATTTTTTTCCGTGGCTATATTTTTTTCATTAACAAATTTCTTTCATTTTATTTTCAAAATAAGTGTATGATTATCATTTTGTTTACCTTGCCGGGGTGGGGAAAAAAATTCAACACAAAATTAATTCCTTTCTCATGTGTATGGAATAATAGAGCAAATATGATTGACGATATTGACTAGTAATGACAAGCTTTGAATTTACGCGCGCACACACTAAGACAACATGAAAAATTAAAACAAACAATAAAATTAACTGGCAAAAGTTTAATATTGCAGCATTGTTGACAAAATGCTCAACAACATTATTCTCTCTCTCTCTCTCTCTCTCTCTCTCTCTCTCTCTCTCTCTCTCTCTCTCTCTCTCTCTCTCTCTCTCTCTCTCTCTCTCTCTCTCTCTCTCTCTCTCTCTCTCTCTCTCTCTCTCTCGTAACGAGTGTGTATCATATGCAGCAGTGTAACAACGTGAAGCCTAAAATTAAATATCTTTGTTTTAATATCTCATGTACACTACCCTTACGAAAATGTATACGTATTCTGTAGAATATTATCTCTTTTTTATTGTTTAATAAATGAATATTGATAATTTGACCGGAAGATTTGAATTGAGAAAGTCGTTGTGCAGATGCATATATTTTAGCATAAAAATATATTTAGATATTTTATTTTGAATAATCAAGATATGTATATTTGTGTTTTCTCTCATAGATATGTACGTTGCAAAGTATGATTATTTTCTTTGAAATAATATCAATTTTGTTTAAATTTAGCTTTTTTCCTAAAAGCTTTTTCTAAAGCGTATCTTACATAGTATCTACTTGTGTTTAGAAAAAGAAATTGTTCAAACTATTGTTAAGTCGAGCCGATTTGTCTTTCGAGTTGTGCCGAATTGTTTTGGGCATAATCTGGCATTAATTATACGAATTTCCCATCCCCTTACCCTATTCTATTATCACAGATTGAATTCACTTTTTTTTTCTTCGGTAAACAGGTTCTTACGGAAAAAGAAAGAATCCTTTTTCCCATCATCACTCTTTTGGTTACATACATACGCAATACAGTGGATCAGATTCGCTGTACAAAAGCACGATCTTAAGATATATCACATAGGCATTCACGGTCGGAAATTAAACACTTGAATAGTTAGGTTGAGTAGAAGGGATAAATGTACGCCATATCCATGTTTGGCACGCGGAAACTACCGATTGTTTACGGAGATTGCCGAATAATTGTTACATCTATAAAAGTGGATTTTTAAGCCTAATTAAGCATTTCTATGGTAGTCAAACGTGGCAAATACGTTTTGTTTATGACTATAATAACAACTATTCAAACGTCTCTTTGCATTCTTCGTGTCATATTTCCAAATCAAAACTAAAATCAAACTCAAGTATGTCAGTATATGAAAACAGGCATGTGTGCATTAATGAAGGCGTGACCACTGATTCTGTTGGGTATCAGGACGTCTCATCCCCACGGACATTTACCCCCGGACTTCTCTCTCGACATTTTCCTTCTGGACTTTGCCCTCCCGACATTTCCTCTCGGATATTTTCTCCCTGGACTTTCCCCTCCCCCATCAGATAGGACTTTTTCCCCAGTCATTTTCCCTACCAAGATCTTAAAACTTAATTCATTTAATATCACTTTTTACAATATAGGTGGCCGGTGACCTTTAAGATATTTATTTGTCAGATATAATTTGGAATTTAAATAACTTATTGATAGTTGATACCATTAAATTTATCACTATCATAGTAATTCGATCTTGATTACAAGATCACATCTTGTTGTCAACATCAGAAGATCGGGATCATGGATCGATGCTTGGCGTCCAGCATTTTTCCAGATTTTATTTGCTAATAAGTCGACGTGATCCAGCAATCAAGATCGCATTGCTGTAACTCATGTTCAGACGTGTGACTCGTTGACCCCCCCCCACCTTTAACTGGTACGCTGTGGTCATAGCCCGTAACTAGTAATATCTGTCTCCAGAGTTGTGTAGCAGACGACGTTTCAAGAAGCATGCTAAACCTTACAATTGTAGGCATTCATTAATATTCTCGACAAACTGAAAGATGTCACTTCTGGAACTTTAACATTACGATTTTTTGATAGTTGACAGCTTTACTATCAACAACTTTCTCTTTGAGGAAGAACAGAAACGCCTAATATGTATAAATATGGAAAGTTTATGCATATAATAATACCACATATTTTCCGTTGAATTAAATCATATTATGGTACAAACATTAGTGTATTATTATTATTATTATTATTATTATTATTATTATTATTATTATTATTATTATTATTATTATTATTATTATTATTATTATTATTATTATTATTATTATTAGTAGTAGTAGTAGTAGTAGTAGTAGTAGTAGTAGTAGTAGTATAAGTACATATAGCAATCGATACATAAGAGATATGATTTTCAAACACTCGACTACTTTGCATCGTTAAGTTATTTTTTTATGTTCGGTCATTAACTATTATCTGACAGTTGAATGGTGAAACATGGCTATCACAATTTCAAACAGAGACGGTGGCGTCGACGTCAAAATGTTACGATTCTGAGTTACAACTTTTACAGTTACTTGTTACATCTATTGATATATTTTACTACCACTACTAATACTAATACAGCTGCTGCTTCTACTACTACTGCTACTACTATTACTACTACTACTAATTATTATTATTATTATTATTATTATTATTATTATTATTATTATTATTATTATTATTATTATTATTATTATTATTATTATTATTATTATTATTATTAGCGAGTCAGTTCCGATGAAAACGATCGTTCCGTATTAAGCTACTGAAAATGATGTTCCATTGACGTTCTGTATCATCATTTTGGGTATGTAACAAGAAACACGGAAACATAATTTGAGCAACACGTAAAATTGAAACATGATTTGAAAAACATAACACCCCTCTCTCTTATTTCACCTAGTTTTATTGTTATAACATATATAGTAGTGTCATTTAACCCCCCAACCAACCATCCCTCTCAAAACAAACACTGGTTGTGTGCTGACTGTCTCAACACCAATATAAAAAAAAAATGAGAACGGGAGAGGGAGAAGCATAAACATGGATTATTTAAGGCATAGATAAGAACCAGATGAAGAGTGTGTGGATAAAACCAGTTACAAAAAGGTCAAGCTGAATTAGCTCGTAGATACATACTGAACAGATCTGGAATACATATGACGTACCATTGTGTATGGAAATATAATCTATGTAGCCGTGACAGCAGTATGAGATCATGCAAAAACAAGAATAGACATTGTATCGCTGTTCTGTTCAACAGTCATAAAGGAATATTTGTCGATAAAAATAGGAACAGTTTTAGAGTGCCTTTATGAAAGATGGTGGTGATAAAAATGAATAAAATAAGTTAAAATCATATTGATCATAATATAATAATTTATTATCAATAAGGCAGATATTACGTTTCCATAATTACTTGAAACATAATGTCAATGAACACTTATAAAGTTATATCTTTGTTCATACAAAAAATGACGCTTTGGCTCTATTGTTTGAAGAAAATATATACTAGTATCGAAGTATACATAAATACAGGGAATGAAAATAAAAATGAAATTAACATTACACTTTTGGAGTTGAAAATGCCAACTTTTGCTGGCTTATGTCAAACGTCCTTTATGAATGACAATTGAAGATTCCCAGAGGCCATCATTGCGCATGCGCCACGAGGTAACCTGGTTATGACGAATGAAGCAGCTATATTAATTCAATACAAAACACTGCGCTTCCTTCTTTTCTGGGCAATAAGTGAATAAATGCCTCAAATTGGTGAGCTTGCAACAAAATGTGACAAAATTTTCACCTTTCATTGGATAATGATTCCACCAACAGGACTACATTACGGAGATAATTTATTAAACTCGTAGGAAAGTAATTGAAAGTGTCTCTTTTGTTGGCGTAATTTATAAACGTTCGGCGCCTAACGAAGTTAGACAGCTTAATTTGTCCCCGTACTCTCAATCACCGAATTTATTTTAATTATTGATGAAGTTTCCTTCTAACGCTGAGCAATACTCTATTATTTATGGAGATTCCTGGATTTCCTCAATCAGATTTCATGCCTGGTAAAAGGATACGGAGATTTAACTAGCGGTATACAAGCCGTTTCAGATCTTCTTTCTGTCTCCAAGTCAAGGAATCCGAGGGTTCGGTGACTGCTTTATGTGGACACTATAGGCATGAAGTCTTATAATCACTACTTTAAACAAGACTTTATTGGTCACAGTCAAGATATCCTCTTATATTAAAATATTGCTCGGAAATACATAGAAAGGATTCGTAATTAGACGTTTGACTGCTCGTGTGAAATTAAAGCTATTCTAGAATTTAAATGAATTATCGAAGAACCCTAGTTAGTAGACAGACGTTGGTGACACGTGGCATCAGTTGGCATGTCAAAGATTAGATTTTAACAATTCGCGTAATAAGCGCTTCTCGTAGATTTCAAATTAGAAAATACGAACAATGAGCTTTTATAGTTGAAGTGAGTTATAATACCAACCTGTAACTTCTAATACGATCCCTTCCAATTTATGTCGCAAGCGTGTATATGGCACTCAAAATACTTGCGTAAAAATATTCAAAATCAAAAACGATTTAGCATAAATGTCTTTGAAAAGTCCGAGTCGTGCAAAACCAATATTTTTTGCGTCATAGATATTTACGAGAGTTTTGTTCGAGCTCTCGTTCGAATGTGTTTATTATGTTACTCATCGAAAGGTTCTTCGAGCGTTGCAGTGTTCGAAATTATTGCTGTTGGGTTTGACCGTAGCAATTCGTAGATTAAAAGAAGAGTTACACTTGAAATTTATCAGGGGTGTATCTCACAAATGTAGATATGTTAACGCAAAATGCGGAATTTATATTGCTTCTAGCTAATCAAAACTAGAAATGTCATTTGAAAAGCAGATTTTGCAAGAAATGTGTACATCCTGGGCGAAAATGATTTTGTACTGTTTCTTTTAAAATTTACGCAAATTTTCTTTCAGAGGTTGCTTCATAATTTTTATGTTTCAATTTTCTTAACTAAATAAGCAATTGTTCGCTTGATGCATGTGAAACGTTCATTATAGACATACATTTATTGAACGATATTTCGAAAATCTCACACTTTTGTATTATATTAATGCAAAACTGCTGGCGGGATCTGATATTTAAAATTTGGCCTAGTCAATTTTGGTCACTGTAGAATTGTGTACCTAGCAATGACATATAGGAAGATATATACTGCCTGGATTAAATCAGTTGTCTGAACTTTAAATGTACTGTTGCGCATATGTAATTAAATTACTTGTGTGTTTGTTTTAAAATTCTTTTTTATTTTGATTTTGTTTCATTACATTTTATTGTAATGATTATATTCACGGGATTCGATACCTTTTAAAAGTACATTCTGTTGGTACAGAGCTTAAAAATATTTCATTAGCATTATTTTCAACTGACCTCATTCAGACATTTGGTTACATGAAGTTTAAATGATTGGTCAATATGAAGGACATACATACATACATACATACATACATACATACATACATACATACATACATACATACATACATACATACATACATACATACATACATACATACATACATACATACATACATACATACATACATACATACATACATACATACATACATACATACATACATACATACATACATACATACATACATACATACATTACTAGCGTGATCACATTGTGTCATCAATATTTTGGCGCATGCGTCAAGTGCCTTGTGTATAGTGATCATGCGACCTATCATAAGTGTCACAATGAGGTTTAAGCGGGATTTAATTCTCAGTACCACTGTTTTTGTAATTCAGTCGTAAAAAGTACCTTCAAGAAATTAGAAGTATTTTTATGTTGTTGCCTAACTGGAGTTATTCGTTACTTAAGAATAATTTGTATTCTTTGAAAAATAAGTGCTGCTTCATCAAAGCTTTGGTAACAGATTTCAGTGGAATTTATTCAGAGTGCTAAAGCAGGAATATTCTTTTGCAATTCATAAACTTCAACGTGGAACTTTCGACAATTCTTTTGTGATTCATAAAATTCAACTTATAACTTTTGACATCAGTACTTCATTCGTCAGACGTCATCGTTCGCCATCTTTGATCTTCGCAGGGATTCTAACTTGGATTTATCTAGGACATTTTGGTGATATGACATATGTGTTTCAATTCTGGGATTATGTTTTGGATTATATTCATAAACTAAGTCCTTTTTCATAATTTTACTGTGTTTTATATGGAAATAAATTATTGTTTGTTAAAATTTACAAAGTTTGTTGGTTTCACTCTTTTCTTTGTTACTTTGAACAAGTCGAGATCTGTTAACAATACATAAAGTGATAACTTTAAAAAGTAAAGATTCATGTATTCTAGATGAATTTCTATATCGTCCATCTTCTTTGACTTCTTGCAGCATACATATAGTTTGCATAATTAGCTGGTAGTTTGTACATGCTGTCAATATATCTGAAAAAATCACGTCAAACAAAGTCTGTGTTTTTGTTCCCTTTTGCGCGCCGTATAATTTCCGGATGGAAAATTACAGTGTGAGATATATAGTGGTAGAAAATCGGAGTACATAATTCTCATAAAGTTATTATGTTATGTGACAACGATGAAGATTGTGCTTGTTGTGAAAAAGCCTCTTATTATCCCTACACGAAAAAATTCATGATTGTAAAATAGTACTGTCAACATAGTACGATTAGTAAAGATCTTAGTGCTGCAGACCTAAATAAAACATCATACTTTTTATGGTAATACCGTAATTCTACAGCATTAAAATTTGAATCCGATATTAAAAGCAAGTTTTATTACCGGAAAGTTTTCATATTCAAAATATGTGGGATCAAGAACAAAGAGATAAAGGAATTATTTCTCGAATATCGCAATCTTTGAACATGCACATGTTCGGTATTATTTTTTCTGTACTGAAGCGGTTAATTTAATAATTTCAGGATATGAAAAAAAATTCATCTTGACTGATGAGTGAAAATAAAATCAAGCGTAAAATATTCATACATTAGAGAGCAATATTAAGATAACAAAGAATTTCTTTTTAATTTTTTTTTAAAAATTGTCCATGCAAAAATGCCATAACAGTTTAAAATGAACAATTATTTTACCAAATAGTACGAAGTCAAATAGTACATTCTAATTCAATTTAAAATATAGGTAGTTTGTAAATGTATATTGTATTTCTTATACCCAACACATTTAAATCAAGGACAGATAACTCTGATTAAATCTGAGGTATCTGCTGTTTATCTCTCCATTCCTTAGCCGTTCCAATATTTTTCCAATCCGTTCCTCTCTGTACAGTTGAGAGGAAAAAGGCAACTCCAGTACCATGAATACTGTAAATACCGTAAATTTATAAAATACCCATTCTGAAGCGAAAATAAATGTTTATATTTATTTGCAATATTTAAAAATTCAGTATGTTTTATTTATATTTTACCTGTTATCAGACGTAGCTTTCACATCTCAGTCTTTTCTTGTTGATGTTTTTTTTTCTCGTTTAAACATTTTATTGCCATAAAGATCAGAAATATGTGTAAAGGGAAAAGTATTGCAGACAAATTTTCCAACTTTTACAAGTTCCTCTACATTATAAATTTAAATAATTAACGAGCATGCCAGCAAGAGTTATGGAAAAAGTCAAGACAGGTGACGTGAATACTTTCATCGGAATGAGAGGGGATGGAAAAGAATAAATTGGGCGGACAGTGTTTGGTGTGGTTTGGTACACACTGTAGTCATAGTAGGAAGAAAAGTATTTATGTTTGTTATTCTTTTCGCGCGCACAGAAAATTTATACGTATCCATTTGTATAACATTGCTATTTTCTGCTGTGTAGTTTGTTGCCAAATAAAGGTTTATCAGAATAAATATTGATATTCATTATTGATGATCTTTGATAAAGCTTATTTCTTGCCTCATTAGATAGTGTGAATTCAAAAAGAAAATGATCATAGTTTCTATTGGAAATCTGCAAAAACAGAAAGGATCGCCGATATGATTACATCAAAATAAATTATTCAGCGATCTGCATTTGCGCTTTAACCAGCTTAATAGTACGGAAGCTTGCTTATTGCCAAATCGTATATAACTTTGAGCAGAAAATTTGCAGTCGGTAATCTCTTATTTCTTGTAGATTGACGCAGACCGTTCCACTAGTTGTTATATATTGTTATATACTTGTTATATATTGTTATATACGACTTTTTAAATAAGAGGTCTAAATTGATATTGAATGATACTTTCCAGTTTTCATCCATATTTTAAACCCTGTTCTTATTCTCCTCGTGTGTCTCCTTTTGTAGCAATTTTCTCTAAAGACACGAAATGCTCATATATATTTCGTGAAACATTTGCACATAATATAGGCAAAAGAAATGAAATAAGAATTTTAATGAACTCTAAACCAAGCTAAGGTATTTGCATGACACGTTATGTTTTCGTACTTATTGTGCTGCAAACTCTTATGTTAGTGATATATCTTTAAACTGTGTCCTTACAAACAAAACACACATTCATTATATATATATATATATATATATATATATATATATATATATATATATATATATATATATATATATATATATATATATATATATATATATATATATATATATATATATATATATATATGCTTCGTTTGCATTTTTTTTTATACAGTTCATGCCACTTAATACTATCATCTTTCTTCCAACAGGACACCACAGTATAATTTAATATTCATTTTCATTCAGTTTGAAAATATTACCTTTTTAAGTTTTATTTCTGCCTATAAATAACATTTTTACAAGTTCACCGACAACATAGAAATAAATTTATATGCATAAATGTAAATTACCTACACAGTAAACTTCAAAAATATAAACAAAAATTGTAAAAAGTTTTTATTTTATGTGGTATTCATTCAGTGGCGAGACAACATCAATATTTTACAATCAGTTTTATAAATCTCTTAAATTAGCAGTCACAACCCGGCCTTACCCTCCAGTCATTTTGGGCCGTAAATTACACTAGGTGACTGGCACATTGTGCTCTGTTGTATTCTAGTGCTCTCGTTATGTCACATGTACAATTACCTTCTTATCTCTTTCTACGCTAAATGAAAGTAAGCCCACTATTTCGTAGACAGACAAAATATGAAAAATTTATGTTGCGGCTGATCTATACAAGTAGACTACAACATAATAACATAGTATAT
Organism: Potamilus streckersoni; assembly: GCA_016746295.1. Lineage (NCBI taxonomy): Eukaryota > Metazoa > Mollusca > Bivalvia > Unionida > Unionidae > Potamilus > Potamilus streckersoni. The sequence continues at coordinate 838,792 of JAEAOA010001782.1, read as the reverse complement.
CCAACATACTAGAGTTGCATACTTAAATATGACTTCTATTACATTCAATGTATTTGATAAACAAGTCTGCAGGGTATAAATAATTACTTGTGCATAATAACTACGTGAGTAGTGAAAAACAATATACTTCAATGAACTGTAATGAATAAAACTGAATAGAATAAAACTGAATACTCAAAACACAATTCATACTCTACATAAATATTAAAAAAAGAAAAGAAAAAAGCTCAACCTTCCAAAAGTATAATTCCCAGCTGTACGCAGTTACAAAAATTTTCCCGTTATTATTCAAAATTATAAAAGAAGTAAAGAACTTTGATATCTAAATCTGGGCTCTCTAAATATCCAGGTTTTAGCTCCTTCCCATAGTAATTGAACTTGTGAATGCCAGAGTTTTACCTTGCATATAGTCACTTTAAAAGAGTTTCTTACAAGTATCATGAAGTGCACTAGCTTTACACCAGGTGAGAACTATTGCGCCACTATCATGGTCATAGTGCTTACATTTGTTAATATTCTACAGTCAACTTCGGATAATGCGTTTTTAGTACAGTCGACTTCAGGTAATATATTTTCAGGTTTTTATTATATTGAAAATTTAAACTAATTAACTGCATAAATAAAACAAATGAATCATTTTAAGTTAGTCTGTGACATGCTTCCACAGTGATTGTAGCAATTATAGCAACACTAGTGTTACAGTAGATCTCTACAGGTGGTTTCTGCATTCGCTGAGGTGAAAAATCAATTCTGTTCTCATAATCTGGTAGCTGAAACATGAATATATATTTATTTATATGTTTTGATATCAAATGCATTAAGCAAAACAAGCAAGAACGTCAGGAAGACCGTCTTCCAAATCAGCCAAATGACTAAACTGATGACGAGAATTCTTTTTTAAAGAGATGTTATGCAGCTGACGACAATTTTTCTTGAGCCCTCTATCACATTTCCCCGGTCACTTTCCAGGCGTTCCTTATCATCACAAAACGATGATATAATAAATATTTGCATCGATAATAGGAACCCTTCGTACAACCATTCATCGCCTGCAAATTGGTATTTGCCCATTTGAGGTAGAGAGAGGATGCATTTTTAATTATATCTTAAGATTTTGCGCAGAAAATATAATTAAGAAGAAAATAAGGTTCTATATGTAAAACTGGTGGTACAAAAGCTTAAAGAGCAACGTGAACTTTTCATTTTTAAAATTTTTGCCTTCTAATGTTTGCTTAAACCATTGCATAATGTAAGTTATCTGTGTAACTGTAAGTGAATATTACCAACAAAACTGGTAAAAGAAAGTAAATAGAAGTAAAGCATGACATACACATGAACCTTATTTAATCGTATTTCTATTTACCTTTACTGTCTCACGGGTTGGCAAGGAACAAATAAGAATGTGGAAATAGTCGCTTACACATAGAAATGTATGGATATGACTCGCTGAACAAAATAAATGCGATGATAAAATTACAATATTTTAAATTCTCTCTCTCTCTCTCTCTCTCTCTCTCTCTCTCTCTCTCTCTCTCTCTCTCTCTCTCTCTCTCTCTCTCTCTCTCTCTCTCTCTCTCTCTCTCTCTCTCTCTCTCTCTCTCTCTCTCTCTTTAGTCGATTTGACCAACATTCATGACTCCACAGACATCGTGGGATGACATAAACGAAAATCCCCTATGCTCGTCATTTTAATAGATTTTACAACTTATCTTGCTATGATGGGAGAGTGGGAGAGAGAGAGAGAGAGAGAGAGAGAGAGAGAGAGAGAGAGAGAGAGAGAGAGAGAGAGAGAGAGAGAGAGAGAGAGAGAGAGAGAGACTTATATACATTTTCATATTTAATTATTGATAATCGAGATTTAGAATAGTATAATATGTTTAAGAAACAACAACAAAACATTTAATACATCACAGTAACCGATTAATGTCGGCATGATTTGCACTTTTGTATCTTAGATAAATAAAGTAGATAAATCTCAAGGAAAGTGCTCACAAAAATTACGACCAACTATATTCTTGTAGGTTGCTTTGTATAATTTATGCTTTAAGCTTTGAATCCAGCCAAAATTGCTTTTCTTTTTCACTCCACATTTCTGCGTAGTTTGTCCGTTATGTTAGATAGTGGATGTGGAACAGAAAGTAGAAATAATTGTGATGAAAATTTGTATCATATTAAATTCATTTAGAAAATGTGGATTATTAATACTTTTTATCGTTATTTTTATACGTTACTATCGATTAATGCATGGAATTGACCATTGATCTAGAATCAATTGCAGACAGTCGCGAGAATTTGATATACCAATAGTATTGGTATAAAAGAATACCAACACTTCAGAGTTCATGTCATTTTCAATGTATGCGATATATATATATATATATATATATATATATATATATATATATATATATATATATATATATATATATATATATATATATGTATATGAGAGAGAGAGGAAAAAATGAGGCACTGAAATATATCAGTGGAAAAAGTTATATTGGCACAGTGGTGTTAAAAGTTTTATGGTAACTGTAAATAAATAATTTGACATAATAGACAATGTTGAACTATTATACTTGCGATCTAAATTTGTAAAATTCTCCTGTCCAAAAATTATTCTAAACTTTCGAATTGGCACAGAATCTAAGGGGTTTTCTTACCTGACTAACTATGTCATTAAAAGACAATCTACACGTGACAATACAATGTTTCCACTTCGCTCGTGATTGCTTATATATCTACTCATTAAATGTATATGTCCTGTATATATTCATTTTTTAGAAAAGATCTTTACGAAAGGATCATTTTTCATTATAGTTAAACGGGTTTCGATTTATTGATAATTTGAAAAATCATTTACTTTTTATCTTTATCAAAGGACTTTATAAAAAAATAAACACTTTCGTCATAGCTTATTCTATAATTTCGTAATGTTCAACAGTATTCCTGTTATTTTAAAAGAATCGTCTTAAATAATCAAAAGGCAAAAGACAAAGGAAGAAAACTGGAAACAGGCTTCGAGTTAAATATGCCTTAGTGCGCCATTTCTGTATTATGTAACATAATTCCAGAACACGCTAAGAAAACTCACTTAAGAAAAATCAATGTCAAAGTAGGAATAAAATCTGTAAACGCATAGTGAATTAAACAGAACCTTTTCGCATTTATCTTTTCGTCAATTTGCCACTCTTATGAGAATGTGCCCCAATAGAACAATGACTGATTGTTTAGTTTACCGCACCGGGTGGAGAGGATCCGAATCAAACCAATATCAAATAAATTTTATTAAATAAAAGGCGTATGTGCAAATTTTCTTAAAAGCCTTTTGCAGCAGACATTGTTGCTATAAAATCTCTTATGCCATTTTGATGGAAGGTTAGGTAACCGTACCTGACAAGTCAGCAGTCTCTCTGTGAACTTCGCCTTATTTTACTGAAAGAGCATGCTACTTCAAGCGAATGCTGTGTCATCTACTGGCGCTATATACTACACCAAGGGCTTTTGACACTTTCACTAAAATCATTATGTTCGCCAACCCGCAGAATATAAGTGATATACCACATTATTCATGTACGAAATGCGTTCTTAATGATTTTTATACCACGACTAATAGCTGAAAATAGGTGTTGGTTATTCAGAGGTTGCGGACAGAGGTTGAACAATATGACACATTCGGATCACTCTCGTACGGGCAATAATGTCGTTCTCGCCAAAACATTAAGTTAAAACTGGCGATCATTCAAAAACCGATTCATAATTGAATTAGACACAGCAAATGTAATTCTTATCACCCCCTTGAGTGTTTGGTATAATTGTGCATTATTGCTTTCTTGTACACTTTTTGGATCGTGTAATGGTTTTTAAACTATTATTTCCACGACTACGGAATATAACAGAAACAAATGGGAGAACATCTTTTAATGTATTAATTAAAACAATCATAAAGGTCTGTAAATAACTAAATTATTCAAGGTGTTTAATCTCCCGAATTCGTTGCCATAAATCTAATCCGTTTTGTTTGCGACCCAAAACATCTATAAAATCCTTCGTGCAATAAATTTAATCAAATGAATTTGTATCAGGTAAATATTTAACTATAAATCCTTTAATTAAGTAAACATTTTTAAATATACATATATCAAAATTAGACTTGAAAATCTGAAAACAGACTATAGTTTGCAAAGGTAATATATTAGAAGGATGATTATATTTTCCTATAGACACACACACACACACACACACACACATATATATATATATATATATATATATATATATATATATATATATATATATATATATATATATATATATATATATATATATATATATATATATATTAACACATTCACTGAAACGTATATGTATGTATTAAGCATTTATACAACCGTATATGTATGTATTAATACATGGACAAAAATTTATATGTATGTATTAAGCAATTATACAAATGTATATGTATGTATAAATGCAATGATGCATACGCTTATGTATATATAAATGCACTTACACAAAAGTGTATGTATCTATGCATTGACATAAACATATGTGTGTGCACTTGTGCATTGACACAAACATATATATGCTCTTATTCGTTTGCACAAGCGAACATGTGTGTATTAATGCATGGACACTGAATTACGCATCTATGCACTGACACTAAAATATGCGTCCATGCATTGACACAAACGTATGTGTTTATTCACTGAAACAAAGACATATGTATGTATTTATTCATTGCCACAAGATGTTTATTCATTTAGAAACCGATAAAATAATGTAGAAATTTCTTATCCAGATTCGTACATAGAAATGTGTTAAAGATTGTATTTAAAACTGTGCTTTCTTTCCTGAATTAAACTGAATAACATGCTATCGTAGGAAGAGGTTCTTTGTGATGTCCATAACACTTGTCAGAATTGCATTGAATAACATGTCATGGTAGGAAGTGGTTCTTGTGATGTCCATAACACTGCCAGAATTGCATTGAATAACATGTCATGGTAGGAAGTGGTTCTTGTGATGCCCATAACACTGCCAGAATTGCATTGAATAATATGTTATCGTAGGAAGCGGTTCTTTGTGATGTCCTTAACACTGTCAGAATTGCATTGAATAACATGTCTTCGTAGGAAGTGGTTCCTTGTGATGTCCATAACACTGTCAGAATTGCATTGAATAACATATCATCGTAGGAAGTGGTTCCTTGTGATGTCCATAACACTGTCAGAATTGCATTGAATAACATGTTATCATAGGAAGTGGTTCTTTGAAAACTCTATTACACTAACATCATTGCATTGAATATCAGGTTATATCATAGAAGTGGTTCGTTGTGATAGCGATTTCACTCCCAGAATTAAATTGAATAGCATACTATGTTAGAAGTGGTTCCTTGTGATGAGCGTTCCGCTGTCATAATTGTATTGAATATCATGTTACTATAGAAGTGGTTCCTTTTGATGTACTTAATACTGCCTGTCAATCGTGTATCACCCTAATCGAAATCTCTCTCTCTCTCTCTCTCTCTCTCTCTCTCTCTCTCTCTCTCTCTCTCTCTCTCTCTCTCTATATATATATATATATATATATATATATATATATATATATATATATATATATATATATGCGCATGTATGTATATGCGTGCGTGTGTGTGTGCAAATACATTATTCAATGCATGAATCAGTCCCTATCTGCGGGATACTCTCTCCCCCACACAAATACACACAAACACAAACACAGTGTGGAAAAACAATATTATCTTAATTGCGAGAGAATTTTTAATTATTTTCTTACTGAGATTTTTAACCCGTGTTTTCAGGGTTACAACGTTAATTGCTTCATCTGCACGCACCAAACCCCATACCCTGTTGATCGAACATGATCGTTGATATAGGCATTCGATGTAGCGTACACTCGCATTGCTACCCTGTAGTTATCGCCCATCTAAGTACTCATTCACTCTGGCAATTTTTGATAGAAATCAAAGTTTATAGAGTCGAATATAGAAATATACAAATATAAATCAAAAAGAGGAGTAAATGTTATCCCTGGATTCTTCTGGAGGAAAGTATATATTGATAAGGAATATTATTACTGTAATAAGCCAAAGGGCTTTCTTTACCTAGCGATTATAACCCATGTGTGAATCTCGCTAGAAGTCAGATTATTATCCTTGATTCTTAAGACTTTCATACAACTACTGTTACACAACTGGACATTCCTACGTTTTAATGCTGGGACTTTACTAATATCTATATAACAATTTTGTACTGTTCCATTTGTGAAGCAAACACAATTTTTATCATCTAAAATGGAAATAAGTTATCGATAATGAACTTTATAATTCAGAAAAGCTTTTGCAATGTTTTGTTGATTTGCACGGTGTTTCCATCATCTTGCAGTCCACTTTTCTCTGGATTGACGTGCTTTCAGATATATGCTGCGAATCCGTGTTGCATAAATCTTTCCTAATGTTTCATTGCATTTTGCCTAACTTCTAAATATTTTTCAGCTTCTTTAACTCCATGCATGTCATTGGTAGAAAATGAAAGCAAAAAGCGGATAAATATAATCTGTTTTCTTTTCTTCTCGTCACAATCCTTTGCCAATCCTTCAAAAAGAAAATTAGAGAATTGGCTGGTAAATGGTCTAGATTTACTTTACGATTCGGAAAATTTCAGGATTAGTATCCTTTAAAAAAACAATTTGGAGAGTGTGTGGGGTTTAAAAGAAATAAAATATATGATGATTATAAGCTTTAAAAGTTTTCGGTAGTAACATGAATGGATGATAGGAGGGTTTTAGGCGTATAACATGTATTATATATACATGCGTATATATTTTTAACTGAGTATTGAAATATATTGGACCTGAGGTTATGTAGTGCAGAATGCTGGAGCTTGCAAGAAAATTTTACACCACATGAACATGCGTACGTTAATTTAATTTATTTCATAATCAGTGAAAAACGGTTCAATTTATATTTAAAATTATTATATTAATCACTCTTTTATGTTATAGAAACGACAACATATATCAATCATTATGTTATGCTATGAAAACAACAATATTGAAATAAAATATTATCTAAACGTTGTAGTGACCAATTTACAGATCATTCGTTGTAGGAATGATAGCTGAAACTAGTACATTTTGCTGCGTTCGGCAAACACGTAGTGATTTTCGTCAGCAGTAAACGAAACGAAATTTGTTAATGGGTTAATGTAGATGTCATGTAGTCACATAAAATGAAATAATAATGGTACTAGGAAAAGGCGAACAATACACCAATAAAAAAATTGAAAACATGAGCCGGAACAATTCCTTCAACGTTTGGTCGGCGTGATTTTTCTTATTCAATGGTGCTATCAGAGGAAAGTTTGAAACAGTGTGGATGGTGATTATTGATAAAGTAATTTAGCCCTATGATTTTAAGTAATACCTGAAAATAAGGATACATATTTTTTTTGTAATAGATTGAGTTTCATTGAATTTTGAGTACAGGAAAAGTTGTTTTCAAAAGTTAATGCAGTTTTTAAGTGAAAGACATTAATAAATTTTATTAACGGTCGAAATCTCTATTCCTCGTCTTTCTCCCCCCTTTCCACCAGAAACTTGTGATCACTGGCAGCCCATTTTTAATGTTTTTATGAAATATTTTCTCTTTGCAATGTATGTATTTGGATGCATTTTTATTCTCTTTATTTAATATGGATGAAATATATTTCCCAGATTTGTTGAATACAAAGAGCAGTACTAAACAGTTTAAGTTTCAGAAAAACAATATTCTGTCAATAACGAAAGGTCGACAGTTACCGTAATTGTTGGACTCTAATGGGCGTGAGATTTATGACGTAAGGTAGACATAACCGTATGTGATGTGTCGAATTTCGAAGGCTTACTGAAACTTGCTTTGACGTTATCATAGTCAAGCCAGATTTTTCTTGACAAAGTTCACTAATTATTCTCTTATTTTATCTCTGAAACACATACGATTAAGCTTCAACAGCATCGACCGGATTGTTTTAACGGTACAGTGATATACTGTGCATTAAAAGCACACTGGACAACAAATTTCTAGAAATGTTTTGTTTCCTGCAAAGTTTTTGGTGACTATGATAGCCCTCTTGAAAGTGAACACAAATATAGTTTCAGATTGACTGTATCACGTAAGAATTTTGAGAAATATGAAATTAAGTTTCATTGACTACAACGTGTTAAATCGCATAAAGTTTCTGACACGCTGCATATGTTTAATGGGGCTAAAAGTGTTTTGCTCCTGATTTTCGTTTGTACTCAGTGTCTGGTCCATCTCATTGCTGTGTCCAACAATAGTCAGCTAGTATTGATGGATTCCAGTTGCCCTGATACCATTTTTCCATTGTGGAAATATCCTGGTGAAACCTTTAATCATGTTCGTCACTGAGTTCTCCAATATTTGTGGGGAAGAAGTCCAAGTGTGAATGCAGGAAATAAATCTTCAGTGACATGTTGCACTTCATATTTTTGTATGCTTTAATAAATTTGTCAATCAGCTTGATGTAGTTTGGTGATCTGTGGTTGCCAAGAAAATTCTCAACGATATCCTTAAATGCTTTCCAGGCGATTTTCTCTGCCAACTCTAACAGATCTTCGAACTTCTTGTCATTGATGACGTGTCTGATCTGTGGCCCAATGAAAATGCCTTCTTTAATCTTGGGATTAGTTATTCTTGGAAACATTTGTCTCAAATAAAGAAAACCTTCACTTTCCCTTTTGAACGCTCTCACGACATTTTTCATTAGTCCCAGTTTTATGTGCAGAGGAGGCAAAAATATCTGTCGGATCAACAAGTGGTTCATGTGCCACGTTTTTCTGTCCTGGAACCAAATTCTTACAGAGTGCCCAGTCTTTTTTAATGTAATGTGGTGCTTTATCACGGCTGTCCCATTCGCAAATGTAACAACAGCATTTTTTTTCCTCTCGTAGAAAAGGGCCAAACAGCTGTCTTAAAAAATAAGACAGGCTTTAAAAAATAAGACAGGCTATTGGCTAAGACATGATTGTGTGGAAAGAAACGGCATTAAGGTACACAATTTTAGTTTCCATATAATATTCTATTTCACTTGTTTGGTTTTTGACAAATATGTTCATATGCTTATGATTCAAGCATGTATCGTGTATTCATGTCGTAAGGCTTTATTGATATGTTAGTGTTTAATTCTTAATTTTAACAATTATTTTGTTCATTGAGAGAAATGATGGATTGCATGTAATTAAATATTCAATATTTAATATTTGATAGGGATTTATGATGTACCTTAAAGAATGCAAATATGCAGTTTTTCATAGGGATTTAGAAATTAACCCTAATATACAAATATGTCATATTTTTATGATTAGACAAATTGATTCTCTGTGTAGGATGACATTGCTATCGTGAGCTAATGACAAGTGTATATTTATATATGATTTCGCAATGCAGATATGATCTTGCAGGTTATTTGTTTATGCAGCTATATTTGGTGGATATGATGCTACGAGTAATTAGGCATTTATTTTATTGAACATAATTGACTAGCCAATTGTAACTAAGACGTTTGGTACTGTATGCTAGTATATACGGCCGCATTTGTCTGAGAAAGCACGTGGTAAGTTTTAATCAATTGCCCAACGCTAAGTGCAATGAACTTCGAGCTTAGGTCATTTGTACAAATATAACGGTATCTTACCGAAACACATAATCTGTAAAGGCAATTATTTGTTAAGAAAACAACATGTCAGAATTTGTAGTGTGAATCGCCAATCTGAATACGAATGGAGTTATATATCTCCAAGTAAATAATTGTTGAAAAATAATTTGCTCTCGTAATACTCAGAGAGAGAGAGAGAGAGAGAGAGAGAGAGAGAGAGAGAGAGAGAGAGAGAGAGAGAGAGAGAGAGAGAGAGAGAGAGAGAGAAGTAAAGAAAAACCCGATGAGTCAAGCGGAAGCCCGCATCTAAGAGAGGTCGGTCTAAATAGGGGTCCGAAAGAGGACCAAAGCACACGCATTAGATGTGTAAATAATACGATAGGAGACAGACGCCTAGTGATACAGTCAAGCGTAGAATTTAACTCAGAATTCAATACTCGTAATATGACGGATTGAAAGTGAAATTTAAGTCACCTATTATTTGAAAGTGTGATTTTGGTTTTGCAATTATTGATTACATTTATTTTAGTAAATCTGTTGTATTAGCTGAAAGTGAAATTTTGGTTATCTGCTAGTTGATAACATTTATATTTATTTATTGGAAAAGGAGGCTCGTAGCTATTTATTTCTTTCAATCGTTTGCTCAGCTATCTGCTAACGTTCCAACTATCCGTCCACACTGGGTAATAACACCGTGGGAGGCCCTTTCCTAGTTAAAGAACGCCAAATCAGTTAAGGAGGCTTTAATGTTTAAAATCCTCCGTTCCACCGTAATTGTTGGCTTCTGATGGGGGTCAGATTTATGACGTGATTAGCATTGGATGTTTCTGTTGACATTTTGATTAATCCACAGCTAATGTAGGTCATTGAATACGAACTCGTGCCAACTTTATAAGGAATGGGTAATTACTTTTACCTAACAACGGTCAATACTATAAGTGTCTCTTTAATTTTCACTTTTGTTGTAAAGATATAAACAACTTGCAGATTTGACTTCAATTGTTAATTTCACTTCTTTCAGTTACATGCTGTATTACCCAGAGTTGAAACTATATAATAAATCTACATTGGACATATGACATGTGATACATTCTCACATAAAGCAACAATAATGTAAATAGACATAAAACATACGCAAGACTAAAGTCGTAAATCTGTTATCAATATATAAATAAATTGCTTGTGTGTTAGAGTTAAAATTCTTTTCTTTAAAATTTTGTTTCAATACATTTTATTGTAATGATTATCTTCATGGGATTCGGTATTTTTTTCAAATAAAGTCTGTTTGTATAGTACATAAAAGTATTACATTAACATTTTTTTAAACCGTCCTTTGTTCGCAAACTCGTAAATACTAAGTGGAAATAATTGACTGTTTCAAGGGTTATTTTTCGGCCCGCGTGGTACCCATGTGTAAACATTTTTTTTTTCATGTTTAGCGTGAGAGTCTGATGTTTTAGATAGGGCTATTCTAAGCTACGCGAAAAAATGATACTTTTTTATTGCGATGTTTAAGTTAAAAATACGTAGCCTGTCACGTGAAATGTCATCTGAGCTAATAGCAGGCTTAAAACAGCCAATTAGTATTAAATTAATTTAGTCGTGAAAATACCTTTAGGAACTCAGATGTATTTTGTATATTTTGCTGTTGCCATTTTTTAGTTATTTGTTATTTAAGAATATTTTACATTCTCTGGAAAACATTTTTTTCTTCATCAAAGATCTTGAACAAATATATTCAGTGGAAATAATTTGGAATTCTAAAGCCGGAATATTTGTCTTGAGTCATAAAATTCAACGAAGAACTGTTGCCATTAGTAAAACGACTTCATCAGATGTCATCGCTTTCCATATTGAACTTCTTCAAGATTCGAGCCTGGATTCAATTAGAACTGTTTAGTGAGGTGACTTATATTTTTAAATTCTAGGATTAGTTTTTTGATTATTTTCACAAACTGCAAGTCCTATTTTCTGTTTTTACATTGTTTTCTAGGTAAATAAATTATTTTTTATAAACTCTACAAAGCTTGTTGACTTCACTCTTTCTTGTTATTTGTGTACGAGACTACACGTCACACATTATATAAACATTATTTCCTCCTCCAGCAAAATCACAACACAAAAAGTGTACATGTGTCGAGACTAGTGTACACACTGTTCCACCTTTCTAGATGTACAAAGTCGATATATTTATTTAATACAGAACATAATACATTTTTTAAAAAAATGATAAAATGTGTTGACACACCAAGATTGACCCATACAAGAAATGTGAGTGTGGAAGACCTTAAAAATACACGTATATTGATTTGCACAAGCGGCAAAAAAAATGGCAACAAAACATTCGCTAATCCAAATAACACACTACTCGAGTCTAATCAAACGAGGAAACAACTGAGCGAATCCGGATTAATGGTAGCCCAATTTCCCTCTGATATATTAATATAATGACTTATTAAATTATTTAACCTTATGTACATACACTAATGATTGATTCGTTCACTGTAAGTGTGCACATTGTTTTCCAGAAAAGGTTATAGTCAAGTGGTGATGTTTAAAGCTGTTTGCATCAAAATTATTCTCTCTCTCTCTCTCTCTCTCTCTCTCTCTCTCTCTCTCTCTCTCTCTCTCTCTCTCTCTCTCTCTCTCTCTCTCTCTCTCTCTCTCTCTCTCTCTCTCTCTCTCTCTCTCTCATGGTACTTTTAGATGTGTTTAAAGTGCTTTTTGACTTTTTGACTAGATAATTTGCTTTGCGATTAATATGAATTCATTCTAGGACATTTTGTGTTATATCATTAAGATAGAGAGAGACGAATGGTGGTACATCGTCACATTCCAGACTAGGATTCATTCAGACCACCACTGGAGTACATTCCGAACACTATATTTATTAACTTGTTATATAACTTTATGGATTATTTGGGACTTCAATTTTAAACACTGTTAAGTTCCTCCTAAATTTTAATTTTTTAGCTTACTGATACGATGGCCTATGCGGTCAGATCGTCCGCAGAATGTCGAGGGTTCAAAACCCGGACGAGTAATTCCAAAGACTTAAAAAAAATAATACTAGCATCTACCTCGCTTGGTGCTCAGAATTTAAGAGATTAGTGTTCGAACTGGTGGGTAACGTGAATGGGTATGACATGATACTACATGTACGTGGCTTGATACCTCAATGCTAGACAGAACTAGAAATTGCCACACTGCAGAAATCGTTGCGATATAACTAAAATTGTACTGCTACGTTAAAATCCAAAACACACACACACACGTACACATATAATTTTATAACTTAGAGAATTAAACTGATCGTTAAACTTTACGAAACTTGTTGATATTTTATTTTTTTATCTTTTAGTTTGAGACCATAGAGCTGTAAAACAACTAAGACAAATCTCAACGAGGTCTGGTACAGCCATCGCTGACCGCTATTTATGGAATTTTGATTTGCTTCTAAAATTATTACTCTCGTGTCTAGGTTATGTAGTAAAACCAAAATCTGACGTCCATATATTGTATCTATTTGATAAAAACATGTTTCTGGAACAGTACCCTATAACACCTACCGTTAACTCAATTAACATTGATATTGGCATCCATTCATATTGGCCATCTCTTGTAGCTCCTGAAAATGGCTTATAATTGAAAAATTAAGTTTACCGACTCACTTCAGAAGACTGATAGCTATACAAATTTACAATAAAAGGACGTTTATTATATTAAAACCCCATTTGGGTGTTTACTGAATTGAGAAATCGCTTATATCGAAAGCTGATGTCGCAAATCGTTTCATCTACAGAAAGCCAGCGACTCAAAATGACTGGTGAGGATTTCCAGAGGTGAAGGACATTGTCTATATTAGAATCGCTTTATGAAATAGTGTTTCTTACGTGTTCATGTATAGATGGACCGTCTCTTCCGAATGTACCGCTAGACACAACAATCAAGATCAGTTAATATAAAATATTTAAACATATAAATTGTCATGTACGTAGCAGATAGGTCTTAGCTGTGAACAAAACATTGACTAATCTCTCTCTCTCTCTCTCTCTCTCTCTCTCTCTCTCTCTCTCTCTCTCTCTCTCTGTGAATGATTTGCAATTTTTGGTGATCTGAGACAGACAAACAAACGCTTTTAGACATATATTGTTCTTTTCCAATTACAGTTGTCCTTATCTGGGCTTGCCGTCTGCAAAAGAGGCAAATTTAATATATATTATAGGAAAAAAAAATAATTGCAATCTCCGTGACAGAATAAACGATAGATACAACAACTGAAGAGACCGAGATAAATATTTAATAAAAAGGCTGATGTTTTACTCTCGCATTACTCCATATTGGTATACTAGTGTATATTTTGGTGTATTGTATAGTTGACGCTTGGTTTATGTAAATTAGCTTGCTATGAGAGAAGATTCTAAAAGCTATTGCATTTAATTCTTTTTTACCACTTTTCAGAAAAGTCTGTTTATCCACATTTCTATGTAATATAACTGTCTGTCAAGCATCAATTCAACAAATACCATGCAAGAGAATGACAGGAAGGCCAAAAAGACAAGCGTGAATTATTTATTGATAATAAGCAGCATCAGAATATGGTCTAGAGCGCTCTCCGTTACGGATAACTGCCATCTCACCTATTGTCTGCATGGGTTAGAGTCTAGGATTCGGCGAATGTGGATATGTGAGAAAGCTTGTCACTATCTTCTCGTGGGTCGGTGGTTCTTTCCGGTGATTTCCCGATTTCTTCCTTCAATAATAATACTGGCTGTCATGTATAGCAATTATATAATTGTTACAGAACTTTTTATTACTAAAATTGTGACCTGCACTCTATTGGTTAAGAAAGAAGAGGAATTTGCTTCACATACATTGCTCAATAGATTTGTCAGCAAAAAGAAAAAGATGTGATTTGCTGTTTTTCAAGACAAATGGCTTCGATTTAGTCCTTATTGGATTGTAACCTACATTCAAGAAGTGCTTGCTACAAAACCGAAAAGCTTAAACAACGTGCAAAAACTATTTACTAGTTTGATAATAAAGTGCTCAAGTGAGCATGAACAATTGTATTATTTTTATCGACCATAATAAAAAACACAATTATAAAAAATTAGTGTTATAATATGTAAAATCTAATGCACATCATATTTAAATTTAAACTCAGATATCCCACAGATGTTTTATATTTATCCAGTTCTTGAAATATATTGTTTTATTTCAAGTGCAACCAAGATAAATTTATAATTGTTACAAATTCGCAGTTCGATACGTCCGACAATGAAAAGATTCGTGATTCAGAAATTGGTAACATTATGTAACACAAGTTTTGTTCCTTGGTAGTAAGTGTTATTTAGTAATTGTGTAGAAAATGGTTATTATTCCCCACAAACTTTGCTTTAGTGACCATGGCAGTTATAGTTTGAAATTTACCAATTTCAAATTAGATATCTGGTGAATTTGTGTCTTTTAGCTTGCATAAAGTCAGAAGAAAACAACATGAGTTAAAACTAACATATATTCATACCAAAGCAATACTAAAATGACCACAAGAGATTTAGAAGCGAGTAGTTTTCAAGATTTATGATTATACTGTAAATCGCTTACACGAAATAACTCCCGAATTTAGTCTTATCATGTTCTCGTTATACTGGTCGCGGCATTAAAAGTACAGTATATCCTGGTGGAAGCATTCGCCTTGCTCCTCTGAGTGGGCGTCCATGTTGTCCTTGAATTTATCAAAATGAGCATCAAGAATATGGACTTTGAGGGACATCCTTCGAGGGACACTGTACCATAGTTCTTCACCAGGGCCTTATGACTGCCCAATCACTGCGAGAAAGCGGTTGTTCCAAGCCGCTTTGTCCTTACTAGTAAGCTTCTTGGGGAATTAATTGCACTCCATGATCTTCTTTATCTGTGGTCTGACGAAGACACCGGCTTTGAACTTTACCTCAGACAGCTTAGGGAAGAAGTCTTGAAGATACTTCAAGGTTGCTGACTCCTTATCTAGAGTACTGATAAACTGTTTCATAATGCCCAATTTGATGTACTGTGGTCGCATCTTAATTTTCCGGAGGTCTACCAGTAGCTCCCAATTGACGTTGTTTCTCCCCACATAAAACGCAGTCTGCTAAGGCCAGTCCCGCCTGTAGTAGTGCGCCTTGGTATCCCTGCTGTCACAAAGGCAAAGATAGCAGAAAAGCTGTGTAAAACAGTATTGGAGCCCCATCAAGAATGTCACTATGTTGAAGTCTCCGATGACCTCCCAGCCGTATTCATCATGCTTCAAGGCATGCAGCAAGGTCTTGATACTGTTGTAATACTGTCTGAGGTGCACCGAGTGAGCCAGGGGAAGATGTGGGTACTTGTCATTATGGCTTCGAGGCTCCTGGATGAGTTGTCAGTGAAGAGGCACCAAGTATTCTGCTTATAGTCGATTCTAATTGTCTCGAACAGACTGGCTATTTGTGGCAGATGCAGAGCCCATCTTGACAAGTACAGAAGCTGGAAAAGTTTTATGATCTTCTCTCTCCGGAGGAGGAGGAGTGGGTATGGGAAGCTCATGGCAATATAGTTCCGCGGCGATGAATGAAGAAAGGTCCGGATACGTGATAGCAGGAGCATTTCTTGCCAGTCCGACGTTTAACAGATCGGTCATGTGAGTTCCTAAAAATATTATTTCCCATTGGATGGGTTTTTGCACATGAATATGTATTTTGAAATATGAGATTGCTTAGTAAGATTTGTCACGTGGGGTAGAATGCGACATACATTTGAAATATACACTTGACAGACTATATAAGGAGAAAACTAAGCAGCCAGATTTATTCCTATTTTGGATAGATTCCTTTTTCGGATTCTTATTTCATATGTTGAAATCAATCTGCAGATGTAATTAATTTTGTGTTTTAATACTTTGAGAGGGGAGATCTATTACAGTTCTTCATTTGAATTACAAAGTTTTCATAGAAATAAAATATTATTATGAGATAATTGTGATTTGTTTAAAGAAATTCTTGACGATGCTTTTGGCATTCATACATTCGAGAATGTGAAATTCTTCTGAAACATTAGATTCTTTTGCATTTGATATAGCTTTTCAACTCATTTTGAATTTAGTTCAAAATACCGAGGTTCCTCTGTCATTTTCTATAGTTTTGATAATCACATTAGTTGTCACGTTTTACAAAACCTGTTACTTAGTTTATGAGTCGTAACAACGACGTTCACTGTGTTCACCAGAACAACCTACTGCAAACTGAAGAATTATGACTTTATAAGGTGTACATTTAATGGCTGCCTTTGTCTAGAGTGAAATCAAACAAAGCATATCATCCTGCATACTCTTCGTACAATATGGCGTAGCTACTGTTGACATCAAACTTGTATGTGATTTAAAGTAAGATTTCAAGTAATTTGTGTGGGTCATCTTAGGTCTAAAGGATCTGGTACTCAACGTCTGGTCGTATAGAGTGACTATCGTGGACATATTGAAGTTTTGGAACGTTTAATATATAGAGGATCTCAAATGGGTAAAGATTTAATGTGAAACTCGTTGAATTATGTCCAGCTTTTGCGAGCCTTGGCTAGCAAAAGCTGGACATTATTCAACGAGTTTCATAAATGTAATATTAAATCGTTAACCATTTGAGATTCTTTTTATCACATAGATTTTATTTCAGTGGAAATTATTTAGATTCATAGTAGATCGAAAAATTTCCTTTATTCTGACATACGGTATACCTTTCATTCGTTGTGCATAAAATATAGTCCCAAACAAACTTGAACTAGTAAAATTAGATTGCACTGTTTTACAAACTATAAATCAAAGAAAAAACTTCCATTCGAATAAACATAACATTTGTAATCACAAAATCATTTTTCAAAACAGAATTATAAATGCGATGTGATGCTGCCACATTGTTTGACGATAAGCAGTCAAAGTACAGCAGGCCGACAGTAGAATATACGTTGACCCTTAAATGTGTGTTTAAAAACGTTACATTGTTGCGATTTTCTTGTGAAATGGATTACCTGATATTTATAGTGCTTGATTTTAAAAATAGACTACAAAAAAAGGACGTCAACAAATTTAATTTTTTTTATCGGAATTACATCACATATATGCTACGTAAAGATGATGTGTTTGGATAAAGATCTGTCAGTTAGGAGACCCATTCATGTCCAGATTATTCTTCGAACAAAGGTTAGTTTGTTTACTTCGTTAATTTAATAATTAAACCACGCTTGTATATACAGTGGATTCTCTATCTCTGTTATACGCACCCCACCCACCAACCCCGCTATCCCTTAGTTTTATTCGTTATTGTCGTTCTTGTCTTGTAGTTTTATGCCATTTTTCTTATGATGATATTGTTAAACATGACATAATGAACCCCTGTGGGAGTAGCATATCCATATTGAGATAGCAGATATGATATTTCCTCAATTTCCATTTGCGAGTCGATATAAAATAATGTTGATTCAGATCAAAACATTCCAGTATTTAAAAACGAGGTTAAAAACGTGTTCCCACAGTCACAGCCAATCATTAAGAACACAAATGCACAATAATTTCATGATCTTATCTGGACCAATCAGAATCACATAAAGTGTTATGTTCACACGTATGATATCAAAAATATGAACCTGCACGCTCTATAGGAAAACAATACAGACTATGTGATAAATGAATCTATTTAGGGTCGCGTTGCTGACGATGTCATCGTGGAAATGTTTGCGTAGCTATACGTGACTGCCGTTCTACTAAGTTTGACTGATATCATTTCCACATATTGTATGTAAGGTCCAGCTGGTTTAATGGTGGTTTTGTACTCATCAGGATTAGTTTTCAAATGAAACAAAGTATAATTCGATTCAGTCTCAGGAGTACATCCACTTATTTACCAAACATTTTTGCCTTTAACCACATGTTCCAGTGCAAGAAATCCATCATTTATAAACTGTGTCCTGTATTAATTTTATGTTGACGGTCGTTAAATCCAATCTATTGAGGATCTACTGCTTCTGTCAATGCCGTGTCATTTAAGGCACGAAATACTTCCGGTTTCCATACCATCGAGGCATTAAGTTGTGTGTTTATGTCTTCTTTTCCGTACGTCAGGAGATTTTCCAGGTAAGCTCACTAGGGGTAGGTAGCAATGCTGCTAATTAATATCTTTTTATTTACGTGCCAATTCACCTCGCTGAACAACGAATGCACAGTATTGTTGACGGGATCTACTCTGCCATCTTCCCATGGATTTGATGTTGTCCAATTTGAAAACTTTGTTTTTCAGCTACAAGTGACTGTTATCAATATAGATGTTCTATTCAGTTTGTCCTTAAGTTTCAAATTTGATACTCAGTTAGAGGTAGGTAAAGATAGAATAGGATGAAATCCAACCCAATGCGATGTTCACACCGTCATCATCGTTGGCGGCATGATTAAGAGATTGAACTCTGACTTGGAAAATATACCAGAATCGATGTGCATATTCTTTTCTACTTTTGCATTTCTTCTGGTCATCTTCATTTCTTAGTTTTCTTTCGAAATATGTTTATGCGATCAGAAAAAGTTTCGATATCTATTTTTGCGCGTTCTTGCTATAGGGTAAGGATGAAATAAATCCTGTGGGCAGTGCAAAGTAGATCTATAGGTATGTCTTGGCAATCCAAAATCTCTTTTCCAATTCGAAGCATAACATTGGTTTCTTTTCCCATGTTGACTTCGTTTAGAATTTAATTTTTTAATTAGGACGTTTAGACGAATTATTTTCCTTAGAGCAAAGCTTTTATACCCATGCAATCCTCGAGACAATATCGGCTTTGCGATGGGTGCTAACATAAAAAGAACATATTTTGACAATCTTCCTCACCTTGCCCTCTTTGTCTCTTTAATCTGTTCCTTGCATTTCACTGGACAATCATTTTCTAACATTTAGTTTCAACGTAAATGTTTCTTGCGAAGATAATTTTGGTGAAATTATAATTAAAATTGTACATCAACCACTTTGATATATCACGTACAGCTGCACCAACATAAGTTGGTTTATTTAACTTTAAATTTTTCTTTCGTCGTTGTATTGCGGCATGATTTTCATAAAATATTTTAATACTAACAAAACCATCATCATTAACTAACTTATTGCTGCGATTGATATCATTAACAATTTCAATCGAAACTCTCCTGCGTATTTTTTCCATAGTTTTACAAATACTGAGTTCTTAACTAACTTGAAAAAGTTATTCTCAAATTCGGTTTTAGCCACGGCACGACGTTTCGTATATAGGTCAATATATTCTGCCATCCCCCGCGACTGATTAAGCTTTAACATGCGATGGACTTTTCTCAGATTTAATCCAGCATCTACTGCTTGCTTTAGATTTTTGTAAAGCATGACATAATTTCTTTTATCTAACAAATTTGGAACTCGCTTGGTTAACGATAGAATATTTTTCTGGTATCATTACTCGTTGTTCTGGCGATAATAAACTGTAATCAATCGTCATCGGCTCCTAAAAAAAACGGATAATCGTTGTGTAGATCGTGTAACGAACATGGATAGTCAGGATAAATTTCAACAAAATATGAAATATCTTTAGGAATTTTTTTCAGTTTCTTTACGAAATTGGTTCTGAGTTATCCAATGAAACCCACAGCAAGGCATTGGCTGTGTCAATACCCACCCGTTCAAATTCACACATTCGAGATAAATAATGTAACTCGACGGAAGATATTTATCGTAACTTTGTTGATGTTTATTATTAGCCGATGCATAAAATTTTGTTATAACGCTAATTCCGCCTCTAATGCCTTTTTCAATAACGATTTTATGACATATCTTAAGAGATCTAATTCTATTTTGCTCATTTTTAGTAGAGTGTCCAAAGACAGCCCTGGAGCAGAATAATACCAATAAGGATCTAATCCGTAATTTACATGACTAACCTGACGAAAATTTTTGAAAACATCTGCTAGCAATAATACATCAGTTTTCAAATATAAATCGTGATAATCTCCAAATGTTTTACTGGAAAATTTATTCCACATATCTTGTGCATACTTATACTCATCATCGCTGATATTTTAATATTTTAGTTGAAAGTAAAATTTATTTTGGCCAGGTAGAGAAGTTTCATTAAATTTGCTCCAATCGTCAAGATATTCATAAGGAAAGATATCCGTTTTTGTCAGATTGATATAGCTTCCACCGAAGCAGCTTCGCAGATTATTAAAAGTGCTACAACGTTTCACGAGCTCGACTAATGATGCTGTCATAAATTGCAAGCTGTCAATAAAGTATAATTTGCCGAGGGTCACTGACATATACTTTTCAAAATTATTCGGAATACATTTTATCACGATATTCAGTTTTAGTTTCGCTTCAATGTTTTTATCATCAAACGCTTCTACGATGATGTGACTGTCGTAGCCACAAAAATTATGCAAAATTACGGGAATAAAATCTGGAGCATGAAATGTTAAATTGCAACTGTTATGAGCTGCTCCGTGATTCCGACCAGTCAAAAGACAGTGATATCACACCATGGAATCCCCTAGCGACTGTTCACATATATGACAATCAACTGCCTCATGAAAGTCGATTTGTTGTTTAGATGTTATTCTTATTGGAGCTGTTCTATGCAATCTGTTAGAAATTGTATTAACTTCGTCTATTAAATTTTTTAGTAATCACACGGCAGGAATTTTACCTTTATATAACCTAATCGGAGATGAAAATTTATCGCTGTCGCAACAAACTACTTTATAATCTACTACACAGGGAATATACTGTTGTATTTTTCTAGTACTTTATTTGTTCGGATTATTTTCTGTTCCATCTATGGGAATGAGAATACACTCGAAATCGGCGTAAATAACAAAAAGAATGCTTAGTTTATGACTATAATTTTTAAATTTCAATATCTTTTCTTTTTTGCTAGGCATAGTCATTTTTTGAATGTTGACGCAGTATTTGAGATCGTCCTGCAGTGTTTCATTGTTAGTAAAGCCGTGCAGACATCTGTAACAGAAATATTTCTTGTTTTTGTTTTCACTGTACTGTCCGCCAACTAATCCGTTGGCTTTTTTATCCAACAGTAATGACCTCAATAAATTTATTGTCTTTTGCGAAGCATTTTCTGTGATATATATAGGACAAACATTTTCGTTCTCGTTTAGTCCGAAAACATTTACTGAGATACCTTTTTATTTTTCGATCGTTGGTATATGATTTTATGTTATTGTGAAGTTGATACCGTTAAAGCTGAGCTTGTCTTTATGCGGAAAATACTTGTTGACGCGATCGGAATTTTGTTCATTTCGAAACATTGCGGAAAGAGTAGACCACTGAAGCATCGTTGCTTTTTTACATTTGTACAGCATTGTTTGTTTTTTTATTTTTTTAAAGATGATCGACGTGAGAACTAAAGCGAAGTACATTAAATGTTATGTGTGAAATAAAACCGCTTTTAACATTTTGAATTTCAACCTGACCATGACGAAGTAAATTCTTCTTTTTTAATTTATTTCTTGATGTATTTCAACAACGATCATTTGTTCCAGTTAATATTTTCCTCGATTTGGCTGTTAAATAAGGTTTCAAGATCACGCTGTCAAAACCTTTTGTTTCCAAAAGTACATTCTCTACTGCGTGTAACTTTGATAAAACCGTATGATACTGGACTATGAGTTTGATACTTTTATGAGCCGAAAGTTTTCGAGACATAACAGTTTGTAAAAGATGAAGAAATAAATTTGTAGAGTCAAAACTAGCTAAAATAGTGTGATCATCAAGTTTGTAACTGTTATAATATCCTGCAAATGCAGAAGCAATTTTTCGGATTTTATAATGCTCTTTTTAGCTATGTCTTGCAATTTCAGCATTATATGTATATATTAATAATGTTTATTTAATTGAATTTTTTATTGTTTTAATTAGAGATATGAAAAACCCCATAGTATAATGACAGAAATCTTGAGATATCTACCACTATCTTGAAAAAGCAAGAGGTGTACCACGTGCATTCAAAGTACAACCTGTATGCTGCAATTACATTAGGTTCTGTTTTCAACATGGCAACCAAAATGGCTACTGGCTTACCAACACCAGGTGGAATGTTAGTTTAAGTAAAAGGTGAAAATACATAAAGAATCGAAATGTAAAGAAAGGATTTTATCTATACTTTGTTTGTTGGCGAATTCCAAAAGGACAACGAGTATATCGATCAAATGGCGTTTTGTTGCTGAAAATATTGAAAATTTAAGATTACAAAACGAATATCAACCTCACCCATTCTTTGATCTGTACGAAGCAAATGATAAGGGTAATATTATAAATTAAAAAAAAACAAACATGAAAAGGTTATTGGAAAGTTAAATAACAGCGACTATTTACATATAATGGTACGTGGAACAAATACAGATTTTATTAATTATAAGTCGCATAGGTTTGTTTATAGTTTAGTTATTGATCATATTAATAAAATTAAAACAGATAATCGTTTGGAAAATTTAGATTTGGTTACGCCGAAAGAAAATAATCAAGATAATCGACGTGGAGTTGGTGGAAGTAATAATTTTAAATATCTAGCTCAATAAAAAATTTAAATTAATTTTGGAACTGGAGAGAAAATGAAATTTAAATCAATGACATCTGCAGCAAATTATCAAAAATAGGTCCACGTGTAGTAAAATTTGTCGCCAATGACAGACCAAGATCGGCAGTGTCTATGTTGACATTTGATCGATTAATTTTTTATTCGATAATTAATAATATTTTCTATATCGGTTTTAGTAAGACAATTATGACCACATTCCATTACTTCGTCGCGAATTAATCTCAACGTCATTGTTTTAGTTGTATCAAGTTTTATTTTATCCGTCACCGTTAAGAAAAATTTATCAGATTCGCCCAATGCTATCATGACTTCAACAAAATAAAAATTATGACCCAGCAAACAGTTTCGAACTGCTTCGGTTAATTTCTTTTGTTTAGTATATTTGCTCAACAATCCTGCTAGTAGTGGGACTATTGGAATAAATCCACCTTGTCGCTGTCGTGTCTTTTATTTTCGTAGTTATCTTTTTTCGCGTCGTCTTTCGTTTAGGCATTATATCTAATCTTTAGGCAAAAAATTGCTCTCAATCTTCATAAAAACATTTTATAACATTGAATTCAACTGCCTTTTTCGTTGCGCCAGATACTGCTCCTGACGCTGCTGCTAGCCCTGATGTATCATGTACTTGCATAACTTTAGGTAGTAATGTTTAACTTTTGTTAAAGTATCAAATGCACCTGGATTGATCTTCGATGAAACCTGCCTCCGTTTCGCAATAGCATCTGCTAATGTTTTAACTTGGCAATCAGTTAAATGTATTTCTTTTACAACATATTTTGTCATTATATAACAATTACAGATTAAACATGTACTGACATTTTACCACCTATAGAGTCAATTGTAACAGATCTGTCGCTTAACACTAACGCATATACATTAAGTTCTTCAGCTGGAGCAGATCCGAGTGTCCAAGTAATCTCAATATCAGCTGTGCTGTCAACAGCTAGCTCGCTATGTTTATTACATCAAGATAAAATATCGGATAAAGTGAACGAAATTCCTCTACTTATATCTGAGTTCCATCTCCAGCATTTTGATATTTTTACATTGAATCGAGCAGATGTATGTAAGATCTAGCAATGCTTTTATTAGCGTCATCTGCAAAATTACACTCTATCGCTCGCTCAGAGTATGGCTTTGAATTTATTCTGGCGTATTTTCGTCTGACATTAGCGTTATAAAATACTCCATTATTTTGTTCCTGATTTCCTCGTCGAGCTTGTCTCTGAAATACAACGGATAAATGAAAAGCTGTTCACTTGATGTTGTTGTAACTCGCCATGTATACTCAGTGGTATACGGAACCGCTGTTTGATATATTTTATGTTGCTGAAAAAATTTCATTCGTACGTTTTGCCAGCAAATCATCTAATTATAACATTTTACTGACCGATGAAGTTATTCGTGGCATCCACAATGCAAGTTTGTTTACAAAAAAAACTGTACATTAGCTCCACCAGACCTAAACAAGCAGTCGTTTTGTTCTGTTCGATCTAAAATAAACGTATGTTTAACTCCGCAAAATACCTTATTATAGTCTGCAAAAACCAAATATTGTACTTAAAGGTACTTGACGTGATCCTGCTGAGAGTCTTTTTTTTCGCTTAGCAAAACCATTATAACGCGGATTTCTTACGCCAATATTAGCATTAACTAAAGCTAGCATTGCAGCACCGTCTATAGTAGCGTCAGCAGATCAATGTTAGCAAAAGTTAATCTCTCGTAACGTCTTCGTTAGCGTCTATAGCTGTTGCGGTTATACCGAACGCTACCGCTTTGGCAATAAGAAAATTTCTTACATTTGCAGTATATGCAGATCCACCAGCTCCAGGTATCATAAAATCTCTCATTTCCGCTGTACCACGTCCAGTATCTTTAAACCACATCATATTAGTTGCGACCGATCTGGATTAATCGTCGGGAAACAAAACAATATTTAAAATCGTACTTCCAACATGCAAGTGATTTGAAATATCTTCTACAGTTTGATTGGTCAGCTGATATTGAAAACTTCTGAATAAAAGCCAACCATTGTCTGTAAGAGCTACCTGCAGTTACCTGCAATTGCGACAGGTGGATTAGCATTTGTCATAATCTGGCCACGAACATCTAACATTGAGGCAGTAGAAATATATCCTCGTCTTGTGTATTAAATATTATGAAGCCAACCTGATAAGGTTCATTAGAATTTTCATCGAGATATTCGACATACTTAAATTATGTTGCTATGTTGCTGCAAAATCGAGATAGTTTTTCGCAGACATTTTTATTTTATTGCATCGCTGCTGTCATAAATATTAAATTTTGTATAATCTGCTCGCCTTTTGATGATACAAGCCTTTTCGTTGTTGTTATAATTGCACATTGAGTTTCTTTTGTTGGTGCGATTTCTGAAATAACTTGTTTGATTGTAGATGCGGCATGCGCCTTAGGTTCGCCTTTCATTTTATCAGATATTTTTTGTCCCAGTGCAGTTCCAGCAGCAGATGCATCTCCAGTTGTAAAAGCTGTACCTGCATCAAGTACGATTGGCACAACTTTACGAACTAATCCTGGAATATTTTCAACAGTTTTAGTAAATATGTTTCCTAAAAACCCTTCTACTATTTTTCTTCTATAAACGTTTTTTCTGTTTCATTATATATATATATATATATATATATATATATATATATATATATATATATATATATATATATATATATATATATATATATGAGACTGTATAATTCTGTTAAAAATCTTTCAAAAACTATGTTTACTGTTGTTCACGCAAATATATGTAATAAGTAACATCTTCATTATACAAATCCAACTGTCATCCAGATTGATCTGTCAATTGCATATTTACTTCTGTTATTTTATTTTCAACATTTAGCGGATAATAAATAATATGACGAGGACTAATTTGCATGAGAGAACCTGGATGAACTTTTGGCGAACAGTTGTACTATGAGATGAATATATACCATGAGCAAACCCTATCAAACGTCCAGTACTACATTCTGCATGCATTAAAAACATCAGACCATATTGCACTGTTATTCGTGCACGTAATGTGTTATAATTTGGTGCTAACTCAAAATCATCTGCATTTCCACCATTTTTTGCTATAGTTTTTTTAAAAATTATTTTATTTAAATCAGTTATATTATAAGCTCTTTGTGGAATATTATCTTTTTTCTAGGCAGTACAGGATCAATGGGTCTTTTAAATTCAAACACATCATTTACTCCAGTTTTTACATCATCCATAGCTTTTCAACAAGTGAAGGAAATTCGTATCTTTTACGACGAAGTTCTATTAGCGGAACATATTCTATTGAAACGTTCGCGCTATCTTTATCAGATTGGCTAGACTTGAGTAATAATGTTGCTAAAATTTATTGTTATATTTTTTTAAAAAATCTGCGATTTTACATCAGATCGCTGAGTAAAGTTTCGTACTCGTCAGATGTTAGTAAATTTTTCGATCATAAATTATCTAGTATGTCAATAATTTCATTGTCGATTTCAACACCAACATTTCCCGCTTCTTTTGATGACATTGATAACGTTAACCTGTTAATCATTTCGAGATTTGATGTAAATATTCTGACTCTTGTTCCTGTTTCCTTTCTATATTTTTTAAAAAGTTTTTAAAACGTTCATTATCATAATGTTTAAATAATTTTTCAAAAGTATATCCCCGATCGATATATATTATATCTGTAAATTTGTGTAGTAGTTTTCAAAACACTAGCAATAGTGTCATTTCTAGCTTTGGTAAAAATTTCTTCAATATTTCCATTGGAGTTAACTAATTTCTTTATAAGCAATTGTACCATTTTCTATGATAATTTTTAAATTTTGGATAATTTTTAATTTTTTTAATGAGATCATCGTAGTTATCTTCTTCCATATCAAAAATATTATTTTCTTCCATAAAATTTAAATATTCCTCGTCTGTTATTTCGTTTTTATTGCTTTGTCTTTACATTCATCACAATAGCTTTTATTTGATGCGGCTAATGTTTGTAAATCTTCCTCAGTCATTATAGGAGATGGTGGTTTATATGCAGTTGCTTCCGATCTTTCATCGAATGAATTTGCCTCATTTGAAGCTGCTTTGGTGACTATTACTAATGTATCGTCCATCTCATATTATTAATAGCCTCCATATAAAGATCAGCGACAATTCCATGTCGATATAATTTAATGTCGTTATGATAATTTTTATTTTCTAAAACTGCATTGCCCGAATGCTTCTTACTCTCTTCTTCTATTTTTCTAATTTTGCAATTTTTTATCAGCTTTAAAATCGTATTTACTAACAATTTGTATTCTCACATTTTTAAATTCTTCATATTTATTTTTAAAATCTTTATATTCGTTATCTTTTTTGCTATTTATATTTTCTAATTGATATTAAAATCTTTTTTTATCTTCTCTCTTTTTACTACGTTCATTTTCATGTTCTAAACTTTTCTCGATCGGTCTAACTACTGCTGCTTCTGCTAATATTTGTTGAAGTTCAAGCGGATTATTTATTAGCCAATCTTACGCAGCTTGTCTCGCAACAAGATAAGCTATATGTGCTACAAGTACCTCAGCTAATCTTCTCTTTTCTTTTTCAGATCTTTCAATATTTTTTTCCAGCAACTGCCTCTTGTTGTTCTTTAACTAATCCAGCCAGACCTTTTTCTCGTATTTGTTAAAGTTCTTCTTCTGATAGTGGTTTAGATTCAAATTGTTTTCCGAGTAAAGCCTCAGTAACCGGTCTGAGAAATGTAGCTGCTGTTTTTACCGCAGAAACATGACCACGTAGTTTTTGTGGTACTAGCTGTTTAAATCTTGCTTGAGACTGTGCAAGGCTGTTTTTTTAGGTTTTCTATGTTTTCTATATTTTTCTTTTGTCCCATTAATTTTATAATATTATATATAAAATCATTGTAGACAGTTTTCAATACAACATTGAAACATTTTACTCGTATCATTCGTTAATTTATCAAACAAGAAAAAGTCATATCTATTTGCCGTTGCTTGACGGTACAGATCAATAAATTTATTTTTTGTTACTTCGCCGCATTGTTCGTTCACGATATTTCTAACGTCAATATTGTCAAGTCCAGGAAATAATATAAAACAACCAGTATTTTGCCTGAAAAAATATATCGACATTATGATATTCTTGAGTGAGATAAATAGAATTACATTTCTTATTTCGCGACAGTGAAATACGATCTAATTGTATTCACTTCATCATAGTTTAGCAGAATACCATCAAAAACAACTATTTTGTGTTCGGACTAATCTAGTTGACTAACGGGAACATGTTCTTCCGGTTGTTTGATAATTTAAAAAAAATCATCGCCATCCCCAAGATCGTCACAAAGTTTGTCATTATAACTGGTAAATAATTCATACTTATCTTGTTGGGGATTAAGTGTGTAAATATAAACGCGATAGTAGTTAAAATTATCTCCGAGAAGTAAATTCATAAGCAAATTTGTTTTGCCCGATCTAGTTCTACCAACTATAAGAAAATGATAATCTGGAAGTTCATTGTTATTTTCATACTTAATTAGACTCTCTGGATATATGTTTAATATGGACGATTTTACCTTATTGTTATACAATTTTATGGTATACAATTTTGTCAACAATAAATAAATAATGAGTTTTTATTCAAAATTTGGAACATCGGTAGGAGATTCGTTGTCTGCTCAGCAAGGTGACTTATCTAAATACGCAACTCTTGATTAGCTCAAAAATGAAATTTCTAATTTATTAAATATCACAAGTGTAAATCAAAATGAAATTGTTATTTTTCAAGATAAAGAATGACGATTAAAAAAGTAATATGCAACAGTAAAATGTTTTTATACGAATTCCCACTGCAGTTATTAATAATATAGTTACTTTTACTGACCAAAGTAAAATACAAGATTCGGGTAAGTCTGTAAACGATTATATTTATAAATTACTGATGACATTATAATGTCAGGAAAAAATTACGTATCTTGGAAACCCAGTCGCAGCAACAAAAAAAATATGTCGACGATCAGGAAGCCAAGTACGTATTAGTGAACGGTGGTATCATGTGTTCATTTCTCAATCCAGAAATGGATTTAAGCTCTGCAATAAAATGTCTACGATAAAGAAATTCCAATAACGTCTTCGTTAACGACAATTAATGCTGTAATTATCACATTTAAAACTGATTATAATAATCACTTACAAACGTTTCTAACTTTTCGTAGAAATTTAAACAGAACTATTAATGAAGTTTTTGGAAGTCCACCAACTGTCATAATTAATCCTGCTGACATTAACGCAAGACTCAACAATATCATTAGTGGAATTTCTTATATTGTTCAAAAAACTAATATTTTTAAAAATTCTTCACGGACGCGCTAACAATATTGTGTACACGGTAGCTTCGGAATCTAATACATGGGCGTTGCAAAATAACACCCTCAAACACATTGCAAAAATCACTGGTGTATATAGATTGTCTGTGTTTAGCAATGCAAAGTCTAGTATATTTACTACATTTCTATTGCGTCATTCAACCGATGTTATTTTTTTCTTCTGGAACTGTGTACATAGTGTTAAATAAAGATATCGAGGAAATGTTTATGCTGATAGCGGATAATAAAGAGGTAACCGGAGCGAATTAATGGTGGTGAATTTAATTTGTACCTGCATTTCCAGAATTATTTACTTTAAGGATAGTATAAAATATGAAAACAAATATTATGTGATGAAAACATATAGTCGATTTTAATCATATTTCAGAAAATATTCCCCAAACAAGATGTTGACGCTCTAATGCAATATTACAGATAATATCATTATAATCTTTGGTGCATCTCAAAAATGTTACAAATACTATAACAAAATACTTACAGTAATATCATATCTGCCACTGCTAATGACCGGCTCTGACATAATTTCAAGTGGTACATCATTAAATCCGTTATTGTTAATAATATATGGTTTTTTTCTTGTAACAGCGTGTAAAATAGTTGAAACTCTACTCGCGACTAAAAAGATGCTTGCAAAACAGCGAGTATTACTTATAACAAATTACTCGATCAAATTCGATCTTATTTGCGTGGCATAAAATATTATATGGACGATTTAATACGCGAGTATTATTGATACTATCTTAACATATATTCTGCCAATGAGAGTCAGCAAATACAAAAAAGATTATAATAAAAGTATGTGCTTATTTTTGTATAGCTTTAGAAATATCCATATCAAATAATATATCGACCATGTTATTGATAAATATTATTACATCATCTGCCCAGTATGACAATTTTCATATCAGTTTCAGTTGCGAATAACTAAACGAACCCATATTTCAGCGATATATGATAACCTACTTTTTAATACAATCGCTTATTATAATAAGTTTTGTACCAGTATAACCTGACGCTGCTTTGATCGAATTAAATCTTTTGCAAAATATGCTTGTTAGATCAAATCCAACATATCTGATTGATGGTATATAATAATACATTACATATATTTCATTTGTTTAATAGAACATTTTGTCTAAAAAATAAATGTTATTATTCTGCCCGACAAGACATATTTTACTCAGAAAGTCTTATCATTTTGAGGCACCAAAGGCTGCTGACAAAAATGTTAACTTACAACATTTTTTGGAAGGGGGGAAGGAGGGTCTTTGATACGGGATTATCACCTATCTTTACTACTATGTCTTCATCACAAATCGGTATAAAACTTGCTTTCATCACTATTCTCAACACTTTAACACAAATTATCGATTGTGCACATATATCGTTTTGGTACTCATGTCTTTGTGGAACGTACTTTTCATAAATGGTCATAAATGGTCCTCAAAGTAAAGTAGTGACAGCATGGAAACCTTTTGACATGTTCCACGAAAGCTAAATATTTATACTCTTATTTATGGATCTTCGTACAGCAATTAAAACAATGTACTTGATCTCCTCAGCCCCTAGTAGACAAATATAAAGTCTCCTCTGAATAATGCTTTGGAAATGGTTATTCCATCCAGATCTTCGGACTATTCTTTGAACATCTTGGATCGACTTTGAAGTCACAACAGCTAGGCAAAACCAACAGAAACGTGTACTCTCCTTCAATTTGTACAGCTCGATGAGCTGGTGGTACTCGTGGTTGCTTTTCTAGTGCATGGGTCAGATCTATAGATACATGCACTGCACCATATTTGACCGCAGAGCAGAATAGCTGTATTGTTATCGCTAGTAGAACAGAAAGGCACACGAACGGCATACCTTTTATTGATAGAGTAGCAATGATGTCGCACAGTGCTGCATTCTTCTGTTCTAAAGACACACGGGTCTACCACTCTATTGCTGTGTTGAAATTGTGTTGACCTAAAAATTTAAATTAGAGTTCATAGTCAATTCCTCGTCAATTCCCCCTCTCTCTCTCTCTCTCTCTCTCTCTCTCTCTCTCTCTCTCTCTCTCTCTCTCTCTCTCTCTCTCTCTCTCTCTCTCTCTCTCTCTCTGCTTTGTAGAGTTATTCATCATCGTTCTCGGTCGGCTTTTATATTTAACACGAAGTATTTATCTTGGAGCTTTTCCCTCTTGTTTAATGGTGTTCATGGTGTCCCTACTGTTAGTTGTTGTGATCTAGTCTCATTCGTTTCTAGTGGACAATTTAATTGACCTTTGGTGGTCTTCAAATGTACAATTTCTTTCTATTCAATGTTTTTCACGCAAGTATCTTGCTCGTGCAACTCTTCCATGGTAAATTCTACGCTCCATTCATGGTGACCTTTGGACATTTTACACATTGTTCTGGTTAATATTTCCATAGAAATTGTCCTGTGTATCATGAGAAATTGTTAGCCACGACCGTAACTCAGTCTCTGCTGGATGTCCTCTTTATTCAAAGTGTCTTCAGTAGGATCTAAGATATGTTATGCAAAATCGAAAAGAGCATAAGAGCCTCGAAACATTTATGTTTGTCCTCCTAGTATCATGCTACAAGTTTAATGCTCTTTTCGCGAGCATAATGAGTTCTGCAAATGTCAGTGTCTTTTGTAAATGAAAAAGATCAATTCAAATCGATTCTAATTGCGCTTGTTCTAGCCTAAATTATCAAGTTTATTTCTGATATTTTTTAATGTGACAATGATGTTCGAATTCCTATATTTGGTCACAAGACGGTATCTTCTCTTTCCTCGACAAACTTGTGCCTTTGGGTTATCGGTTCAAATAATATCATCGAAACACCAGAGCTCCACCAACCACTTGACGGTATACTTTTAACGTATAACGAGGAGCTTGACGTTTCTTCATTTAGTAATGTAACATAATATCTATTTTTCAAAATGCCTGCTTACCTTCAAAGGAATTCTGCTTCGTTGTGTTGTTTAGCTGTGTCTGATATTCTCAACATATAATCGAGTGTGAAGATTGTTATGGTTGGTGCTCCAAATGCTTTATTTAAACTAAAAATGAAGTCCCTCCCAGGCGCTAATTTTTTGGAAGTTAAATGTATTGAAAGACAGACATAAAGCTTTGAGCTCCCAGTCAGAAATGCCTACGGTTAGAAGGTTAAATATTCAGAACAGTTGAAATTCAGTGAATAATAATTTAATAACAATTCAATAATCATACGACTCAAATTTACAATTGCACTCTTTCCGCTCGACTCTTTAATAGCCTATTACATCTCTTGATTAGAAATATGTGATTGATTTTCATCTGTACTTGTATTTCTACTCATTTGTTATATCATTTCTCTCTCTCTTATTTCTCCCACTTCCTTCTCCTCTTCCTCTCCGAACTTTCTCCAGATTCTTCTTCTCCTCCTCAACATCCTATAGACTATTTATAAAGGACACTTCTCATTGTAAGAGCATATTCCATCAGCTTACAGTCTATACAGAAGATTAAAGAGACAAAACAGATCGCCCTTCTTGTCATAGATTTACAGAGTTAAATCCAAGTGTGCTTCGAACAGAACAATGAATGCTGTAGCATCAAGTGACAATGCATTGGGCACCAGAATGCCCACAATGTCAAAGAAAAGGAAATACAGGAGAAAAAGGTTTAAAAGGTACTCATACCCGTTACTAAAATAAAGATAAGAACTAAAAGACACTGACGAGAAAGAATTCAAAAGTGAAGAAATTAAAAATGAGACCGACAGTGAAAGAAGATACAAGGAGAAAATAGATTTGAAACTGCTTGCTATACGCGGCGTACAAAGACCCCATTTAATATCGGTATTTGTGCACAATAATAGTTCATATAAGGAGATTGTAATGAAACTGCTGCACCGATGCGTACAAAGACCCCATTTAATATCGGTATTTGTGCACAATAATAGTTCATATAAGGAGATTGTAATGAAACTGCTGCACCGAGGCGCACAAAGACCCCATTTAATACTAACTCCTATCTATTTGGAAATTCAGAAATAATACATAATAGTTTCTACTGTAACCATGTGTTAACACCTGACATCTCTTTCTATTTTACTTCACGCATAATACATCGTACACTAGTTATCAACTTTAAGTAATTTTAACTGTAGATGAAGGTAATAATGCATGTCAACTGTTATGATATATCAATTGTTTGTAACTCGTGTTACATGATTTTATCGACTTTTTATAACTTTCTTCATGGCTATACATTGTACAAAATATATTAAGTGTTGCCTACGTGCCCTGAATCTGTTAGGAGCATAATACTTCACAGGATCTACAAATAGATGCTTACGCATGTGTTGACCATTCTAATAATGACCTCACTAATAAGCCCTAATGGGGCCTGTGGCTTAATTTATCGCTGGCTGATGGGGTTTCGACGACTCTGGAAGATTGGTTGCACCGGGTCATATGAATAGGCAATTTTGACGGAAAATGAGTAGTGTAAACCCTCACGTAGGGTCTATTTCCAAGTATAGTGCAATAGACGGTGTATATAAAGAAAGAAGTAAATAAATTTTACTTTGAAGTCATTCGCATTTCTTGTATTCCTGTTGTAAGTCAACAGTGTTATATGTTGCCCTTAGATACTGTTAGAGAGGAAAAACATTTATTTGTAATGCTTTATAGCCTACAGACTATAAAACTCTTCTGGAACTCTTTAAATTATTTGAAGGAATTCTGAACACCATCTTAACACAGTTACTGTTCCTTGAGGACCAGAACATATCCATTTTTAACATTTATGAAGGACTTTTCATTCATTTAGGACTTTCATAGACTTTTATGGACTTGTTTTATAGTACTGTAAGCTTCTTTCACATTTTCTTTTATAAGTTTGATAATTAAATTGTTTAAGTTTAACAAGACTTGTTAGTATTATTTTTATGTTACTTAATCTATAGGCATAGAGTCGTAACAGAACAACATGTTATAATTTATTGTAACCTATTAGATCTTGTATAGCTGATTGTTAAACACCACAGGGCATCATACCAATATTTTAATAATTTATAACAGATATGTTTGCTGTATTCATTTTAAGTTTAGGTGGATCAGTGATCATAGATAGTACATGATGGCAGGTATAGCTGATGAGATAAGAATTTGTATTGGGTAAAGAAAACCTTTAGAACTTTATCCAACGAATCAGTCGGATACATTCACAAAATACGGAATACCTTCAACCACCTATATATTTTCCTTTGCTCTAATTACTAAGCTCTTCTTTATTCCTGTTCTATGACTATCATCTTGATAATTCTAGCTGAATATATGTTCTACTCACTTAAGAAGAAAATAAAGTTAACCAGCCAGTCATTCATTCTGGTCCTCATTAAAAGTAACGATGAATGTGCATTGCAAAGTCAGGTGAGATAACTAATTTAAACCGCTTCAGCAATTCCATGAGTGTAACCGATGCTTTGCATTGGCCTAATAACATCGTGACGTGAGAAAATGTTGTAAGGACAGAACTTAAAAGGACAACGAAACGGTTCAAATTATTTATAACAAAAACCTTACTTAGAGTTATCAGTTTTAGAATAAATCTGCATTTATCGAATACCAGTTTGGAAAGAAGTTGAAAGGCACATGAAATTCACATGTCAATACAATTTTGAAGTTTTTGCCTTAAATGCTAAACATTGTAAAATATTTTAATTTCCTAGAGACAGAGATAGTATATAACAATAGTTGAAACTTATATATTAATCTAGACATTCCATCTGCAAAATATATATTGCAGTAAAACAATTAAAAAAGGCAAATATTTGAAAGATATGGTGAGTTTCACTGTGTAAATTACAAGCTTTTAAGGATGAACATCCTCATTACTGCATATCCTCAACTTTGATTAAAAATTTAGAATAATGAAGAAAACTTTGAGTTCACTCAGGTGTTGTCGGACTATCTTGGTTAGTCTTTATTATCACTAACTGGATATAACGCCGACAAAATTGCCCATTTAAAATATCTTAATGTTTCCCACTGACCCACTCTGGCGTTGGTAAGTAACTCATCTACGAAAAGAGCGATATTTTAAGATATTTATCTCAAGTTGAGCAATCGTCCATCCCCATTCCTTCGTTATTTTATTTCTCCAACATATCAAGAATCTATTCTGTATACTTGTCAATTTCATGAATGATGGCACTGGTGTAATTACGGTTTAGGATTGTACGAGCACCGCTGGGGATCCACGATGTAATTTTTTAAATCTATTCTTGTCGCGACATAGCGGCATAATGAGATGCACATTAATGACAATATCTCCTTTAAATCTAGAGTGGCCAGAGGTTTGTAGCACCAATACTTATTCATACTAAGATTAAAAAGAAAATTAAGACAAATAGTCACTTACATTTCTTTTTTTGTATATTCTCTTTGAATAAAAATCGCAATAAAATTACATAATACATATCAAAAATCTATTTTCTCATTGTATCTTCTTTCACTGTCGGTCTCATTTTTAATTTCTTCAATTTTGAATTCTTTCTAGTCAGTGTCTTTTAGTTCTTATCTTTATTTTCGTAACGGGTAGGAGTACCTTTTACACCTCTCTCATAATACTCATTAGTGTATTACATCACTGGTTTTATTAACACACACACACACACACACACACACACACACACACATACACACAGTTAATTTATGTTCTGAAATAAACTGATATGAATCTTTACTGGAGATAAATGCAGAGTCATTCTTAGGAATATTAAAATCTTCGTTCAAGAAGTTTACTAAATTCCTGACACTAATAACATTCTACTTACGACGTCAAGATATTTTATTTTTGTATTTGAGCCAATATTAATAACTAAAATCGCGCTTGGTTATAAATTATTTTCGCCACAAATGATTTTTTTGTTTAGAAATGAAATGCGATAACTGTCCACTTAAACAAAATAATTTTACACCTATAAAATTAGTATCTTTCTGAATCAAAATATATTCTATATTCTAATAAAAACCAAGAAATTGCAATATTATAAAATAATATTATTGGCAGAAGGGATTACACGTATCAAATCGAAAATGTATTTCTTATGCAAGGGAATAAGTTGTATCCAATCCAAAATGTATTATGCAAGGGATTACGTTATAACTAATACAAAATGTATTTCTTATGCAAGGGAATAAGTTGTATCCAATCCAAAATGTATTATGCAAGGGATTACGTTATAACTAATACAAAATGTATTTTTATGCAAGGGATTACGTTATAACTAACACAAAATGTATTTTTATGCAAGGGATTTCGTTATAACTAATACAAAATGTATTATGCAAGGGATTACGTTATAACTAATACAAAATGTATTTATTATGCAAGGGATTACGTTATAACTAATACAAAATGTATTTATTATGCAAGGGATTACGTTATAACTAATACAAAATGTATTTTTATGCAAGGGATTACGTTATAACTAATACAAAATGTATTTTTATGCAAGGGATTACGTTATAACTAATACAAAATGTATTTATTATGCAAGGGATTACGTTATAACTAATACAAAATGTATTTTTATGCAAGGGATTACGTTATAACTAATACAAAATGTATTTATTATGCAAGGGATTACGTTATAACTAATACAAAATGTATTTATTATGCAAGGGATTACGTTATAACTAATACAAAATGTATTTTTATGCAAGGGATTACGTTATAACTAATACAAAATGTATTTTTATGCAAGGGATTACGTTATAACTAATACAAAATGTATTTTTATGCAAGGGATTACGTTATAACTAATACAAAATGTATTTTTATGCAAGGGATTACGTTATAACTAATACAAAATGTATTTTTATGCAAGGGATTACGTTATAACTAATACAAAATGTATTTATTATGCAAGGGATTACGTTATAACTAATACAAAATGTATTTATTATGCAAGGGATTACGTTATAACTAATACAAAATGTATTTTTATGCAAGGGATTACGTTATAACTAATACAAAATGTATTTTTATGCAAGGGATTACGTTATAACTAATACAAAATGTATTTTTATGCAAGGGATTACGTTATAACTAATACAAAATGTATTTTTATGCAAGGGATTACGTTATAACTAATACAAAATGTATTATGCAAGGGATTACGTTATAACTAATACAAAATGTATTTTTTATGCAAGGGATTACGTTATAACTAATACAAAATGTATTTATTATGCAAGGGATTACGTTATAACTAATACAAAATGTATTTATTATGCAAGGGATTACGTTATAACTAATACAAAATGTATTTATTATGCAAGGGATTACGTTATAACTAATACAAAATGTATTTATTATGCAAGGGATTACGTTATAACTAATACAAAATGTATTTTTATGCAAGGGATTACGTTATAACTAATACAAAATGTATTTTTATGCAAGGGATTACGTTATAACTAATACAAAATGTATTTTTATGCAAGGGATTACGTTATAACTAATACAAAATGTATTTTTATGCAAGGGATTACGTTATAACTAATACAAAATGTATTATTATGCAAGGGATTACGTTATAACTAATACAAAATGTATTTATTATGCAAGGGATTACGTTATAACTAATACAAAATGTATTATGCAAGGGATTACGTTATAACTAATACAAAATGTATTTTTATGCAAGGGATTACGTTATAACTAATACAAAATGTATTTATTATGCAAGGGATTACGTTATAACTAATACAAAATGTATTATTATGCAAGGGATTACGTTATAACTAATACAAAATGTATTTATTATGCAAGGGATTACGTTATAACTAATACAAAATGTATTATTATGCAAGGGATTACGTTATAACTAATACAAAATGTATTTATTATGCAAGGGATTACGTTATAACTAATACAAAATGTATTTTTATGCAAGGGATTACGTTATAACTAATACAAAATGTATTTTTATGCAAGGGATTACGTTATAACTAATACAAAATGTATTTATTATGCAAGGGATTACGTTATAACTAATACAAAATGTATTTTTATGCAAGGGATTACGTTATAACTAATACAAAATGTATTTATTATGCAAGGGATTACGTTATAACTAATACAAAATGTATTATTATGCAAGGGATTACGTTATAACTAATACAAAATGTATTTATTATGCAAGGGATTACGTTATAACTAATACAAAATGTATTATTATGCAAGGGATTACGTTATAACTAATACAAAATGTATTTATTATGCAAGGGATTACGTTATAACTAATACAAAATGTATTATTATGCAAGGGATTACGTTATAACTAATACAAAATGTATTTATTATGCAAGGGATTACGTTATAACTAATACAAAATGTATTTTTATGCAAGGGATTACGTTATAACTAATACAAAATGTATTTTTATGCAAGGGATTACGTTATAACTAATACAAAATGTATTTATTATGCAAGGGATTACGTTATAACTAATACAAAATGTATTTTTATGCAAGGGATTACGTTATAACTAATACAAAATGTATTTATTATGCAAGGGATTACGTTATAACTAATACAAAATGTATTATTATGCAAGGGATTACGTTTTAACTAATACAAAATGTATTTATTATGCAAGGGATTACGTTATAACTAATACAAAATGTATTTTTATGCAAGGGATTACGTTATAACTAATACAAAATGTATTTTTATGCAAGGGATTACGTTGCATCAAATGCACAAGTATTATGAAAGAGATTATGTCGTATCCAATGCAAAATGTATTATGCAGGGGATTATGTTGCATCCAATCGTAATGTATTTTTTTGTTGCGCAAATGAACTATGATCTGCTTCTTTTAAAACTACGTCTTAAAAGGTAATGTTTTAAAGACTTTTTATTTGATCCCAATGGTTGAATTGCTACGTCTGGTAAGCAAACTTGGTAAACGAATCGCATGTGTATTCCAATAAGGGTGAATTAATCCATGCAAGGCGTTCTCTCTCTCTCTCTCTCTCTCTCTCTCTCTCTCTCTCTCTCTCTCTCTCTCTCTCTGTATGTGTGTGTGTGTGTGTGTGTGTGTGTGTGTGAACAAACAAATAATACATGTATGCGATAAACAGACGCAACTGTACCAAGAATCAATCGGAACAATTGATTGAAAAATATTGGAAACCAATTAATATCTTTATGAAAGTAGCAAATCATATTATTCTTTTTTATTTCCAATGCGTATGTAGTAGTTAACTTGTGTGAAAGAGCATAACAAAGTCCTTACCAACCATAATTAATATTTACACATACCCAAATGATGGAGGGTGATTCTTACGGGTCCATTTGTAACTGATCTTTAATAGCCAGACCAATAGCAACAGCAATTCAATAACCTTAAGCAAAGAATGAGGGAAAGGGGGCAACATTCAAGAAATTGTATCAATTTCTAAGTTTGTGAATACAATTAAACCTAGTAAATCTCAACAAAGCTGATGGAACTATGGTTGGAAGATAAATCACGTCGAACAATAATAGCTCTTCCTATATCTCTTTCATTGGATGCGTTATCATTCGGAGTCTCGAGTCATCATGGCACATGTACACAGCTATTGTTATGCATAATATGCAAAGCAAATAGATTGTCTAGTTTTTATTTTTAAAAAATCGTACGGCAACAAGTGGGAGTACCTTTGCACCGATATGCTCTAGTGCGTACCAAAATAGATGGGGGTGGGGGTTGGAGCCAAGCTATGCTTGTGTCCCACGTTAAGAATGTATACATTGCTATCCTTTCCATATCAACTTCATTGTTTTCTCCTCATTGTTTAAAGACGTTGGTTTATACACTGCTTAGGCATGCATGTGACATGGCATCTGTCATTTTATTGGCAAGAACTCTGAAAATGAAGGTGCCGTCTTTTTTTCACTTTGTCCACTCTTGATAGGACCCTTAACTGGTCATTTATTTTCTTTCAAGATCGAAAAGCTTGATAGAAGAAACTGGAAAATGTTTTGCGTAACTAGAACTAGAGGAAGAAACTAGATTCTGATGAGTTTCCATTGATACAATAGTATTCATTCTTTGTGAACTACGTATTCTCATATATGAGCCACGTTGTTTTTATTTCAGTCAGTGTATTCTTATGATAAGAATATCATTGTTTCCTTCTCACTACATCACGGGGTTTTGGCTTGTTATATTAATTTTCCTCTTTTCGACTTTTCTACTTGTCTATGAATACTGCACGAGAACAACTTAAACTCTTTAATAAAAATTAAGGTGCGCTTTGCATATATTTGATCATGACCCTTCTTCCTGAAGTTAGGGAGTATGGTGTTGGTTTTGCTGTCAGAAACTCTCTGCTGGCTATGATAGAACCCTGCCAACATGGAAACGAAAGACTGCTATCTCTTCGCCTCCACACCACAACCGGGCTAGTTAATCTCATCAGTGTTTACACTCCCACGCTCAGTGCCACCACAGATACCAAGGATGCGTTTTACAACAAGCTCGACTTGCTCATCGACAATATTCCGAAGGAAGAGAACTTGTTATTACTGGGCGACTTCAACGCTAGAGTGGGTGCCGATCTCGACTTCTGGCCTTTGTGTCTCGGCAAGTTTGGCATTGGGAAGATGAATGAAAACGGGCAACGTCTACTAGAAATGTGCTCGTTCCACAACCTCAGCATCACCAATTCATTTTTTCAGACAAAACCACAGCACAAAGTGTCTTGGAGGCATCCCCGATCCAAACACTGGCATCAGCTGGACTTGATTATCATAAGACGTTCAGCCATGAAGTGTGTGCAGCTTACTCGTACATTCCACAGCGCTGACTGCGACACCGATCACTCTCTAGTCTGCTGTAAATTTAAGCTTCAACCAAATAAGACCCACCACTCTATGCAATGTGAGCAAGACGTCATATCCAGACAAGGCTGAAGAATTCACTCCAAGGCATTCAGTTGAGAATCTCCCTACGGCAGTGCCAAAGAGAGATGGGACAACATCAGAGATACTGTGTACAGTGCAGCCACAAGACTCTTCGGTAAGAAGCAGACAAAAAACAATGACTGGTTTGACGCCAATTCCGCCACACTCATGCCAGCAATAGAAGAGCGTCGCAGTGCCCACCTGGAATTCAAGCGTTCTCCCTGCGTGAGGACACTACATGCATATAGGTCTACCAGAAGCAAAGTGCAGAGGTTAGCACGGCAATGCGCTAATGAATACTGGCTTCTACTCTGTCAGAGAATCCAGTCAGCAGTAGACAACGGAAACATCAGAGGCATGTATAATGGCATAAAGAAAGCATTGGGTCCAACGAAGAAAGTGATAGCTCCACTGAAGTCTTCTGCAGGAGATATCATTAATGACAAGGGCAAACAGATGGAGCGCTGGGTGGAGTACTACTCCGAACTGTATTTCAGAGAGAATAACGAGACCAACAATGCCCTCAACGCCATTGAAAACCTCCCTTGTTTGACCAAACTGGATGAGAGACCTACTGAGACAGAACTAAAGCTGGCATTAGAGAAACTGACCACAGGTAAAGCCCCAAGAAAGGATGGCATCCCAGCAGAAGTCATCAAATGTGGCGGCAGTGTGCTGTTCACACACCTTTATGATCTTCTCTGCCGGTGCTGGAATGAAGGTGCAGTGCCTCAGGACATGAGAGACGCCAACATCATAACCCTGTATAAGAACAAGGGCGACAGAAGTGACTGCAACAACTACAGGGGCATATCACTTCTCAGCATCGTGGGTAAAGTCTTCGCTAGAGTCATCCATAACAGACTGCAGACGCTTGCCGACAGAGTGTATCCAGAGTCTCAGTGTGGGTTCCGCGCAGAGAGGTCCACAATCGACATGATCTTCATCAG
The DNA here is from genome assembly GCA_016746295.1 of Potamilus streckersoni. Lineage (NCBI taxonomy): Eukaryota > Metazoa > Mollusca > Bivalvia > Unionida > Unionidae > Potamilus > Potamilus streckersoni. The sequence goes on along the minus strand of JAEAOA010001782.1, from coordinate 796,183 downwards.
GCAACTGCAGGAGAAATGCAGGAAACAACACAGACCCCTCTTCCTGGCTTTTATAGACCTCACCAAAGCATTCAATCTGGTCAGCAGAGACGGACTCTTTAAAATCCTGGCAAAGATTGGATGCCCTCCAAAGCTGTTAAGCATGGTCCATGAAGACATGAAAGGCACAGTGCAGTATGATGGCTCATCGTCCGAACCATTTAATATCCACAGCGGAGTGAAACAAGGCTGTGTCCTTTCCCCCACGCTCTTTGGCATCTTCTTCGCTGTCCTGCTTAAGTACGCCTTTGGGACGTCCACAGAAGGGATTTACCTGCACACGCGTTCAGACGGCAGACTGTTCAATCTGGCACGACTGAAGGCATTGAGCAAAGTAAGGAAAGCAACCATTAGGGACATGCCCTTTGCAGATGATGCTGCTATAGTCACTCACACAGAAGCTGAACTACAACGCCTGATGGAACTCTTTGCTAAAGCATGTGATGAATTCTGGCTGACCATCAGCCTAAAGAAAACCAACGTGAAGGCTCAGGACGCAGACCCTCCCAGCATAACCATTAACAACTACAAACTAGAAGTAGTCAGTGAGTTCACTTACCTTGGCTCTACCATCACCAACAACCTCTCACTCGATGCCGAGCTCAACAAGCGGATTGGAAAGGCGTCAACAACTCTCTCTAGATTATTGAAGAGAGCGTGGAACAACAACAAGCTGACATTAAACACTAAGATCACCGTGTACCGTGCCTGCGTACTTAGCACTCTTCTGTATGCCAGCGAAACTTGGACCCTGTACGCCTCTCAGGAGAAACGACTAAGCGACATTCACATGCGTTGTCTCCGTCGCATACTTGGGATCATCTGGAGCGATCGTGTGACAAACAACGAGGTGCTTCAACAGGCCAAAATTCCCAACATGGTCACACTCCTCCGCCAAAGTCGCATCAGATGGCTGGGCCATGTGCATCGAATGGATGATGGATGGATCCCCAAAGACCTTCTCTACTCTAAGCAGGCAGACGATCAATAGGACGTCCACATCTTCGCTTCAAGGATGTCTGCAAGCAGGATATGAAAGCTCTTGGAATAGAGGTCAACACCTGGGAAGAGCTTGCCCTCGACTAGTCCAGCTGGCGACCTGCTCTGTACACAGGTCTGAAAGCCAGCGAGGAAAAGTTACGACAGTTCGCTGATGAGAAAAGATCTCAGAGGAAGAGGATGCAGTTCGAACCAAGACCTGATTCATACTTCAAGTGTAGCAACTGCAGCAATAATTACCACTCCCGTGTGGGACTTTATAGACACAGAAGACGCTGCACAGCTACAAACTAGGAGACCTTTCATGGGCGCATTTCCATCGTCTCTCGAGACTAACGGAAGCCAACCGGACCCTTCTTCCGAATACTTATGAATTTCTATTTTGGTCACATATTTTAGTTTCCTAATCACTGTCCGTCTTTCATAAAAATTGCTCAGGGCATGGATCACTATTTCCTGTTCCATTGTCTCGAATTCTGCTTCTTTTGCGTGTCCACTTCTTCTTGCCCATTGAATATGCAGATTCTCCTTTGTGCATCAGAAATGATGGACTGACTGAACCCGGTTCAGTTTTGAGAATCTGCTCTTTACAGGAAATGGACTCCCGGTAAGTACTCGGCCACACTTTTAATCCGAGATTAAACATATTCAATAAAACGTTCTGAACGGTTCTATTATTTCTTGCTAGACGTCTCTGTTTGTTCTGTACTTAGTTGTATTTAGTTTCGTAGTTGTTCTGTACATCGTTGTATATAGTGTTTTTAGTTGTGCTGTAGTTCGTTGCACATATTTTCATGAACTCATCAAAAACTTTATTCATAAAATGCTAGTCTTTATTATTTATGTGTAATGATGAGACTTCGCGCATGTGCACACAAGTTCACGTGTAACAGCTGCGTCCACATATGACTTCAGTTTGAAAGGGTGAGCATCCGTCCATTTTGTATGATAATCCATAATTACACTGTATAATTGTACTCAATTATTAAGCATTGATTATCACAGGATCAGCTTTTATGTACTATGTTTTGTTTAATTTTAGAAGTTTCAAATACGCATAAAATTCAAACAAAACTGAACTATCAGAAATGCTTCATTTTTAAAAGTATGTTATTTCTAAATTGATAAAGAGAAATTATAAAATAAAGTGTTTTCTCAAAATTTGCAGACTAAACATCGTTGAACAATGTTACAATGCATCCTTTAAAGATATATTCCTTTCTAAAACATTCTTGTATATCACCGTCTTTAAGCCTTAAAAATTATATAAACCTTACTGAGAGGCGTCAACTTGTTTGGCTAGTTGCATATCACAGTAACAAAATGAAGGTTTAACAATATATAAGCCATGTTTACATTTTAGCACTGATGACCTTCAAGAAAACATCGATCAATATATCTAGTTTGCATCAGTTAAAGAAATAGTTTTGTAGAATTATTGCCATGCTTATAGCTTATGTGATAATTTTTCCACACAGCGCATATATTACGTTACCCTACGACTCCACCCAAGACAAACATGACCTAAAATAATGGTAAACAAATTCCCATTTGACCTCGAATGAAGGTAATCATTGTTTAAATAAACTGGTGAAAAGCTAAATTACCTGGTTATAAGAATGTCAGAATTTTGAGTTGTATATTTTAAATGGTTTTATGCGAATATTAGTAAGGTGATATAACGGAAACATGAGGAAAATATGACGTGATTCCCAAAACACGTGGGTGTAACACGATGTTATCTTAATTCTGGGGGAACATTTTCATGGTTTTCAATGTCACGTGTTTAATTGCAACCGTTGACCATTGTGTGTGTGTGTGTGTGTGTGTGTGTGTGAGAGAGAGAGAGAGAGAGAGAGAGAGAGAGAGAGAGAGAGAGAGAGAGAGAGGCATGTGATTTTGATTTTTTTATGTAGTTTTAGCAATTTTCCAGTTATATCGCTGTGATGCCTGCAGTGTTTCAGTTCATAGTAATGTCTAGTCCTAGGACATTATTCCGGAGACATATAGCGTCATGCCCCACTCAGTCACATTATCTTGACACCAAGCTGACCAGTCCTAACACTATGTATCTATCTGCAGAGCTTTGAACTCGTATTTAACATAACTGTAACGTACGGTAATCAAATATATAGTTTCGAGAGTTCCTCATTACATGTTGTCGATGAAGCCATTATAATTTAACGATGAAAAATTATAAAATAATTATCTGAGAGACTGATGGACAGATGGAAGAATTAAACGCGTCAATGTGATGAAAATACGAGTTATGTCAAAAGCATTATTGTCTTCTTCTGTTTAAGGTTGGCGTTGATTAAATAATTCACCAAGGCACATACTGTATTTTGCTGCAGTCCCCAATTTCTTTTCATGATCATTCTCATTTGTACAAAATTCACTTATAGTGTCCGAGTCAGGTTTAGGTTGGTCACCAATACGTAAGAAGTTTTTGACCAAAATGAAATACGAGAATACATAACTGAAACATCATGCATATATTTAGAAGCACCTGCATGAAGTAGGTGATTATACCTCGCCAACCAGAGCTGTTCATGATAATTTAGTACACGCAAACTAATGTTGTCAAATCAAATTTGCCATTTTCGTATATCTGTGAGGGTTTTTTAAATTATATTTTTTCCTTATTTTGAAAAACGCCTTCATTTTGTTCCTTGTTTTTCTTTAATAATAATGATAATAATAATAATAATAATAATAATAATAATAATAATAATAATAATAATAATAATAATAATAATACTTTATTCAGCTTCATGACAAGAATGCACAGTATACCTAGTAAATATGTCGACTTAAAATTTTTAAAAGGTTACTTAATTTATTCGTGTAATATATGAGCCTGGCTGTTTATCATTTGGGAAATTTATTGTCGTTTAAACAAATAATCTGTTATGCAATGGTATCTTCGTGGTTTTTGACAATGCTTCAAGTAACATATGAACAAAAAAAATTCCTTAACATGTAATTCACTTACATAGATGCTTACAAACAATACATGGTAGTAGTAGCAGTAGTGAAGTACTGGTAGTAGTAGTAGTAGTAGTAGTAGTAGTAGTAGTAGTAGTAGTAGTAGTAGTAGTAGTAGTAGTAGTAGTAGTGATATAAATTATTTTCTGTGCATAAAATTAGCTTTTTTGAGAGGAGTATTTATAAACTGAAGGGAGTGTTTTGAAATTAAATGGAGTGTCTTGGAACTCTACGAGTCCTCGGAAACCAAAAAAGCCATTTGAAACTAGTTTTACATGAAGAAATACGGGCGATAAAATAGGACGGACAGTGATTTTGTTAAAAGAAATGTTATCATCCATACACCTCTGACAGAAAATGTTCGATCCATTCTAACAGGGTACACTTCAAGAAATATGCAAATTTGTGTCCAAACTGCATGATACTGCTACCCAGTATAAATAATTAACACATTTGTAATTTGTTAAAGGAAGTTTGTATGTTTACGAAATTAAAGACATAAGCGGCCGAAGACCTGTCGCTCGTGCAATGTACTCTTTCTCCTGCACTGATATGTTGAGATGACCTGTTGCTCGTGCAACGTACTCTTCTTTCTCATGCACGGATATTATGTCGAGAGGATCTGTCAATCGAGCTTTGTGCTTTTTCATAATTTTAAGATGGAGTTAAGGAAATTAGTGCACCTACCCACTAAATTTTTCTGAACTTTAAAAATAATTTTTAGCCATGGTATTGTTTCAATACCGAATTAATGATAAATTTCATAAAATGATTATCGCAACAAAAATTTTAATTTTCGTTCTGAAAGACATGTGTCCTTGACAGTATTAGCTTTGAGTAAGAGCGAACTCCTTTCCAAGAAGGATAATATTTTAATAGCTGAGTTACCCCCTCCAAAAATATCCAGTTATATCATGTACATATAAAAGATGAACCACAGTTGTAATTGTGCTTTTAAAATACATAGTGTCCATTGTTTCTTTATCAATGATTTTTGTTACAGTTACCCAGAAAAGGCAAGACGATACCAGACAACCCGAGAAGGTTTGTACAGGTGATGATAATCCAAGCAAGTTACGTCTTATTGTGCTGTTGTTGTGGGGCTTAACGCAATTTTTCAGCACACGATAGACTATACATGGTGACCAGTCTTAATGGTGGAGGAAAAAAACCGAGAAATCCGCGAAAAGAACCACCGACCCACGAGAAGTTGCTGGCAAGCTTTCTCACATATACACATTCACCTAATCATAGACTCGATCCCACGCAGACGGAAGTGAGATGGCAGTGATCCGTAACGGAGAGCGCTTTAGACTACTCGGTCACGCGCGCGCGAGTATGTGTGTGTGTGCGCGCGTGTGTGTGTGCGCGCGCGCTTGCGCTCGCATATGTCCTATCTATTTATTTATCCATGTATTCACGCTGGTAAAAATAACTGTTTAAATATCGTTTTAAAAAGATAGAGACATATATTTATATATTATATTCTCTATTTTCTATTCTCGATTTTCTTTGTCTACATTTCGATTAACATTTGTGTAATTTCTTACAGGATTTAATAATGAAAACTAAATAAACATGACCAAAACTTTCCTTACACCCCACACCTACTTCTACTGCTGCTACTAATTCAGTGGCGGCAGCAATTTAGTAGCAGTAGTAGCAATTGTACTGGAAGATTAAGATCGATCGATTGACAGAGAGTAAGGCGAAGAGACTTTTTAATATACTGAAAAAAATAACTGATTTATTCGCAGTTACAGATGTAGGTACATTTGTTTCAGTATTCTTTGTCTGTTAAGTGAGATATAACTATAACTTGTAAATTTAGCCTGGAAGCATAAAAATTTCATCAACTAATGCGTTTTGTGACAGGTGACTTTCATTTCTTAATGTGAGAGTAAGACTGTACGCCACACCTGGCCTGTGCCAAAAGCGGAAATATTACCATGTCGGCATTATCATACTAACCGATAGATTATCAGCGACAAATTTAGCGTCAGCTTGGGATTGATGTTGGCGTTTTCTTTCACGTTTTGTTGTTTGCCTGAACAATAACTTTATAAAACATTACTGACGCTTGGGTGCTTAAAACAGGTATAATATCATTAGGTTTTCGCATCAATTGCTTGATTACAAAAACTACATTAAACACAAATTAATTCCTCTTAACAAAGAGAATCAGTCAGGAAATGAGTTGGTGTATAAGGGGAAAACTATAGAATATTGTGTTCCCAATATTATCATATTTCAATTCCTCGATGTGCTTTAGATAGGAACCCACACCGATGAACGTAAAGATATTAATACTATTTACTTTTGTAATTTGGATGATATCAATCAATAATTTAATTCTCATATGCGGATAATTATCTGATAGAAAGTGATAGCCAAATAATTTAATCTTCGCTGGCTATCTTAATGTAATAGCTTTTACATTAATTTGAATATCGCTCTATCAGACATTAACAAGGCTTGATTTTATATTTTGGATATGATCTTTACCCAAGTTGACATAGGCTAGGGAAACGTTTGGAAACAATAATTTTCATTTAATTATGATGAAAATTCATTTCCCTGAATTTCCAGCAACGAGATTGGAAAATTAATCATTATTAGATTCTTCGATATGAGGAATGTACGTGTTTAGACTTTCAAATTGACGTTGATAGATTTTATAATTAAAAAAGACACCTATATGTGGCTAATATGTACTTTCTTCAATAATAATTAATTTTGTATGTATGTATGTATGTATGTATGTATGTATGTATGTATGTATGTATGTATGTATGTATGTATGTATGTATGTATGTATGTATGTATGTATGTATGTATGTATGTATGTATGTATGTATGTATGTATGTATGTATGTATGTATGTATGTATGTATGTATGTATGTATGTATGTATGTATGTATGAATGTATGAATATGGTTGATCTGTTTATTACCGCCCGAAGCAGCAAATAAATAAACAGATAATTAAATAAATAAATAGCACATAGTCTCATATTCTGGCAGAGATGACTGCGTCCGCTACTAAATTATATATTCATATGAAGCAAGCGCGGCTCATCCGATTTATTCATTTCAATGCCTCACAATAGTAAAATGGACCTGGTTACACTTTAATGCCTCGTTCATTCGATTCCGTCAGTCACTGGCCACCAGTCACAGATGAAACACTGGATCCGCTGATGTAGATAAGGAGGGGAATGGACTGCCTGTATAATGTCGCTTGCTGGATCACGCATATTCATATCACTAGATCACAACAAAGCAATACAGGTACAGAAAATGCTCAACCAGCTCCCCATCATCTTGGATGGCCAAATTTCTGATTTGATAACCCTATCTACACCTCATCGGATCGAACTTTGTCCTTGCGACATCTATTTGATTTCATGAGTTGCCTCCCTTATCATATAATGTTAAGTAATCAATATTGTGTTACATTGTACATTTATGACAATTTTAATGACAATTGCCCTTAAAAGGATGCTTTGGAAGTATAACATGGAAAGTATGACTATGTACCAGAGGAAAACCATTATAGGTGTATTTGAGTAAAAGGTATTTGTGCAATAGATAATTGCTTATTTATCAGTTCATTTAAAGGTCACCGGCCACACTCCAACAATTTTCTGTTTACATCAGATTTGTATTACACGATTAAAAGTGTTTATACTCGCACAAAGAAAAAACAAAAAAAAAATATCATGTGTAAAGAATAAATAATTTAATTACTCGAAAAATACGTATAAAATGCAGATATATCCCTTAGATTCGATTTCACACTCACAGAGGTTATCAGCCTGAACTGACTTACATTTATCCCTGCAAGAGATAGAACATGCTTTTTACTGTAGAAAAATAAACCATTATAAACTATGGATAGTGAACATTTATATGAAACTACTAAAAACTAATTTACTGTACAGCCTTATATCGATATGCGTGCTCGACGTACCAGATTGTGTCGCTTTCAGAACTGTTCCATTGTTTCAATTTATTTTTTACAAATACCCGTTAATATGGGTAAAAAAGATTCAATGTTGGCTTCCCTATGTCTGCCGACATTATTTTTAACTAAATCGGCACACATAAAAGAATCCAAAGAAACCAAACTTGACTCCCTTATGTGGGCCAACTTCATAAGAAAAATCGTCACACTTAAAAGATACCAAAGTCAGTGTTCGGGGTTGTATGCATTGTAATAAAATAACCTTTGTATTTGATATCCTATCAGAAAGTTTAAAGAAAGAGTTTTTTGCTCGCTTTAATTTGCGTTATCCATCACCAGGGCTTCTATTTGTTTCCTTGATGTGATCATAATTTATAGTTTGCAGGACAAATAGTATACACAACAATAACGTGTTTTAATAACATTTTCTAACCCATGTTAGCGAAAATATTATCATTTGTACTCACAGTGGATGTATCCTAAAATATTAATTTTTATTTGCGAGATACCGTCTTATTCTTAACCTGGATACAATGCAATCTTAGTCGATTTGCACCTTGTAACGTCATGCACCTTGTAACGTCATGCGTGAATGGGAGATGCTTACCAGCAATCGGGTGATATTTTCGTCTCTTTTGTGATTTGACATAAGCGATACACTCTACAGTAAGGATTCATACGCAAACCGGCATCCACTACATGGGTATATTGTTTTCTTGGGTATATTTTTCTCTATAACAAATTTCTTTCATTTTATTTTGAAATAAGTATATGTCTATCATATTTTACATGGCGTAGAGGGACACAAATTCAACACAAAATTAATTCTTTACTTATTTGTATGAAATAATAGAGCAAATATGATTAATAATATTGACTTGTACTGACAAGCTTTTAATTTACGCACGCGCACATTAAGACAACTTGAAAAATAAAAAACAAGGAAATTAACTAGTAAAAGCTGCAGCAACAGTGACAAAATACTCAACATTACTCTCTCTCTCTCTCTCTCTCTCTCTCTCTCTCTCTCTCTCTCTCTCTCTCTCTCTCTCTCTCTCTCTCTCTCTCTCTCTCTCTCTCTCTCTCTCTCTCTCTCTCTCTCTCTCTCTCTCGTGTAACTGAGTTTGTATCATATGCAGCAGTGTTACAACGTGAAGCCTGAAATTAAATATATTTGTTCTAATATATCATGTACACCACCCTTGGAAAAATGTATACATATTCTGTCGAATATTATCTATTAAGTTTTATTGTTCAATAAATGAATATTGATAATTTGACCGGAAGACTTAAATTGAGAATGTCATTGTTCAGATGTATATATTTTTAGCATAAAATGTATAAAAATATTTTAATTAGAATAAGCAAGATATGTCAGCTTGTGTTTTCTCTCATACATATGCACGCTGCAAAAATGAAAGAATATCAGTTTCGTTTAAATTTAGTTTTTTTTTCTCCTTAAAACCTATTCCTAAAACGTATCTTGCAGAGTATCTACTTGTTGATTTAAGAAAAAGAAATTGTTCAACCTAGTGTTAAGTTGAGCCGAATTGTCTTTCGAGTTGGGCCGAATTGTCTTGGGCCAGATTGACTATAATCTGGCATTAATGATAATACTTTTCCATCCCCTCACCCTATTCTTTCTCACAGTTTGAATTCACTTTTTCTTCTGGTAAACAGGGTCTTTTGGGAAAAGAAAGAATCATTTTTCCCATCATCACTCTTTTGGTTTCATCTATATACAACAAAGTGCATCTTATTTGCGGTACAAAAGTACAATTGTAAAATAAATCACAAAGACATTTACTTTAGGAAATTAAATACTTCAATGGTTATGTTGAATAGAAGGGATAAATGTATGTCATATCAGTGTTTGGCACGCGGAGACTACCGATTGTTTACGGAGATTGCCGAATATTTTTTTTGTCTAAAAAAAGTGGAATTTTAAACCTAATTAAGCATGTTTATGGTAAGCAAACATGACAAATTCCATTGGTATATGACTATAATGATATCACACGTTTGTACATTATAGATCGCCGGTGACCTTTAAGTTGTATGGTCCCCTTGTCTCGATCGTGTCTCAACAGTTAAAATTTGAACAACTTAATTACGATTGAATGCGGTGGCTTGCCTCATATCCACTGAAATTCACAGACCCAAATCATAGACATATATGCTTGAAACGCCAAGGTGTATACAGGGTTATCACATCGGAGCTATGGCTAGGGAAGATGGGGCCCCATCGAAGTCTAAGACTATAGATGGAAAGGCCAGAGGTTAAATATGGCCACTGTACTTTCTCGACTATAACCACCGAGAAATTACAATGTATGTTGGACGCGACGGAGTGAAGGCCTACAGCGATCCCAAAGACGAAACCTGGGTGATGGAGGTGAAACAACCTACAACCACTAAGAGCGGAAATCCCCAGAATAAACGTACATAAAGGAGTGCTGACAAAATTGCCCGATTGCATGGGGTTTTACAATGCTCTTTAGAAAACCCATTCGATTACAACTGTTACGTATATGTGATAAAATTGCTTGTGTGCTTGGTTTAAATTTTTTATTTCATTTTTATTTCATTGTATTTAATTGCAATAAATATTTTTGTTCTCGGGCACTGGAGTCTATTTTTAGTAGTGAGATATATTTTTAGCACAAAATTTGTTTATTGAAGACGAAGATGTAATACGTAATAATTAACATTTAGTTCGTCTTACCCTGGTAACAATATCAAAAGGAAGTTAAAATGATTGGTCAGTATCACGGACATACTTTTTTCGTTTGATCACTGTTTGTAAACAGCCTTTTTTATTATTGTTTGTTTAAGTGGAGTGACATTCGCCTACGTGTGAAAAAAAGCGTAGTAAGAGACCACATGACCAATCTCGCGAGACTTGAAATTAAGTCTGAGGTTCTAAATACTTATTCTAAAAATATTTTCATTCAGAGACATTCAACACCTTGAAGGAACAAGGTGTATTATTTTATTATTTGTTGTCAGAATATTTTATTCTTCGTCTGAGTTTTGGATTCAATAATTTATTCTCCTGGACACTGAACAAGTTGACATTATTATAAAATATTCTGAAAGATATTAATGGAAGCTTATTCTGGAATTATTGGTAAACAAAGATTGTAATTCAACTGAGGAATTGTTGATATTCATACATTCCACTACATCTGACGTCATCGCCCTCCATATTTGTACGTCATTCTGTCTCGAACATGGACCCTGATAGGATAAGACTTGTGTTTTTATTCTTAGAATCACATTTTGGATTATATTCACAGATTGTAAGTCCTATTTACAAATTTTACATTGTTGTCTAGGGAAATACATTCTTTTTGTAAAACTATACATTGCTTGCTGACTTTCACTCTTTTCATTGTTACTGAGTACGACCCTTTGTCACGTAACACAACATTTAAAAATGCAAATTTGGCCTTTTTGGCGAACCTTTTACAAATAAAACTACAATTTAAGTACAAATTAGAAAAAAAGTAAAATGACTAAATTTTAAATGTACCTTATATCTGCGGACGGTTTATAGTTTTCGACAATGCTAAAGTATACTATGTACACTAGATTCCGAAGCCAAATGAATTTAATGAATATTTAACTATAAATTAATCCAATTATAATATGTGGCTAATACAAAAATACAGCACTGTTGTTTCAATTGATGGTCTCCTGTCCTTTTTGCGACTCTAGACATGGCATCCAACAAATACAGTGTAACACCTTACAATTAATTAATGTGTGCGCCGTGATGGAGGAAGAACCCGGGAAAATTCCGGTAAGAATTACCGACCATCGGGAAGCTACTGCCAAGCTTTCTCACATATTCACATTAGCCGTGCCCGAGACTCGAACCTACACGGACAGAAGTGTCATGGCAGTGATTGGTAGAAGCAAACGCTTTAAACCACTTGGTCACAGGCGTCCACATCCCACGTAGGACTGTAAAGATGTTATTTTAGCCAGACTGATCATCATCTGACAGGCTGTTACACAGTGGAAACTACCTGATAACAGTGATTAACATTTGAAGCTTAACACATAATTTACCACCTGTCAGCGTTAAAGTGAGTCAGGTTTTTTTTTCGTTTAGCAACCAAAAGAAAAACTATTCAGTAATTAAGATATAAACCTTATTATTATTAAAAGAATTTCGAAAACGATACAATATTCGTTGTTATGAGATAAATCTGCATTATTGCGACATAGTATTGAATAATTAAAAGAAAGCATTATGTAATTACATTGCGTTATCCCGAGATAATACTGCTTTTTTTAGGAGACGGTGTTCAATTGTACGATATTTTCAGTTGACGATTATTCCTCTTTAAATCAATGATGCTTAAACGGCTGACTTAAAAGGAGGTCGAGTTTTAAAATTCATTTTAGCGTGCCTATGATGTGACTAGATATACTAGTTGTGCCTGTGCCTATATATTTATCGCATCGTGTGAGAATGAATCTATGTTTATTTTTTGTGTCTGCTTTCATCTCTTCGTAAAATTATGTTTTCATCTGACAACCTTTGATCAGTTCTATCTTTTTCGCGTTTCGAATCATGATCAGGTATTGACACGACTTGTATATGACATGACTAAGTTAAGTTTCGGTTTAGAAGGGTTTTCGGTTTGCTGAGGTTATCCTGGTTACCTTAGAATGTGGTGTGAGTAAATGTTTATTATATCGACTAAGGTCAGCTCCAAAGTATTTATCCTGCATCTAGATGAAAGAATTTCAATGGGTTTAAAAAAGTATGGAGTGGGAGCTTTTAAAAATTACGCAAAGAAATAAGATCTGACATACATATTTGTTGGGGCCAAGTAAGATCAGTGTAGAAAGAGATGAAGGAGGAGGAGGCACAAAATGTGATGGGGGCAGAATAGAATATGGCGGAAGTGTTAGAAGATTGACTATATTTAAGGAGAGTCATTCATAAAGTTTGGGTTTGCTTAAAAGCAAGAAGCGTAGCCGGTAATGAGCGAACTGAGGGAAAATGGAGCCCTGGATGAATAGATTGGGAACAGTCTTCTTACATTCGGTGTTGGGGAATACCCGGAGGAAAATATATATGAAACTAGACATTTATGGAAACTAATTTAGGGCTAAAAAAGAAAGAAATTGTGAACAATATATTTTTGCAGAGCTCAAAGGTTACATTACTGGGATTTAAACATACAGGAACCAAATACAAACATTGTGAACATGTCCAGTTATGCCGATACAATTAGTTGTCAGAGTTGGATAATTTTATAGATACTAAAATATTTTAGCAGATGTTCCACTCCACACAATTTCAACAGAACCGCGGAAACTTTCCAAGACTGCGTACTAGATATGACAGGACAATGGCTTATGAATGATGATAACAGAAGTCGGTGTTACTATGATTCGGTAAACTAGTGACGCAAAAATGAATATTGATAATCATTTATCTTCAGAAAACAACTTTCACAGTGTTGTATTCACGCAAAAAATGTATATCATTAATGTTTACAACCAAAACAAAAATATCGACGCATCAATGGAGGAATAAGTATTTAGTTACATTCTTTAGCAAAATGGTAGGAGACTAGAACGATTTTTCAATCAGCAGTTTTAAGACGTGTTTTCTTTTCCGTCATCACTTTATTGGACCATGAAGTTTAACCAATTACTTCAAAATGAGCAAATAAAGTATGGAAAATAGTAAAAGTTACACAATATTGATAAATTACCGTTTGTACATACAATCACTTATTGTTCTTTTTTTAAATTGTACTCAAAGCTGACACAGACAAAGTGTTACAGAATAAGAAATAACTTGGATTTACCTTAGATCTATTTTTACCTTTATTCGTTGTGCAGTTGTGTAAATTGATTAATTTCAAACTGAGGTACAGCACATTTAGATTTTGTCAGGGAGTGATTGTTTTACATTATATTCTCCAGCCATGGTAAGTGTTAAATTTATATTTCTTTACATATACGAATTCTTTTTCGTTTCTATGTCATAATAAAGCCTTTAACGTTGCGAACTTTTCTATTGCAGTTTAATTTATAAGTATGCATCTAGCAATTTAATTCAGAAGACATAGTTATAACCAGTTTAGTTTTATTGTAGCTGTGTAGGGCTGACGGTAGCTGTTTAGCTTTGGGCATGGATGTCCATGTGGTGTAACAGTTTGTGAACCGTATGACTGTTCAAGTTTTTAGAGAGATGTTTGTTTCAATTGATTGGAGTTTCAATTCAGTACAATATTGTTTGTATTGTATGAGATTAAGTGAATCTCGCTTTCATTATTATATTACATGAGATTATGTGAATCTCACTTTTATTGTTACATTACATGAGATTATGTAAATCTCGCTTTCATAGTTACATTACATGAGATTATATGAATCTCGCTTTCATAGTATTCATTGTTTACTTGAAACTTAATGTATTACAAACGTGAGATTATGTGACTCGCTTACATTGCATGATATTAGTGGAACCATTTTTGCAGTCCATGAGGTTATTTTGAACCTCACTTCTTTATACATAAGATTTATATAGAACAAAGTTTTATTTGTTCAATTTGTTAATGCGTGTAGAGTGATTGAATCAATCGTATGATAGAAGTGGGAAGGAACCAGTGCATTTGTCTTATATGCATATAGATTATTAGTAATTCATTCTATAAATTTCCATCATTCATCACATTGTGTTTGTGTTGTTCATTTGATCCAAGACAAGAAATCTACTCGGTTTCAATTATGTTACGCAAAGTTATTTTGAATCAACCATATACATGTTCAAGGCTGCACATACACATATGTCTTTACACTCTTGTTTCTAAACGCATGACAGCTATCTCGTTTAATTTTTCCAAACTGTTTCAATATTCAATATCAGATAATTTCAAAATGTTTAAGATGTATTACTGCAGATGTTGCTCTTGCACTTTGGAATTACGCGTTATGGACAATTTTGGGACGATTAAAGTTCATTACCTCAACGGAAAAATTTTATTTGCTTTTTGTAAAGGAATAACATTTGTCCCTTGTTACATCTCTATTTAAGTGACCGATAATGTGGATCAAGCCATATTTTTTTAAAAATGAAGACAAATAAACTGCTGATCCAAGATTCGGCTTCATCAGTATTTTTGATGCAATACAGTTAGACATATATCCATGTTATTTTTTCCAAATATGCATACAATTTCTCTATTTACCTGAAGGCTATGTTTTGATAGTTTTTTGTTCTTGTTGTTTAAAACCATGTCATAATGTTCACAGCCTAATTTGTCAAGTATACTACACCTTATGATTTTGTTTTTAACAAAAGCGATTAGTTGTTAAGATTTAACTATATTTCTTTGTTTTATCCTGATCATGAGGAAAAAGTAGCAAAAGCGAGAAATGGAACCATGAATTAGTGAAAAATAATTCACTGTCAACATTTTAGTCTGACATCACGTGAATAGATTATGGAAGATAAATAGCTGGTTGCTTCTTTTGATTATTTGCACTTTCTGGGGCCTAATTTAAATATAATGGAAAGACTTAAATATAAACTTAAGGGATATGTAAATGAATCAAGATTTTATGGTACCAATAACCAAGAGCTGAAGTATTTCAATTATTAGACGAATTCGACAGTCTGGTTTTACAAAATCTCAATGATCCTTAACACTTACGAAAATAATCATTCGAGCAGGGGACAAAGCTTAGTATAGAAGTTTTATTTACTCTGCAACCAGGTTATCACTGTACTTGTAATTGGGTATTTGTACAAAACAAATTTAGAATGCAAGGAAACGAATGCAAAAATATGGATGTTTGACAAGAGTTAATTATTTGTCATTGCGCACATACATATTCACCTTGTACAAACTTCAGAGAAAAGATGGCAGATGTTTCCCTTTTTAGTGTAAACACCTGACTAATATACACCTAATGATAATATAGATAGATCACCAAAATATAGTACAAAAGGATAGTGTTCCGCTTGATAGGTATAAACAAGTGCAGCACAATCAGAATAAACAAAAGTAACGGGTTTAGAAATGAATTTGATATACTTGTAAATGTTTATGAAAATAGTTGTACTGTGCGTTTAAAGTAAACAGAGAGAGAGAGAGAGAGAGAGAGAGAGAGAGAGAGAGAGAGAGAGAGAGAGAGAGAGAGAGAGAGAGAGAGAGAGAGAGAGAGACCTTTACAGAACGCGCAATAATTAGAAATACTGTTCAAGACCACCGTCACGTGACAGGCAATATAGAGGTCCAGCACTCAATGAATGCAGTGTGAATTGTACGTATCCAAATATAGTCCACTGTACATCCATAATTTATCTGGCTCAGAAGCACTTGTTTATTGAGGAATCAATTTATCATAATGCATATCAATAACATAATGCAACCAAACAAGGATGCCCCCCAATGTTATAATTATGTTTTTTTTTTCTTCGTAACATTGTTGACCTAGTAGCTATAACAAATGATTGTCGCAGAGAGTGTGGAACAACAGCATGCTGACATTGAACACTAAGATCTCCGTGTACCGTGCCTGCGTGCTTAGCACTCTCCTGTACACCAGCGAAAATTGGACCCTGTATGCCTCTCAGGAGAAAAGACTGATTACCTTTCACATGCGTTGTCTCTGTGGCATATTCGGGATCACCTGGAGCGATCGTGTGACAAACAACGAGGTGCTTGTACGTGCCAAACTTCCCAACATGGTCACACTCTCCTCCACCAACGTCGCATCAGATGGCTGGACCATGTGCGTCGAATGGATGACGGACGGATCCCCAAAGACCTTCTCTACTCTAAGTTTGCCTCCGGCAGAAGATCAATCGGACGGCCACATCTCCGCTTCAAGGATGTCTGCAAGGACGACATGAAAGCTTTTGGGATCGATGTCAACACCTGGGAAGAGATTGCCCTAAACATGTAAAGCTGGCGACATGCTCTATTCACTGGTCTGAAATCCAGCGAGAAAAAGTTATAACAGCTCGCTGATGAGAAAAGATCTCAGAGGAAGAGGATGCAGTTACAAACCAGACCTGACTCAACCTTCAAGTTCAGCAACTGCAGCAATTATTGCCACTCCTGTTTGTGGCTTCATAGCCACAGAAGACGCTGCACAACTACAGACTGGGATACTTCTCGTGGGCGCAATTCCATCGTCACTCGAGACTAACGGATGCCAACAAAAAGTCTGATATTACTGCACTGTTCTGAATAATGTTACGTGTCTAAGCTCGTACAAAAGTAGCAAGAAAAGAGTGAATACAAGATTTGTAAAATCTAACAAATTGATTTATTTCCCTAGAAAGACAAGGTTAATATGAGAAAAAAGTAATTACGATTTATGAATTAAATCCAAGAATTAAAACGTATATAAGTCCTATAAATAAAAAATCCTAAGTGAATCACAGTTCGAATCCCGATGAAATTTTGAGATGGAAGGTGATGACGTTTTCGATACCATGTCAACAGTTCATTGTTGAATCAAAAAGAATAATACTCCAGTTTTTGAATTCCGAATAATTTCAATAAAGGTCTTTGTCCAAGAATTCTCATAAGGAACACTTATATATATATATATATATATATATATATATATATATATATATATATATATATATATATATATATATATATATATATATATATATATATATATATATATATATATATATATATATATATATATATATATATATATATATATATATATATATATATATGTGTGTGTGTGTGTGTGTGTGTGTGTGTTTTCCAGAGAAATATGTCTCCTCAACCATGCTGTGGTGAAATTTGACATTGCTGCAGATCCAAATTGAATTATTTAAATTATCTCTTGCTGTTATTCGATTTGAAAGCATCATTTTTATTCACAGGTTTCTTACATTCTGACAGAAATCTTCTCATTTGGAAATAAACTTCACATTTTATACTAATTTCGCTAATTCTTGTTCGGAATTAGCGCAAGCTTTAAAACAAAGTGGTGAACATCCTTTACGATGATAATCCGATAGTGGCACTGGATTTCTGAACAAAGTTTCCAGAAAGAATTTTAAAATTTAATTTTTTTATCAGCACTAAAAATACCGAAACATAATGTACACAATCGTTGAACGTTTCTAAAAGCTTTATTGAAGTGATACAATCTAATCGAAGCTTATAATCAATTTCCTTCCTTACAACGGATGTAATCTAGCAGAAGTTATACCTGAAACTGAAGTGATTGTGTTTGACAGAATGTTTGGAATGTTAAAGACCAGAGAAAAGAAATAAAAGTTAGAAACCGCACAATGGGTTTGCAATGGAAGAATACCCACTTGTGCCAAAGATTATCTACCCAAATGGATGACAGATCTGCTTTGTCTTCCAGAACAAGTGCGTGGACTTAATCCTCCTCTATATAAATTATAAATTATGAGCTGAGAAGTGCTTAAAGGCTCTTTCTACTGGGTTTTAAAGAGTGATTAATAACGATGACGACATGTACGACATGTACGACATCGACGATGGGAAAAAGTTGACTCCTATAAGTGAAAGTGCGTTAGAAAGAATATCTATTGAGTTTCGGTTCTTTGATCGAAGTTTCCCAACTAATCGACTATGAAAAGAAGTAAGCGTAACAAACATGATGTTAAACACAGCTACTTCTCCTTTTCAGAGTTTTTCTCTCCAAATGCAGCAAATTCCTGCCAGATCCTTTGTGGTGTATGTTGGAACTGGAGCCACGATTGTAAATTTGAGTTGGCAACAAGGAGAAAATAGTTGTGGACTAGTTTACTCAGCAGATGTGTCGATTGTCTTATTCCCCTAGCTCGTTGAAATATGCTGAGAGTTATAACATTGATAGCTATGGCAACGACATGCTCAACTCTTCCAGTCACACTGTCATCCTCTTGAACTGTCCTATGTAATTAATCCTTTTATAACAAACGACTACACGGAGTTCAGAATCATTTAATACCAGTTATATTTAATATTACAGTGTGGTAGTTATGTGAATGTGTTTTCCTTTTTTGACGACAAAATTATCTTGAACCATAAATTTGGGCAACGAAGCTCACTGGAAAGTAGCTCAGCTTTAAATCATTAATCCTTCTCAACTTATAATCATTAAAGAGTGTCAAGCACTTTCATCGTAATCATAAATATCCTCAGCAAACAAGCGCAATAACAGTTGAACAAATACAATACTGTTCATCAAGAATCCAAAATGATATCACCGGAAACTCCTCAGCTGAATATCGATACCGTGATAGTTCATACAGGAAATTATTTTAATATTCGATATTTTGTCGATAAGATTTTAGTTATTTTCAGCAACAACTTTGACAAAGCACTAGATATAAGTCTGAGAAATGTACTGATCTAGTACATGACATTTCTCATAATATTAAAATGGATCGTTCCGAAGATGGAAAGATTTGCTTTCTATTGAAAGTGAAAACACCTATCTCGTTCCTATACAAAAAAGTTTGCTCATATACCAAAGGGCATATGTTAAAAACATGACACTAGACTGCAGACGAGAACATTGGCATAAACTTTCGACAACTTCCAAACTGACACTGATATGATCGTTTAAAAACATTGCTTGATAAAGCATATTTGTTTACCTGTTCATAATATCTGGACACTAATTAACAATGAGCTTACGAAATAGGATTTTCTATTTAACATAATGGAACGAGGAAAATACTTACAGGCCTGCATGAGGCAACAACCAATAACAGCAAAGCTAAAGCTAACTTGCCTGTTGTCGGGCAATTCTATTTTATATTGTTACGTCTAGTGGCTTAAAAGTAAATATCAAGACATGGTAAACCCAACAAGCATTCAATTTTCCAAAAGATTAATTTATTTAAATACAATATATTAATAAACAAAATGAAAGAATTGGAAATAACTTACAGTATAAACATATCTAGAATATCTGATGTTGTAATATCAATTTCATCAAATCCAAAGGCATTCAGAGTGAAGGTCATAATGTGTTTACAGACCTAGAGACAATGACAAATCAGTTTGAAATTCATTTACTTTGATTAAAGGTAATCCTGTTAACGTAGAATATCACTGAAGTCCTTGAAAGTTTCACTAGATGAGAGAATTGATTTTAATATTCAAGTACGTAAATAAACTAATTTATCCAATATGAACTCTTTTATCTTAAATATTTTCCACACTGCTAAATCCATGCAACAAATATAAATAAATCAAGATTTCTTCTCAACGACACTTACAATACCAGCATCAACCTGGTGCGTGTTCTCATCATAAAGACTATATACTTTATGCTCACCAAATCAATATGATCTGATTCACTAAACCTTTCTGGAACATTCAAATCATATTATGTTCTAAGATTCTCAGACTATTAAACCAATCAACAATTAGGGTATGCATAATAACTATTCATGGCAAATGCCCTCCTACTTTCGTATGATGTGTACGTAACTTCCATTCATATTACGGCGTTGCGTATCTGACCTAAATAGTTTTTGACTGGACTTTAATTATTGACCTTGACTTGAGAATGAGATCCCTACAACATTGTGTACATGTACATTTCTATATTGCTCATCTGCCACTGAATTAAAGAATTAAAATATGTCATAAGTTCAAAAGACTGAAAACTATATTGCAAATGAAATAAATAATGCAGATATCCGTAACAATATCCTATACTGATGTTTGGGAGAAACCTGTGATATTCTTAAATGTATGCCGCCTTTAGAAATACACGAGATCCAATGGAAGGTTAGCTTGTTAAATGAATTATTTAAGGGTGCCACGATGGTTAAGATTAGAGTTATAAGGTCTGAAGGGGGCCGCTTTTGGGTCTATTGAAAAACCGGACAAAAAGGGTCGTGAGCCACTTTGAGGTCTGTGGGAATTTAACTTAGAGAAATTTAAAATAGATAATGTATAGCGACAACGGATTGGGCTTGTCTAGGTCAATATGACTGGAACTGGTAGGGTGACGTCACGGTGCTGGCAACAATGTTGCAAGTGGATGACCTGAATACGCGCTACTTAGGTAGACACAAAAAACAGTAGAGGCATAGACGTAGAAACATTTATAGAGACGTAGACGTAGACAGAGACAAACTAATAAACCCATCTATGGCAAAGAGAATAAATATATTTTCGTGGCAATAGAGTGGCCCTGAAAAAGGCCTTTGTTTTCTTTTCTGCTAACACCATTCCGTTAATATACAGGGCATCTCATAAGTCTTCTCCTCTTCCTAATTAAACTTTGTACTTAGTCTAATCTCTGGTCCATAAATGATGACTCACTTCAGACTGCCTTGTCTCTACATATAGATCCTACTTTGCAAACGCTCATCTCGGTGATATTGATGATTGTCCATGACAATTTGACATACATGGATAAGTCCTTTTGGAACAGCTTCGATGATACGAGAGTAGATTATTCTACATTTGTGCACATCATCTTACGACGAGAACAGGTGAAGTGAATGAAACGAACCGCGGTTATTTATAGTAGAAGACCGGATGGAATGGGATGGAGTAATTCACCAATCGAAACACGAGTTACAAAATAAAGCTTCTGCACTTAGTCTCTCTTCCAATCCGAAGAGAGCTTATTGTGATATCAATCTCTGTATATGTGCACTAGCGCCTGTGCGCAGTGAATCAATGAGATATTTTTTTAAATCATGACAGAAACTAAGAAGACGATGAATTGGCGTGACGACGCTAAGCGATGGTATTGCTGTGGCTACAAAAGTCAACACATGTCTATTTCCAAAACAGGTCGATATTAACATGGATTTGTTGCATTTCTTTCTTCTTCGCAAGAATTTGTTTCAGTATCAGCAGCTTCGCTACCTTTTCCAATTTCACCACACGTCGACACAAGGAGGAATTAGAGAAAGTTTAACAGTAACAGAAAGAAGCAATAAAAGCTTTTCTCTTTCAACAGCAAGAGAAAGAAGAGGCAAGAAGGAAATGGCCGGAAGCAGAAGAGAAGAAACAAAGTCTAGGAGAAAAGGAGGACAGTGAAGCTCAAACGGTGATCTTAGGCATTTTGGCAGAGTTAAGGAGTCAGAAACAAATGTATCAAACTTCTTTATTACGACCAAGAGAAAAAGACATTCCCGATCCAAACAACCCAACACTGTTACTACGCATTAGATACTAGCCCCAGTGATTTCTACCAAATCATCAACTGGATCATGTCCAGAGGTATGCCTTGGCCGTGGAAAAAGATTTAGGCATTTAAATCTGATTGCGTCCTTATCATTACCACCCACCTCTTTCGAAAAGCGATAGTATTCATTTCCCAAAGATCAATTAAAATTCTAAATCCCTATTTACACTATGATATACGTGTGTGAGTGCGAGTGGTTAGGTTCTTATCATTCTGATAAATAAAAACAAGGAGACACTTACGTTTTTCTGCTTTTATATTCTGATATAAATTATACAATATTGTGTTGCAACACAAAACTTTAAAAATTCACAGACTTCTTTGTAATTTTTTTTTACTTTGTTTTTTCAATTCTTCTCTTTCACACAGTTTTGATCCTCTCAGACCTCACTTTTTCTCGGCTTCTTTCTTCTCTTTAATATCTTTCTTCACGTGTCAGGGTTCTTTCTTTTGGGATGGTACCTCTTCTTCTTCCTGTTCGAAACCCCTCTCTTTCTCCTGCTCCTGTTGTGTTTTGAGCAGTCTGAAGATCAGTGTCCTTTCTCTTGACTAAAAGACAGGTATCTTTACTTTGTCTCATTTGACACTTGGACATTATGAAGAAAAATGTCATTTCTTCTGACAGATATTGCAAGTATCTTGACTTTTATCTCTTAAGGAGGAAGAGTCGTTCCTTGGCTGGTCTGAATAAACTTTAGTATGACACCAAGCAAAGCTCTGATCAGAATTTAGATCTGTGTGGACTCTTTTATAATTCTGGTAGGATTGAGAATGAAATGAATACTGTCCGGGAAGGCAATTAACCATTATGTATACACAGGTCTGACATGAATATATATGGTTTCAAGGTGTTTCAAATGTCATTTGCCATTTTGTAGTCAAGATGAAACTATCACATAATGGAGAAGAAATTAAAAGACAGAAACGTGACTTACCTCCTCGCATAGTAGCTAAAGACTTCGCTCAAATTCATGAGAGCGATTATGAAGTGAGCTAGAAACCAGGACCAGAGTGTCTACAGCAAACCAAAGTCCATCACCACCACTAAAACCTGAAATGTATTACGCATTCCAGAGACGGACAAACACTCCTCTAGAAAATTTAAAACCACGGCCTACACGTACACGGTGAAGTTAAAAGTTTCAAGCCCGACGTACCGCTGGAGAGCTCAGAGGGGTTCATCTAAAATGTGTGAGATTTTTTGTTAACCACACTGAAACGGCAACGTGAAGCCAAAGAAGACGATCGCTTGAGACTTTCCATTCATCAGGACAGTTTGAAATCCCTCATTTGGATCGAGTTTAGCAGCCTATCAGAAATGACTCCTTCCAAAGTCATCGACAAGAATCAACACGTGCAACAATCCAGTTACAAGTTTCACATCAATAATGGAAAAGTGACCCTGTTCATGACCCACGTTTCTCTTCCCGACGGGACCGGACGCAAAAAGGTGCTATTGGCAGACGACCTTCTTAGCACCAAAAAAGCATTGTCCGAATTAACAAACCGCAAGACAATATATGTTTAGCTCGTGCCATCGCCGTGGAATGAACGTATGCAAACAAGAACGACACGGCAGAATGGAAAAGAGCCTTAAAAAAAACAACAACGAAGTAAAGCAGAACTTCTGTTACAGTAAGTGGGAATATCCAAAGACACACCATGTGGGATTACTAAAATGCAAATATTGCAAAACGTCTTAGCTCTAAAACTTATTTTGAAAAGTGCACCATCAAGAAGTGGTGGACCTCTTGCTTCGAGGCAAACATTTCAAAGAAAGAAAAGACATTCACGTCTATCATCACGATGAACATTTTGATACCATTAGTAGTACCACTAGATTCCTGGGAAACATATATAATTAAGGGAAATGTGAGTCTGACAATCGAGAGCAACACAAGCATTGAGGATCTAAATGTTAATGCTGTTTTGCCTCTAAACCCGGTCTGAATGAAGGACCAGCAAGAGTACATTGACCACCTTGTCAGAGCACTTTTGTCAGTCCAGCCTATTAGCAGCAACATTTGATTCACAGAATAAAAGTGGTTGTCCACTTCTGAGATTGAGTCTTACTTGTACCAATAATGCCAAGGCTCATGTATGCCGATGTCATATTCGCTGCCAAATCGTGGACTTGGAACACGAGTGCTTCATTCAAAAATACTATTCCAAACATCAAGAGGAAGATGACCTAAAGAAAGTAAATTTCATTCTTTTCGATTTTTATTACATGCAAGAGACCGGTATTCACATTCCTAATTTCTTCCGAGCTCAACGTGCGTGCAAGAAGTGCATCCAAGATCCTATCTTTACTCATCATCCTCACTTCAGCATGATTATTGTAGGATGTAAAAAATCTTTCGAGGATGAAACACGTTGTATGATTTCGCTCAATGGATCTTAGACCCCATTGACGAAACGTGGAGCTAAGAGGACATCGAACATTATAGAGATTGTTATCGCAATGGCATGGTGATGGCTAACAATTTCTAGCAATTTGATGGGCAATTTCTACTTAGATACTATATGAAACAAAGTAACGAACGTCCTAAAGTGACTTTAAACAAAGCAAAAATCACTTCCATGCAAGTGGGTCAAGTACAATTTAAAGATTGGATTAGTTACTTGGCCATACATTTAAGCTGAATGCCTAAAACATTTGGAATGACATAATGGCCAAAGTCTATTTACCGAACTTATTCATTACCGAATCCAATCAACACACCGTTCTGCCCAATTTGAATGAGTCTCACTACTATGACCCCGACAAAATGCTTTTTCTATGATTGGTACCAGACTCACACATTGAACCCCTTTGACTTTCAGGAAGAAATATTAATGAATTATCTTTCCGATATGAAGATTTTAAGGCATTGCTGTTGACAATTTCGAGAATTATTCATGGATCTC
The DNA here is from genome assembly GCA_016746295.1 of Potamilus streckersoni. NCBI lineage: Eukaryota > Metazoa > Mollusca > Bivalvia > Unionida > Unionidae > Potamilus > Potamilus streckersoni. The sequence continues at coordinate 771,087 of JAEAOA010001782.1, read as the reverse complement.
AGGGGGATCAATCCTTGTAAAGAAGCCTACACCATTGCCAAAGCGTGTACCTTAGCGTATCACCAATAATTCATGCCCGAAAACACACTGGCTGTCATGAGACCTCAAGCGACCAACTTTGTCAAACGTCAATACTTTGTCAAAGCCATACGTTAGCTACATTAGTTGTGTGACAAAGACGAAAAATGGATCCGACATGCTCGCAAAGGAGGAGTCGACAAGACGATCGGAACGTATTCGGTGAATGCTTATTTCACGGATATTGGATTTGTTACACTCAACTTGGTACTACAATGGACCATGGAAGACTTGTACCAGACCACTTATCAGCGTCGCTTGAAAGTTAAAACAGAAAGGATACCAAATTGTGGAAATCTGGGAACACGAATACAATCACCGTTTGAAAACCATTACCGAGTTTAAACGCATTGTGGAAAGTTAAAAGTTGGTGGACCCACTGAGCCCGAGGGACAGTTTGTACGAAGGATGGACGAACACCGCCTGTTTGCTGTACCACGCCGACGATAAGAAAGGAGAATAAATCAAATACTTAGACATGTGCTCGCTGTGTCCTTACATGTGCAGGGCACCAAAATTGCTGACCGAACACATCAACCTGAACAACATTTGACAATATGAAGGATTAATCAAGTGCAAAGTCTTTCCTCCCACGGACTTGCACCATCCCGTTTTACCTTACCATTGCCAAGGAAAACTGACATTTCCCTTGTGCTGTACTTGTGCCGAAACGTGATATTTCCCTTGTGCTGTACTTGTTCCGAAACTTGATATTTCCCTTGTGCTGTATTTGTGCCGAAACGTGATATTTCCCTTGTGCTGTACTTGTGCCGAAACGTGATATTTCCCTTGTGCTGTACTTGTGCCGAAACGTGATACCAAAAACAATCTTGTCAGCACACTTAGGAGGAACGCGCCATGACAGGAACGTAGCTCAGAGTTGAATTGTTTAAAACTCTGGGATACCAACTGTTAGAAGTGTACGAAAATTACCACTTTCCCACGCGGTCAGACTCAGAAAGGCTTTATCTAAGACTACGTATATGCTATTTTGAAGCTAAGAAAGATATATGTGGGTATCCTTTTTGGTGCCACACTCCTGAAGACCAAACGAAATTCAAATAGAAATGCTGGGAGTAGGAATGCATCACTCTAGACCACATGGAAGAAACTCATACGAGTGACCTCGGAGATTCTGTTTCACATCATGGGAACTTTGCTACTACTACCATACCTACCATGGAAAATGATGCTCAGCTTGTCAAACCTGACGGATACGAATGCGATGCTACTCGTTATCGTACACCTTTTCAATTTAATGGTTTTCATGGTGGATGTTATCATGAAACCATACGGCTACCACTGTAACACGATAACCGGGTTAGATTTCGGATTTATAACAGAACACTTTTGATGGTGATATAGATACAATGGGTAATGATAAAAGACGTAAACGAGGAAAAGAAATTTGATTAATACGTGCGGGTATAACATCCAAGTATTGGACACATTAATATAATCCGCACGAACTTAATTCAGCAAATATAAATACAAATAAATGATCTTATACAGTACAAGGGCAAAGGTAAACGATTCACAACAATTTCACAAAACCAAAAGAATGTAAGGTTTTACTCAAAATAGTAAAGAATGATGTGTTTTACTCGTATAGTAAAATGCATTTACTCAGATAGAAGGAAATGAGGTACTATATTCAAAAAGTAAAATGACTAAACTAAAACTATGTGCTTCCACGCACATACGACTGTCAAGAATGAAATTTAAACAAATAATTAGAATCATTTGAATCACAATTAAATCACGTAAAAACATAATAATCAAACAATCACGAAAGAATTAATGTTCAGTATAAATGTCCATCATCATTTCTCTGTCCTTCCTTCCAGCTATCATGACATCTACAACCACACTCTTGGTCGCACGGTTGTACCGACAAAGGTTCTGCCCATTCTTCCACTCTCAGAGTTCGTCGTATTTTATGTTTAGTACCATCAGATCGAATGGTTTATTTCTCCTCGGTCTCTCTCCGTATTCCGACTTGCGGTTCGACCTCTGCTTGACAGGCTACTGTTACTCGACGTCTCTTAAAATCACATGTACGGTCTGTACTGTAGGCACATTCCTGACAAGGATCTTTCATTACTAAATGTTTGCGCCTAATATACTCTAAAAGAGCCACATCACTATCGTACTTCTCACAGAACGGACAATTCTTCATTTTTCTAGGAGTAATTTTAGTCCTTGCCATACTCAACTGGGGAAGAAAAGAAAATTAATAAAGCGATGAACCACTTTATAATGTCTATGATTTCAAACCATGCTAAAGATTGGCACAAGACTGTAATTCTGCATCTGATTGGATGCTGCACTCAACCATTCTAATCGAGCGCAACCGGTTACTTGAGTTACACACAGGAATTTTCTGACCGCATTTACTTTACTGTTCCGGATTAGCGAAATTCACATAAAATTCTTCCAATTTCTTGGGTAGCTTCCTTTGTCTCCTAGGTCGCTCATCACCAGCCGTTCTTGACTCTCCCTTGTCGCCGTCGTCCTTTGAGACAACTTCTATCATGGTGTCGATGGGATAAGGCGCAACTTGACTGGTAGCATCCAGTTCGTCGTTCCCTCGATCCTTATCTATACATCCCGAAGTTTCAGATTCCAATTCCCTCGCTCCTTTAGCGACTTCATTACATCCCTGATATCTCTTCAAGCGATCCACGTGAACTACGAGGGGCTTTCCATATCTACCGCATTTAACTCTGTAATTGACGTCAATCAACCTGTCAACGACTTCGTACGGCCTATACCACCATGTCTGTAATTTCGGCGAAATTCCCCTTTTTCTTTTTGGCGAAAACAACCAGACAAGATCGCCTATCTGAAATCTCTCCCATCTAGTCCTGCTATCGTAATAGCGCTTCTGTCGCGGCATGTTGCACTGCAAGTTGTCTCTGGCGAAACGATGTGAATGATTGAATCCACTCATGCGAACTAATGTAACGTTGATCAGGTGGTTTTCCAAACACAACATATAACGGTAACTCTGCCTCCCTTCCGATCATCATGAAATTGGGAGTAAAACCTGAGGTTTCATGCACTGCAGAGCGGTAAGTCATCGCTAGGTATGGGAGGTACTCATCCCTGTCTCTTTGTCGTTCTTCGACGAAAGCAGATAGCATGCCCTCTAGCGTACGGTTCATCCTTTTTACCATGCAGTCGCCTTGCGCATGGTACGGACTGGTCCTAGTTTTCTCGATTCCAAGGAGTCGAAACATTTCACGGAAGAGCTCACTCTCAAGCTGTCGTCCTTGATTCGTGTGAATCTGTCGTGGCACACCAAAACGTGTCACGACTCCCTCTACTATCAGTTTTGCGACAACGGTAGCTTCCTGGCAAGGCATTGGGAATATCTCAGTCCATTTTGTAAAGTAGTCGGCAATCACGAGAATATAAACATTTCCTTTTCCAGTCTTTGGAAGTGGTCCTAAGATGTCAATAAGCTATGCGTTCCATTGGAACCCCCGACGAAATCAGCTGCATTGGAGCTCGCCTTTTCTGTCTTGGTGACTTTCGTTTCGCACAGGCCTCACATCTCTTGCACCACAGTCGCACATCTTTCTGTAGTCCGACCCAGTAATACTCTTTTCTGATCTTCTGTAGAGTTCTTCTGATACCAAGGTGTCCTCCACGTCGCGAGTCGTGCGCCATGCGTAGAATATCATTTCTCTTGTCTCGTGGAACAATAGCTTGACTGTGAATTTCTCCCCCGTCGTGTCCCATCTGCGAGAGAGTATGGAGTTCTTTATCTCTAGCTGGTCCCACTAACTCCAGAGGCTTTTCACCAGCACGCCATATCTGGCGACTTCTTCCCACGGTGGCCTTGTCTTGCTTTCCACCCAACTCATCATAATTGCGACATCTTGGTCGGATTTCTGAGCCTCAGCGAATTCATCGCTTTCACGAGACGTCTCTATCACTGCTACTGACATATCAGTCTTAGCACTCCAATCCTTGTTTGTCGCTGGATCATCGCTGCTTAATTTCGTTTCTTTCTTTTTGGTTTATGTTTCTACTTGAAAACCGCATTGTCTACATGGGCCTTTGGACAGGGTGTCAGCGTTACGATGAAGTCTTCCTGGACGATGTTGAATCTCAAACTGATACTGCGACAGGACATCAATCCATCTTGCGAGTTGCCCTTCCGGATTCTTGAAATGCAATAACCACTTCAGGAAGCTGTGGTCTGTTCTAATTAAGAACATTCTTCCGTACAGGTGATGCTTGAAATATTTCACAAAGAATACGACCGCCAACAGCTCTTTTCTCGTCACGCAATATCTTCTCTCAGCTTTCGTTAGTGATCGACCAGCATATGCTACAACCCTCTCGCATCCGTTGTGAACTTGTGATCGGACAGCTCCAAGTCAACTGTCGCTAGCGTCTGTGTCAAGAATGAAAAGCTTTCCAGGGTCTGGGAACGCTAATACAGGGCTCGTCGTTAATCGTCTCTTCAACTAGTCGAATGACGACTGACAACTCTCAGTCCAGACAAAAGGTCTCCCTTTTTCTGTCTGTCGGTGTAAGCTATCTGCAATATCGGCAAATCCCTTTATGAATTGTCGGTAGTATGACCATACTCCTAAGAAACTGCGAAGTTCTGTCTGCGACGTTGGGTTTCTTTAGTCGACTACAGCGGAAACTTTCTCTGGATCTGCACGTATCCCCTACTTTGACACAACATGACCCAAGTACTTGACTTCTTTTGCGAACAAACGACATTTCTAGGGCTTGAGTTTCTGACCAGCTTCCAACAATCTGTCAAAAGCCTGTTGCAGACGATCCAATTCCTCCTCAAATGTGCGACCAAATATGGTTATGTCGACGAGATACACCAAACATATATCCAACTGCAGTTCCGCTAGAACTGTCTCCATCAGTCTCTCAAAGGTACCGGGTGCATTACAGAGTCTGAACGGCAAGACATTGAATTCGTATAAACCTTGCCAATTCGCAAATGCTGTCTTCGACCGATCTTCTGGCTCCATTTCTACCTGCTAATATCCGCTCATGAGGTCTAAAGTCGAGAACCAAGTTACTACCGATAGCGAGTCAAGCGACTCATCGATCCGTGGTAGAGGGTATGCGACTTTAACTGTCACTTCGTTTAATGTACGGTAGTCGATGCAGAACCTCGTTGTGCCGTCCTTTTTCTTTACTAATACCACTGGTGACGACCATGGACCGGAAGATGGCGAAATTATCCCTTTCTTCAACATGTCGTTCACATGCTTCTCAATTTCTTCTCTGGTGTGAATCGGAACTCTTCTAGGGATAGTTTTATTGGTCTCGAGCTCCCTGTTTCAATTTTGTGTCGCGCCTTCGTAGTCCTTCCAAGATCAGCATCAGATGCGGCAAAGAGTGACTGGTAGTCGCAGAGAAATCTATCCACCTTTTTTGCCTGTTCTTCAGAGAATGATTCTTTTGACGCTTGAGTCAGTTCTTTCAAATGGGTCGGTAGTCGAGGCTGTAACTCGTTATTCCGAAGACAACGAACTGTTGCATTCCTATCTAAATCGACGACTTCTCCGACTTCTTCTAAGACAGCTATGTTTGTTCCAGTATAGAGTGTCTGGTTATCTGCAGTCGCATTTAATATTCGTACAGGCAAATTCCCTTTCCCGGGTCTGACTAGCGTTCTTGAGACTAAGATGTCGTGCCGCTCTCCAAACTTCTGATACTGCTCTATCACTCCAATTTCCGGCATTGCTGAAGATGACAGCTTGTCACGTTTTCCTGGAACAATCATCTCGTGCATCGCTGGAACGTTCACTGTCTCTGCGACAATTATTCTGGCGCATCCTACTTGTCCTTTGAACGTACAAGGTAAATTCTCCTTGCCGATGGAAAGGCGACTCTTGTTAACATCGAGTCGACACGAGTTAAACTTAAGAAAGTCTAATCCAAGTATTCCCTCTGCTGAGATGTTAGCAAACAGCATTTTATGTCGTCGACGAACACCATTTAGGCTTATTTCAAAAAGTCCCTTCCCGTCGACCGACATTGGTCTACCGTCTGCGAGACTGACTTTCCCTCTCACAAGAATCAGGTCTGGTCTTTTCTCCGGTTTAATCCTCCTATAGACTTCTCTAGATATTATAGTTACTGTAGCACCTGTATCAATCAGGAGATCGACACCAGTCCCGTGAATGGTGCCTGCCACATATAACCCGACGTCAGCATCCGACGATCGGTTTCCAAGTCGATAAGAAGCCTTATCCCTCTTGCGTCTCTGCCTCTGATTCCTCTCATATCTCATGCGACCCATCTTCTGCGGGGTCAGTCGCGAATTACTGTTACATGACTTCTTAGCAGGGCAGTCTTTCTTAAAATGTCCCTGCTGGCCACACCCGTAACAAACAAGTTCGTCATAGTTTATGTTTCTGCGTCGCTCTGGGACTTTACTCGTTTGTTTGGTACTCCTAACTTCAGAATAGCCACCAATCTCGTCAGCTCCATCTCAGTTATCTGATTGCTGGCCCTTGTTCCTCATCCTGCGACGACACACCACGGACATGCCTTTTTCCTCCCCATCGTTGCAGCTCAGCTCTAGCGAACGCCTCTAACTCGACAGCTATCTGTACCGCATCGTTAATCGTAGTGGGTCTCGCCTGTTGTACATTTAAACGCATGTCGGAATCGTCCAGGGCATCAATAAATTGTTCTTTAGCGAGCGTATCAACCAAAAGTAAACTCGCCTCAGGGTAAGCTAAATTAGCAAGCCGCCGTATAGCTTGCGCAAGCTCTGGTAAAGATTCTCCGTTCTTGCGAATTCTACTCCTTAGCTGAACTCTGTATAACTTGGTCTGGTTCGGGGGTGCGAATCTCTGCTTCAAAGCATCAACTAATTCAGCATACGACTTCTCAGGCACTGCCATCATTTGCTGTGCTTGACCTCTTAGTGCGACACCTAAATACAGTTTCTTTTCTTCCTCTGTCCAATAATTTAGGCTCGAGCACATCTCGAAGTGAGTGATAAAATCCAACAAGGGTGTCGTCCCGTCGTACGACATCGGAGTAACGACCGGCCGCTTCAAGGTTCTTTGCGAAAGATTAGTCGCCTCATAGCTTCCTTCCGTAACCATTCTCTTACTCTCAGATCTCTTTCGGTTTTTGAGAGCTGTATGTATAGCATCCTTTGTCGCTGTAGTATCAGCTATATTCTTGGTCTCCTGTGACTTCGAGGGTGTCGATATCGCATGTCCACTAAAGTAAATATGTCGTCTGGGGGCAATTCTTTCTCTCGAGCACTCCCCTGCCTTCCTGGTCGTCTCTCAACTCATAGTCATAGTCCCCTTCATTGTAGTTAGTCTTTTCTCTAAATATTCGCATTCCTTTGTCAAGCGTTGAAACTCGTCTTCGAAAGGAATCGCCGTCTTTACCTCAGTCTCGGGGGTAAGCATCCAGTCGCCTACATGTGACCCTCCGTAAGCCTTCTTGATTCTGTCTTCTACTCCTCGACCTATCCCACCGCTGCCACCAATTTGTAGCGGAACTGCTCTCTCGGCTACACTGCCTCGAGTCTCGCTATGTCGGGTTCTTTATGATAGGTCTATAGTTGGAGTGATACCCCGCTGAATCTGTCTGAAGAATGGCACTCCAGAGTGTGACAGATTTCCACCTCAGTGGGATACCGGCTTATTACTGGTTTCTTGGGTGCCGCCGACTTGGTCAGAACTAATCGCAGGGTCGCCGACTGGTTGCAGTCGCCGACTTGTCGCAAAATCGCCGACTGGGTCGCTGGGTCGCCGACTGGACGCAAAGCCACCGATTAGTCGCAGTCGCCGACTTGGTCGCAGAGTCACCGACTGTCGCAGTCTTGGTTGCCGACTGGTCGCAGTCGCCGACTTGGTCGCAGTGTCGCAGGGTCGCCTACTGGTCGCAGTCGCCGACTTAGCCACAGCTAGTCGCAGGTTCGCCGACTGTGTTGCTGTCTCAGTCGCCGACTGGTCGCAGTCGCCGAGTCGCCGACTGGGTCGCAGGGTCGCCGACTGATCGCAGAGTCGCCGACTGTCGCAGTCGCCGACTTGGTCACAGCTAGTCGTAGTGGCGCCGACTGGTTGCAGTCGCCGACTTGTCGCAGAGTCGCCGACTGGGTCGCTGACTGAGTCGCAGGGTCACCGACTGGTCGCAAAAGATCGATAGAGAGAGACGACAGTGCGAAATAACGAAAGAAGAGCTATCCTTGGTCTAAACGTGTATTGTCGCAAGACCTCTGCGCTGCTTGGACGAGCCTTGTAGCGCCGGGCTGCTGGTCGATGAAAGACCTTGTCCCTACCCTTTTCAGATTCCTGGCCTGCTTCTTCCTACCCAAGGATTACGACCAAGTGTGCTTGCCGTGGCGGGCTGGTTATACTGCTACACTGCAGGGGACGTCTTCACCCTATGCCGGTTATTTACACACTCCCCCAGCAGCCACAATATATACCTAGGCGGAATCACGTGACCCAAAGCTAAGACGATAGATGGCACTACAAAGCCCGCCAAACATTCGAAAAACCAATATAAACTTTAACGAAACGAATATTATACAACGAAACGAAAATAACTGAAGTCAATGGGGTTTCCTCGTTACAGTACCTTTTCTAGGGTAATAGAAGTTGTATAACTCTAAGATGTTACAATAAACACCGACTCTGACTGTACGACTGCGACTGTGTATGACTCTGACCGTCTTATAAAATGCCTCAGTATATAGACGAAACTAATACGTTGTTTGTATTACACACGCACGGAGGACGCATGCAATTTAATACAAACGTACTTAATCATTCTCATTTGACAGGGCAATATCGTGGAGTGGCTCATGACAAGTGTAATCTAAAATTTCACGCTTCGGATTTTATTCCAGTTTTTCTTTATAATTTTAGAAGATATATAGTCATCCTATCGTAAATGCTTTTGATTATCCTCAAATAACATCTCATTTAAAAGTTGGTAACATAATCAAGTGTATCCCAAGAAGTTTGATAAGTATATGTCATTTACTTTAGGTACGTTGCGTTTTATCGACAGCCTAGTTTATGGGAGAAACGTTAGATGAACTAGTAAAATGTTGTATCCCGTATTTCCGTACAAGTATCTCGACGTCTGGAGTAAATTTCATGAAACTTCTTTACCTGAATGTTACGTAAATGTGATTATATTGCTTGTGTGTAAGGTTTAAAATTCATTTTTGTTTCATTGCATTTAATTGCAATGAATATTTTTCTAGGAGTCTGGATTCCTTTTCAGTATTGAGATATATTTTCATAACATAGTTTTTTTTATTCAAGACAAAGATGTAATACGTGAGAATTATCATTGCGTCCGTCGTACCCTGGTAATACTGTCAACAGGCACTTAAAATGATTGGTCAGTATCAGTGGCATACTTTCTTTGCGTGGTCACAGTTTGTAAACAACTTTTATATGATTAGTTTTTAAGTGGGTTCACACTGGCAGACGTGACAAAAATGGTGTAGTAAGAGACTACATGATCAATCTCTCGAGACTTTAAATGAGGCATTGGGATTCTAAATACTCAATCCTAATATTTTTAGACAGAGTCACTCAAAACCTTGAAGGAACAATATGCATTTTTAATTTGTTGCAAAGATTGTTTATGTTTCGTTTTACTTTTGGATTTAATAATTTATTCCCCTGGAAACTCAGTAAGTTGACTTTTCTATAAAAAAAAATTCTGAAAGATATTCGTGAAAATTTATTCTTGAATTATTCGCAAACAAAAGATGTAATTCAAGTGATGAATTGTTGTTATTCGTATATTGGAGTTCATCTGACGTCATCGTCTTTCTATTTGTATGTCGTCAGGTCTCGAACCTTGATTCTTATAGAACTCTTTAGTGATAAAAATTGTGTTTTGATTCTCAGGATCACATTGTGGATTATATTCACAGATTATAAGTCTTTTTTTTACCAATTTTGATTGTTGTCAATGGAAATAAATTGTTTTGTTAGAATATACAAAGATTGTTGGCTTTCTCTCTTTTCTTTGTTACTGAGTACGAGACCTGTCATGTAACATGACAAAGATAAATTTTATTTTTAACTAAAACACGAAAATATAACTGATGGCGAGTACAAGCACGCGCAAGACATTTGGAAAGAATTTGATTATAAAACTTTTGACGATTATCATGATTTGTATCTAACATGATTTGTATTTGAAAACTAAGGTGTTATTGCTGGCAGACGTATTTGAAAGCTTTTGAAAAGTGAGTTATAATAATTATGGATTATATCCTTGTTGGTATTACTCCTCTCATGGGTTATCTGGGGATGGTCTCCTAAGGTTTAGTAAAGTTAGACGTACTGACTGACGTTGATATATTTAATTTTGTCGAAAAAGGTAACCGCGTATGTATTAGCGTGATAACAAAAATTGTTTGGAAGCAAATAATAAGTATATTAAAGAATACAACCCAGATCTTCCATCAAAAAATATTATTTATCTCGATTGTAATAATTTGTTCGGTTCTTCTATAGCTTACGAATGACCGATTTCTAGAGGAGACAGAATAAGATACCTGACGATGTCTCGTAAATCGTTGAAGTTGATCTTGATTATCCTACTTCATTACACGACTTACTCAATAGTCATCCATTCTGTGCGGAATGGATAATAGATCATAGTTTATTATCTTAAGAAGAAAAGCATTAGCATCACCAAACAAAATTCAAAGGTAAAAATACTAGTACCATATTGATTTGATAAGAAAAATTATGTTTTACATTATAAATTTCTTAAACAGGCACTAGATGCCGGTCTCGTGTTAAGGACAGTTCATCGTGTACTAAAATTCGATCAGTCACCTGGAATGAGAGGTTATATTAGCTCAAACACGTCAAGAAGATCTGTAGCGAAAACTGATTTTGAGAAAAACTTCTATAAGCCTATGAATAATTCCGCCTTTGGTAAAACAATGGAGTCTATATGAAAGTGAGCAAACATCAAACAAGCTAACGATATCAACCGCAGGAACAAACTTGTGTCAGATGATGATTTTGTTAGTATGAAGATTTTAATGAAAATCTTCTTGCAATACAAAGAAGAAAAGCAAATTTGAAATTAAATAAGCCGATTTACGTTTGTGATTCTGTGCTTGATTTGTCGAAGTGGCTAATGTACAATTTTCATTATAAGTTTCTTAAGAAGCGGTGGCAGTCAAGTAGATTATTGTTTACAGATACTGACTGGCCTGTTTATCAAATCAAATATGAGGACGTCTATCAAGATATTTACATTACCGACATCTGTTTGATCTCTCTTATTACCCTCATGACAGTAATTTGTATGATGGCACAAATGAAAAGATTGTAAGTTTAAGGATGAAATGAACTCGCACATCATCAAATATTTTTTCGGATTGCTAGGCAAAATGTATGCAGTATTTTTGGATAACAATAAAATAACAAAAAGCAAAAGGTTTGCCTCGCGACTTTGTTATAAAATTTACGGAATTTGATTATTACAAGACCTCACTTGACGGCGATGTTAGTTTTATAAAAGCAATGGCTATTCGAACAAACCACCATAAACATGAAACATGTTATTATCAAACATGGTCTAAGTAACTTTGTTGTCAAAAGTTATTGCAAAAATGGAATAGACACGTATGCACATGAGCATTGCTCTGATAATAAATCTATAGTCTATATTATATTTTCATCAGATGAAATACTTGACATTATTCTCCGACTAGGGTATGAAATTTTGTGTATATAATTAAAAAAAAAATGTTTGAAAATTTGAGAATGACAAATATCTACAATTGCAAGATTAAATATCTAATGATAGACGGTAAACTGTTTACCGTTGAAATTAACAATGAAACAGCAGGAGTATGTTTCAGTGACCGTGACAAGCTAAAACCTTCGCTTATTTCAATTATCTTGAAAAATTGAGCCAGAAGTTGTCAGCGGGATTTAAAAACTTTCATGATCCAATCAATCAGCAAAAATATACTAAAATTAATATTGATCTTGATTGTTCGAAGAGAGATTTTATTAACAAAAATGTCCTTTTAATAAACTGCATATAAAAGATTTGTTTGAATCTCATCGTTGTTTGAGTGTTCGAATAACGTTTATTCTATATTATCATGATGATGAAATATTTTTAATAGCTACAGTTAAAACATTGATAATTGGTGATGAGGTCTAAACTATAAAAATAATCTAGCAAAACAATAATATCAACGTTTTTTTTTTAAAAAAAGGTCAAGATCAACTTATAAATTTAGATCGACTCTAATTTATTTGTCAATATCTAAGCTTTTTGCTATAATCATAAAATCTATTTATGATGAGTCAATATAAGATCCCATAAACATTGTAGATGACCATATTTCTCTGTAGTGAAACATAACTAAATATTTCTTAAGAACTTCACTTGGCATATACAACGTATGTAGAAAATTGTAAATATGTTTTTCTAACGAAACTGGATCATCTACAATAATGTAGTAAAAATTGTCAAGATATTTCGTAAATATATCAATATCGTCACTACTAATATTTTCGTACTTAATTAAAACTGAAAGCATTTCAATCATTTCATTTTGTTTATTTTGTTCATTAAAGATATTGGTTTTTAAATCTCTAATTGAAACTTTTTCAGGTGGTGGCCTTTGAGACAGAATCCTTGTGGGTAAAGAATGGATAGTGGATAGGTGGGGTCTCTGGTGTAGGGAATTTGAACTTGTTTGGAGGATAGGGTATATAGTGTCGAGGTCTCCTTTTTCTTTACTACTACAGCGATTTTCACAGAGTTGTCTTTTAACAAGTGGGGATTAGGTCAAGTAAAGAAAGCAGAAGAAATTATGAGAAAGGTAATGGGATTAGAGTTAAAGAAGATAAAACGATAGCTGGACTTAAAGAGAGAGAGAGAGAGAGAGAGAGAGAGAGAGAGAGAGAGAGAGAGAGAGAGAGAGAGAGAGAGAGAGAGAGAGAGAGAGAGAGAGAGAGAGAGAGAGAGAGAGAGAGAGAGAGAGAGAGAGAGAGAGAGAGAGAGAGGGGGGGGAGTTTGAAGAGAGTGAACAAAAACTGGATCAAGGTGCAGGAAATATTTAGATCCATTGGACATCCTGACTGTATACCAGACCGTGCAAAGAAGAAGAAAGGAATGATAGAGAAAGTGATGAGCTGGTGGAAGAACTGGAGAAAATATATAATATATGAAGAACCCAAAGACCCTTTAAAGGGCCAATCCATTGCCTCGACACAATATTAATTTTCTTTGCCATAGATGAGTATATTTGTTTGTCTCTGCCTCTATACATGTTTATGTCTATATCTCTATTGTATTTGTCTCTACTTAGGTAGCGCGTATCAGGTCAATCACTTGCATCACTGTTGCCAGTACCGTAACGTCACCCTATTTGTTCCATTCCTATTGACCCTAGACAAGCATACTCAATTGTTCATATAAGTTCCCTATGTTAAATTTCCCAATGATAAATTCCCATAGACTCCAAAAGTGGCCCACAACCCAGTGTTAAATTCCCATAAACTCCAAAGTGGCCCATGACCTTTTTGACTTGAGTTTCCATATGCCCTCAAATGGCCAACTTCACTACTGTTATATGAAACAGAAAGCATGCGCTGGCCATTTACAGCAAGCAAATTGTTCATTGATATATATTTTGAAATGTTTCATATACGTTTCTTTGACTTTAATATTTTCTCGTACATTACCCTTATTGAGATTCTTACAATTGTATTAGAAGCAGTGCCGGATTTAGACATAGAGGACCCTAAGCTATGGGAAGCTGTAGAGGCCCTATTTGGTAGAAAATAAATTTGAGAGGCCCCTTCAGACTGTGAGTTCAGACTGTTATGCCCTAAGCTGTTACTTGTTTAGCATAAATCCAGCACTAATTGGAAGGGGATTTTTTAAAATTACTTTTTAAGATCTAAAAGTCCTAATTATGTCAGTTTACATCCAATCATTTCCAGGGTTCATAGCGCTATGATACAGTGGGTAAATGTGACGTCATGTCGATGATGTCATAATGTAAATATCGTATTGTTTTGATCAGTGCAGCAAGAGATGATTTTATCAAAGTGTCATATCCTAATTCACATACACAGTTTTACTAACGACATGAAAATGTAACATTTTAAATATTTCCACAACTGATCTTTACCTGTTAATTTGCACCATTACTGATTCGGATAAACTTAAGGGCTGATTTGGACTGTGTGAATATTTTAATTTAACAAAAGAAACAATTTAAAACAATGAACGTGTATAACTGTTTTAGTTTAATAGATTTTCCTGCTTTTCAGCTCATAAGTTTGCGTAAAATAGATTTTACACAAAGATCTAAAGGTTGTTTGACAATGTTCACTTTTGTGTCAATTGTTACTGCAAAGACACTGTTTTCACGTCGGTGTTAGTAACTGTATGATTTCTCAATTAAAAAGCATAACTACATGTAATAAAGGTAAATGAGCTGCTTTAAAGATATTTATTAAAATTGGCAGTGCAAGACAAAGATTCCGACAATTTGTATACAGGGCTGCGTCATTGTCTCACATAAAATTGAAATTTTTGTTTCTGTAAATGCAGTTTTAGACTTTTAACAATACCTGGAAAAATGAGAAATATCATCACCTTAAATAGCTCATAATCTCACTTTTAAGCATGTATCTGAGACTAAACTTTATCATATTTTACATGGTCTGAATCATTTCATAATATGTCCCAAACAAACCTGGTCCGAATCAACCAGCACTGTTTAGAGTAATCATGTAAAGATGTCTAACACTTTAAAAATCTACTCAGCTTCTATATATTAGAGGTCCCAATACAAATTGTGCTAATACACATGATGATGATGATGATGATGATGATGATGATGATGATGATGATGATGATGATGATGATGATGATGATGATGATGATGATGATGATGATGATGGTGGTGGTGGTGCTGCTGCTGGTGGTGGTCATGGTAGCGATGAAGATAATGACAATGATAACGACTATAATATAATTATTATTTTTCTTTTAATTTGTTATCGCAAGTCACATATGCAAACAAATTCAAAGTTCATCATCTAAATTAAATAAAATAATTTTTAAATAAAAAAAAATGTATATCAGGTTTTTTCAATATTCCTCAGTGAAGCAGAATTTTACATCAGATTGAGAAAGTTCTGGTGTCTGTTAGCCCAACACTAATATTTGTTTCCTTTTTAACTATTTGTCAGTGTTTTTTATAGTTATTATTTTGAAGTATTTTCAAACTCTTAACTATTTGTTAGTTTATGCTATTTTAGTTTTCTTTTTCATCTTCTAATTTCTTAGCTTCAATACACACCATCCTATCTTTTGTTCTTTGTGTGTATGTTGTGGGTGGGGTCATCCTCGCTAGACAAGGTTCCAAAAACCTCTATGTAGATAGGATTATCGGAACTTTGGTTAGTAAAGATGGGGTGCGGATCACAGTCAAAGTAAGATACGTAACTGGTAGTAAGGGCAAATCTTCGTGTAAGAAATTAGTCTTGTCCCTAGTTCTATGTTGCATTTACTTCGTGCTCCTGAATATGATTGGTCAATTCTACCCAACCAGAGAATTTATAACTTTTGCAAGTCAGAAATGTGCACGGCACATTCCCCGGATATAACTCTTGCATCACAAGTTGAACAAGCTGCGTAATGAACTATGTGGAAAATGTATACTCCTGGATAAGTTATTTCACGATGTTTTTGTACAGCTGATAAACCTAAAAATGAAGCTTGTTAGTCGAGACATCGATAAAAATGATTCGGGGTAATGTATTTAATTCATTTGATTGCCTAATCGAGACATAAATGCAGCAAGTAATCATAAATGTCAGCAACCTGAATCCAAAGGTGGTTGCCGAAGTTTCATGTTTAAAAGGCAACAAGCTGAATTAAAAATATCATACCGAGTGATAAATTACTTACGATTACTTCTTTGGTCCGTTTTGGTTTTTTTTTTCCCCCATCAGCTTAATCACAAGGGCTCATATCACTGATTACAATTTACCTGTCATACATGTACTGTATAATAACTACAAGAAAGGCCACTTCTTTCATTTCTCGCGACATATTTAAGAATCAGCGCTAATAATATTTCAAGATACATTTCGTGAAGCGTAATAAATATGGTACCGAAGTTTAGCTCAGACATTCGACTCAGCGTATCCGAAGTTTGGCTTACTATCATACCATTAAGGCATGCCGGACCATTTTCCCATGCTGCTGCTTGACAGTGATCTTGCTCCCTTAATATGCAAGTGAAATCCCTCTGAATGGAATACTGTACTTATTGGTTAAAATAAAATAATGGCCTGCATTTGTTTATAGCTTATGTTCAGTTGACCAAAGAGAAGGGATTGTTCCATTCAGTTCTTAATCATGGCCATGTTAAGCAGTAGCATGTGAAATTGATTTGGGATTTCTTAAAGTATAATAGTAAGCCAAACTTTGGATACACATACAAAATCGAATACCTAAGCTAAACATTGGTACCAAATTTATTACACTATATGAAATGTAGCTTGAAATATCAGCATTTATTCTTAAATAGGTCACACAAGAAATGAGAGAAGTGTTCGCCCTTCTTGTTATTACATAATACAGTATGACATAAATTGTAAGCAATGATACAAGCCTCAGAGGTTAACATGAAACTTGAATAAGTCACCTGTGCCAGAATCATTTTTAAATTAGTTTATTCAAACCTGAAATCAATTTTTATTTATTTTTTTGGCTAATGGTAATGCACAATTCAGTACTGGTAGATGATGTTAGTTACTATGATCATGAATGAATGGTTTAAAATGATGGTAAAAATATCCCATTTCCTTTAATTAACTTGAGTTTTATAACATTTAGTGTGTGTAAAAATATCCCATTTCCTTTAATTAACTTGAGTTTTATAACATTTAGTGTGTGTGTGTGTGTGTGTGTGTGTGTGTGTGTGTGTGTGAAAGAATGAGTCCTCTAACATTTAGTAATGTATGTGTGAGAGAACAACATGTAATGAAAAAAATAGTCCTTACTATTGTAGCAACAGGCTTTGATGCAGTGTTTAGCAATATGAAGTATGTCTGGACTGAAAAGAAATATCATTGACATTTATGGATGATTAATTTAGTGGCACAGGAATGGTCCTGGCTTTGAAAAAAATGTTGCAAAAAGAATCATCAACCTCAATATTTTGTCATCAATTTCCAAAAAGTGTCACTAGAACAAGTAGTGAATATTTTTTAAAGTATATTAATGAGATGGGATAGTTATTACTTTATTGACAACAAGCAATACACACATAATATTAACAAAATAAATTGTGATTGTTTTGCACTTCTTCCATGGTCTTTGCTTTTTGCTTCCCACATGACTATTAGTACAAAGGTATAACTGTTGTTACTTGTAATAAATGCATTATCAGATATAAAACATCTACTTTCCTGACATCTACAGTCTCTCTCTCTCTCTCTCTCTCTCTCTCTCTCTCTCTCTCTCTCTCTCTCTCTCTCTCTCTCTCTCTCTCTCTCTCTCTCATTTTTTTAATATAAACATCAAGTATTTAAGCAAATCTATATTATGTTCCAAACAAGAAATTTTAGTTAATGACATTTTAATACTAAAAGCATGTGATCGTACATTGCAATGTAAGATAAGAGACATGTAATGTGACAGTCAATTTCTTGCATTTATGAAGTAAATGCTACTCCTCTTTATGGATAGCTTCACAAAGTTCATCTCCATCAACAAGGAGTAAAGAAATTTATTTATGTTTTGCTTTGTATGCTTTGCTTTTAGTGAATTGCTTCCTAAATCCCAAGAATCATAATTAATGCTGTAGATATTTTTCTCGACCAGTAAACTAGGATCTCCAATCACACCAATGAAACTTAACATGAGTCAACATCTGGCATTAATGTACCATATATATAAGCATTAATTACCATTGTTAAATTAAAATAAGGAATGAAATATCATATCACAGAACATATGCCCCTCCCCGAAAAACTAATTCTGAATAAATTTGTTGCTTAGTAAGCAGTGTTCTATGAATATATGAGTTAACAATAGGGAAATAAGGTGGGATATAAATGTGGGAAATTGCTATGTATGGTAGCCTGAGACCACATTTGAACTATTAACATAAATTTATGTCCATTCTTAGGCATTGTTCATTATAACAAAAAGGGCATTGTTTATTTGTCAATTAATTGCTAGTGCTTTTATGCACTGTATAACAGGCAGTTTCTTTGAAGTATGTCAAAGAGGCTTGAGTCTAACCTTTATTTATTGTGTAGTTTCAATACAGCCCACCAGACTATCAATGGGGTGGGTGGGTGAAACAATGCACTACACAGGGAGATATATCATGAAAACAATGTTCAAATATGCCACAAAAAATGCTATGGTAGGTTCCAATCTTCGTGTTTTCAAATTCAATCTCCCAACTCTGTGAAAAGTTTGTTATCTAATGAATTTGCATCAAATCCAAAAAGGTGTTAATATTGTTAACTTACTCTTAGGATGAGACAATGAATATGCAATGTCTAACTCATGTTTACCCATGATAAAGTTGCACATTTGACAGTATATAATTCTGATTGAGATTTTTTTTCCATTTGTTTTCAGTATTTATACACAGCAATTGGTACTTCGAATATGATCAGTTTTGTGAGCAATCTTTTAGCTAGCTAATTTTTTCTCTGATTGCTAATTATGTTGTAAGATTATTATTATATGTAGATAAACAAGTTTACTTGGATTTGAGTTCAGGACATTGGTTTTCCCCACTGGAATTCCTGATGCACATGATCTTGTTCATAATGTGGAATGTTCTGTAAATGAACTTTTGACCATCATTCTGGTCCAGTTATTGTTTTAAGTTTTTATATTAAAGTTGTTGTTTATATTAGAGTGACTTGATTCTATCTAAACATATATCACTGTGATAGATCAAGACTAGTACCACATCCACACTATTTCAGACTTATTGGTATATGAACCCATTCAAGATTTTTAATTCATTCAGAACACCACTGGAATTATGGAATTTATTTGGCATACTCAGTATTGTGTAGAGCTTTGTGACAAAACATTTGGATTTAATTCATAATATTATAAATTCTTTTTAAATTTTCACTTGGTATTGTAGGGGAGGAAGACAAAAACTGTCAGCATCAAATATATAATACATTCAGGTAAACAAAAATAACCAGGCATTACATATCTGTCTTTATTTTAATAATAATAAATACATTGGTCTTATTAATTCTTCTTTAAACATAATAATTACAGTTTTTATAAAAATATTTACAAAACCTATAAATCAGCCACTGCAAGCTTGTGCTTATGTGTGTGCAGGTAATGTTTGCCTGGAGCCATGAAGTACCAGTTATTTAGAATTTTTTAAAATAGCTATATTAAATATCACTGTAAATAATTATTAATGATCCAAACACAGGATATCTAGAAAACTGGGGGATGAATAAAAAAAAACCCGGAAAAGAATGAACTTAAAACAAAGCACACTTAAACTGATACACAGCAAGTGATACCCATGTGATGTCTGAGTGGGACAGGGTGCTTTCTGCCGATTCAGTCAACTTTTCTGAATCCAAACTGATCTGAATATTGCCAAGTTACTTTGGTACAGATGTGCAGTTGAAGATATGCCAAAAGGAATGGGTATGTATGTGCAAAATATGCATACCTCTTGCTTGTACATGGCATACATTCAAGTCGTAAAGTACATTATTATTGTTATTTTAATTCTGTTCTTGGCAGTTGTGACTTGTTTCTAAACTGAAAACGCTAGACAAATTAATTGCCAGTAAATCATTAGTTTTAACAGTAGATAGAAAATTATGTTTTTTTTTTTAAAAAAGAATATCTCTGTATAATAGCCTGCTTCTTATTTTTTGAGCTTGCAAATTAAACTTTTCCACTCCTGTAATGCGAGCTTGTGAGTGGGATTTTCAAGTGTTGATTATCAAGAATGAATTCTTAAAGTGTCAAGACTATTCTTTTTTTAAAAAAACTCCTTTCCATTTAGGACATGTATCATTGTGTTTTTAATGGTTTTATGAATGAATGTAAAAATAATTCATATATTGTTCAGTAGTTTAGATGTTGCTAGCACTATGCAGAGGTTCCCTTACACCAGTATATATGTCCATTTTTAGTGGTACAATTTTTCCTTGTACCAGAAAAAATGAGTATGTCAGTATTAGTGGACCAAGAAACTGTAAAATGTGTTTTAAGTTTTGAAAGTTTACTGTCTCGCGATTAATCTCTCAGAAGCCTATCCTTTTCATGAAATAGTTGTCCCTATCCCTGCAAACTTTGATTAGTGATTGACAGTAGCAACAGGGCACCAGAAGAGTCATCTTATCTCTTCCATGGATTCAGGTTTCATAATGATATTTACATGTATAATTCTGCAAACCTAGTCTGTTAAAATGGATAATTTACAGTGAGGGCTGGAGTTTTCTTGGTTATCAAATTACTGAAACATAGCATTGGCTTGCTACTATAGCTTAACAAGTAATGTAGCCTAGAACCCAGGTTCTTCATTTGTTGTTGCTGTGGAAATAATACTTAAAGCCATCAATGAAAATCCAATTCTCCTTCTGGTGATATTTTATGTGACTTATTGCTGGTGTGTAAAGCAGTAAAAATAAAACCACCCTTATTTTTGCTTCATAGATTATAATCCAAGCTTGTAGTTTTTTTAAAAAATTTTAAACAATAATCACTTGTATGTTTGCCTAGGAACTATCTTAATTTCGATTTTGCTGCATTCTTTTTATGGATGACCTTATAAGCCATGCTGGAGTTGAAGGCTAAACCAAGCCACTAAAATTAAACATTTCTTGCAGTGTATGTAAACACCTTAGCAATTTCCTTAATAAGTGAGCTCCGAACCAGAGTTTTTTTTTGTGGCAGCAGTTGTGTTGATTAAGCTGACAGTGACAATTATGGAATAAGATTGCATTATCTCAGTTTCTTCTGACTCTTCCCACCTCATTTCAAATATTTTGATATTTATATTGTGGTGTGGATCAGAGACTACGGGCTATCTAAAAGTCACTGCCACCTGAAAAAGGCCAGGCACTTGTTAACAGGGTTTTGGCTGAAATATGTATACCTGTAACAGACATAAAGGGCAGTAGGAAACATGAAAGCACATTTGACTGATGTATTGTATATTGACTGGTTCAAAACCATTGCAAGCTGAAATGATAGCATTTCGGAACCAACACAGTAAAATGCTTTGGGAAGAATGCTGATCTTGAACAAGGTATTAGAAGAAGCATGGAAAAGATTAGAATGAGTGATGAACTTAGTGGTGTACCCAGTGTAATCATATTACATTGCTCTTACAATATTATCTTTCTTTTCAGGTCAGTGTCCCTTATTCCAGAAGAAGCAGAGGATATGTGGCATGCCTATAATTTAATAACCATAGGTGACACTTTACGATCCACAACAATAAGGTTTGTTTTGAGTTTTTATGAATTCTTAGTAACCAAATTTTGGATTTTAAATTCTTTTATCAATTCCACCAATGATTTTTCTTAAAGAAAAACAATAGAACATCTAAATGAATACCTGTAATTTATCTTCCTTTCTATTGAGCAGATATTAGTGTTGTGGACAAAAGCTTCATTTTAAAACTGCTGAATTTGTTTTTGCAGATCTTTATACTATTTGTATCTTGGAGCAGGATTTATGTGCCTTTTGAATGGCATAGTACTGTAGGGCTTGAAATTTTTTTAATTTGTCCACAGGATCAACATAATATTTTCAGCTCAACTCTTCATAGAACAGAAGAAATTGTGGAATGGCTTGGATTGTTGTTGGGTTTGTTAATCTTTTAGAACAAGTTTGTTTCAACAGATTTTCTTATATTAGATGTACAATTAATACAGTGAAACACATTCATCCTTCGGTGTACTTGGTCTTAAATGAAGATGATCCAGCTGCTCAGTGGATGCCACAATGACCATTTTGAAAATGTTTTTTATATTTCACTTGAAATGGAAGGACATCATTTGTCCTAAGATGAAAATGGTTCCAATCTAATGTCCAATAATGCTATACTGCTATAAAGAAATACCATATCAACATCATCTAGTCATTTCTAAATGGAAAATGGTGCTGCTCAGATATCCAATATGGCTTCCACAGCACCCCTCTAGTAAACCTTGTTTATTGCTACTTTTCTTGAATTGATGGTTGTATCAACATGGGGTTTTGATTAAAAGACTTTGTATGAGATCATGTTTGTTCTAAATGAAAACTGTGTAGATCTGACATGCAGTACGGTAGCCATCATCAAATGTTGTTGTAGCTATGGAAAATGATCTTAACATGGGTTTTTCACCAAAAGAATAGATATGATGTCAGGGCAGGAAAAA
Organism: Potamilus streckersoni; assembly: GCA_016746295.1. NCBI lineage: Eukaryota > Metazoa > Mollusca > Bivalvia > Unionida > Unionidae > Potamilus > Potamilus streckersoni. The sequence goes on along the minus strand of JAEAOA010001782.1, from coordinate 748,561 downwards.
AATTGAAAATCAGTTGTTGGCACTCAGCAGCCAGCTTTAAAAATCTGGTTGCCTGGCAGATTTGTTCAGTTGCCCAGTAAATTTTGCTTCCAAGATTTCTATTGTCAACTTTTTTGTCTCCTTTTTTTCTTCTTCTCATATATATATATATATATATATATATATATATATATATATATATATATATATATATATATATATATATATATATATATATATATATAGTTATTCCTATGGTGCTGATTCTACTTCAAAAATGGCTGCTGTGGGTGACAGTACTGTATTTGCCAGCCTATAGCATGATACTTTTGACCAGAAAATCTTAACTTCGATGAATACTCCAAATCAACTTATATATGGGTTTTGTCATCCATTTGCTTTATTGTCTGTTTCATAATTTTTCCTATGGAAAAAATTCTAAGAAAGTATAAAAAATAATGTGTAAAATGTATTTCATTTTGAGGAAGTGATAATATCTGAAAAGATAATGACCCCACATTGTAAAGGATTGTAAAGAAGTACATGATCATCAGTATTAAAAATTAATTTACATCAGATGTAATTGCACTAAATCAGCATTCATTCAAAATATAATGTTTGTAATATACTTTCTTAAAATTTGATATATGTGTGGTAAGATGAAAAACATATACTGCCTAAGTACAGGAAGACTTCCATTTTAAAAAGATCTTATTTGATGGGAATGGAGAGATCATTAGGAATATTAGACAGCATGCGAAATGGTCATTTTTGGGATTTAACCTAAGTGGAGTCTACATAGATATAATTATTGTTAATATTTTAAACTCTGAATGAGTATGCTATGTATTTTCATGTCTTACATTTAATATTTAATTCATTTATGTTTTCTCTCTTTGATAAAAGCTTCAGCTAAGCAGGGACATAATGTAAAATAAACGAACGAAAACTAAAGCAAAAACACAATGTGCTTCACTCTCTCTCTCTGATATATTCATTTATGTTTTCTCTCTTTGATAAAAGCTTCAGCTAAGCAGCGACATAATGTAAAATAAACAAACGCTCGCTCTCTCTCTCTCTCTCTGATATATCGAGCTATATTTTATTTTGATCACTAGATGCAAGAAGAAAAATGTAGTGGAATACATATGCATCTCTCTTTGTATCTTATTCACCTGAAAATGTTGAGGAAAACATTCTGGCATTAATTATGCAGTTTTCCTATTGCTGTTGATTATGAAATAGCACACAGTGATACTTTTACTATTTATGAAACCAGAAGTTATTATAGTTTAATTCAACACAGCATCATAAATTTTATCCTATTTGTAAGTCAATAAATTTTCAGGTCATCATCATTTAATGTAGTTGGTAATACATAACACATTTAAAATACTTTGTGTAAAACAAATTAGGTACTTTTAGTTACATCTAATGATCCAGACTGGAACCATTACTGAGTTACAGATAGGATAAAATGTGTGATGTTGTATGGAAATCCAAACTGGAAACATTACTGAGTTACAGATAGGATAAAATGTGTGATGCTGTAGGGAAATCCAAACTGGAACATTACTGAGTTACAGATAGGATAAAATGTGTGATGCTGTATGGAAATCCAAACTGGAACATTACTGAGTTACAGATAGGATAAAATGTGTGATGCTGTAGGGAAATCCAAACTGGAACATTACTGAGTTACAGATAGGATAAAATGTGTGATGCTGTAGGGAAATACAAACTGGAAACATTACCAAGTTACAGATAGGATAAAATGTGTGATGCTGTAGGGAAATCCAAACTGGAAACATTACTGAGTTACAGATAGGATAAAATGTGTGATGCTGTATGGAAATCCAAACTGGAACATTACTGAGTTACAGATAGGATAAAATGTGTGATGCTGTAGGGAAATCCAAACTGGAACATTACTGAGTTACAGGTAGGATAAAATGTGTGATGCTGTAGGGAAATCCAAACTGGAAAATTACTGAGTTACAGATAGGATAAAATGTGTGATGCTGTAGGGAAATCCAAACTGGAACATTACTGAGTTACAGATAGGATAAAATGTGTGATGCTGTAGGAAAATCCAAACTGGAAACATTACTGAGTTACAGATAGGATAAAATATGTGATGCTGTATGGAAATCCAAACTGGAACATTACTGAGTTACAGATAGGATAAAATGTGTGATGCTGTAGGGAAATCCAAACTGGAACATTACTGAGTTACAGATAGGATAAAATGTGTGATGCTGTAGGGAAATCCAAACTGGAACATTACTGAGTTACAGATAGGATAAAATGTGTGATGCTGTAGGGAAATCCAAACTGGAACATTACTGAGTTACAGATAGGATAAAATGTGTGATGCTGTAGGGAAATCCAAACTGGAAACATTACTGAGTTACAGATATTATAAAATATGTGATGCTGTATGGAATGAAGTAAAAAGGATGAAGTAGAGGTATTGATCTGGTCTCGTCTTATACTCAGCATCATATATGGATGAAGAATGGAGAATTTACCAAACCTACTCACTCTTTTTATTTTACTCTGCATTGTCTAAATGGCAGTCAAATATGGAAGTTTATGGTCTTGGAGATGTTCATTCACCTTAGCTTGGTAGTTCAACTCTTGTGTTGTAGCAAAATGTATTACATGAAATAGCTAGTATTGGTACCTATTGCACAGACAAACTCTTGCAAAGTCATAAGCATGTTTTGATAGCTGATTGACCATTTATTCTTCTCAAGCTGGTTATCACTGTTCAATTGCCACAAATTACAATTTTATGATGAAAACTTAGCAAATTGTGTTTCAAAACTTAACCATCAATATATAAATAGCAATTTGTATTGTAAGAATAAAATTTGTGAAAAGCAAAATTTTTGATAAAATATTTGAATATATTTACTGCTGGGCTTGTGTTATTTTCTTTATAGAATCAGTTTGAAACTATAAGCCAACCTGCCATGTGGTAATAATGATGTGTCTAGGAAGTGCCATGTTATTAGATTGTCTGTTTTTATATGTCGTTATGCTAGTAGGTCTAGGAAATGTTCATACAAATCAAGGGTTAAATATTATATGACAGAAGATTTAACACCCAAACCTAGTTATATAGGTTAGAAACATGGGACAATTCTATGTTGTAAAATTTGAGAAGCACTGTTAGGTAAAGGTTGTTTTCTGACATAACTCATTTTTGTGAAAATTTGAAACAAACAAAAGAATGAATCAGGTGCTGTTTAACCAATTCATGATGTTATTAGAAGTACATTGGCAAATAATAAAGTTTTAAATTTGTAATCCATTGATGAAGATAGAAAGTGAGTGCTTATATTACGAAAATCCCTTTATCTAAAAATATATGACTGCATATTGTCTGTGGAAGGAAGGAAATAGTTTATTCATATATTGACTTTAATGCATCGTTGTGTTATCTATGTATATTTATAGCAGTGCTTAAGTTACATCAATGAAATTAGGATGAACCATATATTATAAAGACTATGTACATTTGCTTTAATGTACATAGTATAGGGAACATTCCAAACCAGATCTTTTACCCTGTTCATTTTCAGGAAGTATAAAAAATATTCTTGTTGAAGCAAATTTATTAACTTTTAATTACAATACCATAATATAATTACTCCTATTAGTTAAAATTAGTTACATGTAGAGTTTTTACTGCTTTTTTAAGATTCTTAAAACCAATGTAAAATGCAAGGATATATACTGGGCATAATTCAAATATGTGAAAACTTTGTTTCCTTTTTACTTTCTACCATATGCTGATAAAGTTATCTAAAAAATACATATGTAGATAATACACATAGAATATGATAGATTGATATGTAGATTAGAAGATGCGTTAGAACACATATATAGTGGGAACAGCCAAAGCAAGCATGTACATATATTTAAGATAGATAAAGGGATAGGTAGAAAAAGATTTAGTAATAGCTACTTTTTTAAAAGAGAGAGAGAGTATTATAGGAAGACTATTTTTAATGATTTTATTTATGCTCACAACTAAAGAATTTATGAGAGGTGCTCTGGTGGCCTTGTGTCATCAAATGCAGGAGGTTTTCAGACTTGAACCCTAGCCAAGTCATACCAAAGACAAAAAAAGATGGTACTAACAGCTGCCTCTCTAGGCACTTGGCTTTAAGAGGTTAGTGTTAGGACTGGTCAGCCTGGTGTCAGGTTAATGTGACTATGTGGGACATCATGCTACATGTAAACAACTCCTTGTCTGTAATTTAGCTCAAAAAGTTACTGTAATTTTACCCAGACCTCTGATGTTCACTAAAATTTCTTGTATATTGTATCCCTCTCTGTTTGGTGGACTTGCCTGCCTGCTAGTGCCTTACAAACTTGAGCTTGCCCTAACCAAAATATTATCTTTTAAACATGGAATCAAGTTGAGAAAAAACAAATTAATGTACAGGATATCCAATTACAGTGCTCCTGAATATTTACAGTCATTATTCCAGTATAAGCTACCAGGTAATAACTCACCACCTGAGATCCATATCTACTAAACAGTATAAAATTCCCAACCCAAATGAGGAATTATTCAAAAAAGTTTCCAATACACTGGAACTTTGCTCTGGAATAGTGTTCCAATTGAGATTAGAAATGCCCATACTTTTTCCTTTTTTCAAATCCAGTAGATCTAGTGGCTTCAGAGAACCAGTTAAAATAAATAAATTTCCTTTATATAAGGTCCTCAAGGTAGATTAGTTCTTCAGCTGTTTGTGTTACCCTCTTTAAATAAAGTCATTATTATTATAAGATCAAAGATCCAGAATGCACAATATATGCATCATATAGAATGGTCACACCAGGCTTTTACATCTGGAAAGAGACATAACACCATTTAGCTGCTTGAATCAAGGATGTTATAAAATTGGCATACACTGGCTTCTCTCAGGAACATGTTTGCCTTATGAAAATCTTAGCTCAGGAAATAGATGCAATTTTCATGAGACTGGCATTCAATTTTTGTTTCCATTTGGGACAGTGGAGTCATTTGGATGGCATTCCCTGACCACTGTCCAGCTTTCATCAGTGGGACGAGGCCTCCCACAGGAGAGAACTGAACCTCATTGGACCATTTGTAGCTGCACTGACAATAACCATTTTTGATAGCACAAACTCATAACCATGTGATATTGGACACTTTCACTAGATTCACCTGGACAAATTTTAATAGTGAGACCAATTGAGTATATAATCTCTGAAGGGTCTTGTAACATGTGTGTAATTAAGGTTTTCCATTTTGCTTAAGTAACATTAGGAGAATTTCATCTTTTAATTTCATCTGTAAATGAAGCATTCATGCTCCTCCTGGATAACAAAGTATTTACTCCTGGATAACATAGAGGTAGGATGCTCAGTATTTCCTCCTCCCATTCCCTCTTCTATTGTATTGTGATCAGGTAACATATTTGTGGGAGAAAGCAAACTTTTTTAGTAAATTGTATTTCTTATACAATTCTTAGTTCATCCATTACATTACCTACCATCCGTCTCTGAAATGCAAGCATACTTTAAGGTGTCAGTCAGTTAAAAAAAACTAGTTTAAATCTGAAAGTAGTAGCCACCTACTGGGTAGAAAGTGAATTTGACCTGTAAGAATCACTTCTCTTTTTCATATAGAGACAGAAATAAGTTTTCTGTCTTTAAAGGATGGCCAAATTCATAGGTAGCAAAGAAAGTTATCCTAGTGTATGGAATCAGGTAAGTATTACAGAAGAAACATAATTCCCTAAAAATATTGCTTCAGTTATACTGTTGCAAAGATGGTGTCTAATGCAGCAAGCTGATGAAGATTAGTGTACAGCATAGGAGTCATGTTAATGTTATCAATCAATTATAACATTGTCATATTTGTGAAATGTTGTTGGACATGTATTCTGTCAGGAGTATTTGTAGTCAATCCAGTAAACATTGAAAGTTGACTAATATATTTCTGCACCTTTTATTCTCATTTTGCGATCATTACATATCTATGAAATTAACAAGATGTTTCATTTTCTTTATTTTCTTAAATGTCATTCATGCAGACTTGGTCATGTCAGTGTACATTCTGACTGGCCTTGATAGAGGTTACATTATACTATTTAAAAAAGCTGTAGGCCCATTGCACACTTATTGCAATCTACACCATCAGGTCAGTGACGATTTATGGGTTTTTTATGCTTAGAAGAAACTGCCATTACCTAATTTTGGTATTTTATTGTAGAGCAAAACGTGAGTCATTTAAGATGTGTGTCATACACAAAAAATTCCATGAAAAGGAAATTTGGTATTCATTTCATCTCAGAAGCATAATGCACTGAATTATTGCAAAGAAAAGGAATTATTTGTATGTGTTTGATTTGTACTTTTGTAAGGGCAAGAGTCATGAACTCAATTTTCAAAATCCTATTTATTAAGGTTTATTTCCTTCAGCTTTGATATTGTTTTTGCACAGGAAAGTACAGAATGAATCTGCAACTGGTAGTGTCAGTGTAAATAAGGTGAGGACAACTCTGACCATCCAGGTGGAGGCCATTGACTTTGACACCCAGGGATGTGTTTTGAGGGTCAAGGGCAGAAACATTGAGGAGAACCAATATGTCAAGGTGAGATAGTTGTCCAGCAATGTAGCACTAATACATTCCCATGATGCATTTTTAGAGCTCTTGAAATGATTTTAGAAATTAATATACCATGGTCACATTCTGAAACATTTAAGATAAGTATGAAGATAACTTTTCATTCGATCACTGAGAGGGACCTGTTTCTCATAAGAAATAAAGCCCTTGAGGTTGGGGCAGTTGTTGCATCATGGGACTATTTGAGTCAATCAGTCTTACACTACCTTCTTTGATGTATCAAAGTAATTCCACATTTTTCATTGGCCTCTATAGTGACAGCACATTATGTGTCTAAACCTTCTACCAGCTTACAGTATTGAAAACAAACTATAAGAGTACATATAAGTTTTATACCAGATTTTTGAGGTCATCAGCCTACAATACTGCCAGGTAAATTTAGCAATACAGTAGAAGCAGGTAATGTATTAATACTATCAAAACATAGTGGGGGAGACTTATTTTAATACTTACCAGCTTCTGTTGCTAAGATTCAAACCTCAGACTCCACTTAGATATATATTGACTCAATAACCAATACCTGGCCTTGAAGTAAAACAAAACTTTTGAACCCAGAAGGTTTGAGCTCATGATATCATTACTATTGGCCCTGGTAAGAAAATGTCTTGCCAGTTTTTAAAAAGCAAACATTGGGACTATTACTATTAAGTACTTTCAATCCCAAAATGTTCTTGAACACATGCACATACAGACACACACACAGAACTAAACTGAAAGATAATTATATAAAGTCATCATATTTAATCCTAAAAAAGTGCTGACATGTGTAACTACTGTCAGGGATCACACTGGGCTTCATCAGTGTCACAAATTGCAATGTTTTTTCATATTGGCAACAAAATATACCATCAGGTGATCTTTGTTGCAACATTTTTGGCTGTTAATAACTGTATATACAGTGTTGGGTTTGGAGTGGAGAAATTCAAAGGCTCCATGACAGTAAGCCCCATACTTGGATATAAAATTATACTGGAATCTATTGTAACATTACCAAATCTTTTCTTCATATTGACAAACCACCATAACACTGTATTATTTTATAATCCGATTATGCTGATGTCTGGCTTTAGTACTGTGTGCTGTAATAAAACCCAAATAGTCATACTACCTGACTAACTTCACCTCTGAAGGCTGGAACAGGAATGACTACAATCTACCAGGTGATGGCAGTTATTTTTCTTTTTGAAAAATGTACCAAAAAAAATAGTTTTGCTGAAACTTAAGAGAAAACTGATTACCTTTGAAGCATTGATTGTTTTGTGTGTGTGTGTATATATATATATATATATATATATATATATATATATATATAATTAGCAAATGAAAAAAATCTACATCAATGTTTTACAATTATTTAATGTTGCTGCAGCAATCACAAACATGCATTTGTTCGGTCCTTTAGAGAGTGCCTTTAGCTATGTCTTCAATAACACATGAACCTTTATCAAAGCAAGCTGAATATCTTTGATCAAAGAAAGTCAGTAACAAACTTACATAAAAGCATTTTTTCAGTTTTTTAGTGATTGGAACATATTTATTGTATCATGAAATTTTCTGTTTGCAGCAAAAAAGTTCATGAATATGATCACTGCCAATGTCAATTTAAAACCCAAATTAATTTAAGTTCCAATATTTTGAACAAAAGATAGCTGGCCGTCTCGTGAATGTGAATCTTTTTAACTTGTTCACATTTTTTCATTTCCCTATGGATAGCCTCATCCCCTTGGTAGCCTCAGCATCATAGTTGTTTTCACATCCTCCCTTACTTATCTAAACATCTGCTCATGTCAACAATATTACCTTGATCCTGATGATGTTGAGATAAATGGACTGTACTGTATTATAAAAATGGCAACATATTTGGAAAATTTAAAACTGACATTGTTTGGGGGTGACAACTATCTTGATGTCAGCACCATCCCTGCCTGTGACTGTATTTTTAGTTGTACTGGTCATAAACCAGAAGAGCATATGTTATTGTCCCTCATCCATAACACATTTATTATCACTTTATCCAAAACTACTTGGAGGATATTTACACACATTCATCTCATGGTCTTGTTGGTCCCAAATACAAATGGGGTTGCTTTTACATCCAATATGGCCACCACAATGGCCATCTTAAAAATCATATCACTACTCTTCTTGAATAGATGGTCATATTGATGTGGTGTTACCACCACAAGCCATCTTATGATGTCTAGTTGGTCCAAATTCAAAATGTTGCAGATCTGATGTCCATTATGGCTACCACACTGGACATCTTGAATATCTTGTTAATACTACCTCTGAATGGTAGCCATATCAGTTGTAGTATTCATATGATGTCTAATTGGTGTTAAATGAAAATTGGGCTCTATTGTCCAATATGGTTTTTATTGCTACTTTTCCTGAATGGAAACCTATATTGACATGTGGTTTTCACTAGAAGACTTTTCACTTCATATATCAGTACTTAGTGAAAATGGTGTTAATTTGATGTCCGATATGGTAACAACTGTGGCCATCTTAAAAATATTGTTTTTGCTACTTGTCCTGTAGAGATGGTCATATCAAACATGTATTTTTTACTAAGCAGCTTCTTAATCCATCTGTTTTATCCTAGTGATACCATTAAGATATGCATTATACTCCATCTGTTTTGTCCTAATGATACCATTATGATAGTCTTTATACTCCATCTGTTTTGTCCTAACAATACCGTTAAGATATTCTTTATACTCCATCTGTTTTGTCCTAATGATACCGTTAAGATATTCATTATGCCTTCCATAAGGATAATCTGGGAAATCTTTTTATGATGTCTTGTTGAGTGAAAATGGTTCTAAGTCGTCATCTAAAATGTCCACCACAGCAGCTAATTTGAAAATCTTATTACTGAAATATATTAAAGATGGTTTTAAGCTATTTTAAGTTAAAAGGAAGAAGTGGTCTTATCTTGAATTCCTTTATATTGTTTTCAGCCAGTAGAGTGTCTGTCTCTTTTTGAAAGACTCTTGTTTATACATTGGTTACATTTCAGAATATTTAAAAATTGAATATTCAAAGTGTGCCCTGTCATTGCACATGCTATATTTGATGGTGAAGTACTACTTATTTCCTTGTTTCTTTCTTTTATTACTAATAGTATTGAGAAAAATATAGTACATTAAATTATGCAAGATAAGGAACAGTGGAAATTGATTGAGTGATTTGCATGCAAAATTTGAACTTGAAAGCTTTGATCTAAATTGTAAATGACTAAAATGCTATGGTAATAAATGCAAAATTGCTCGTGGTTTGTGTCCTTAATGTTATTCATTTATGATGAATACTCACTGACACTTAATGCAATGAAATGAAATTTGGAAATATGTGAGACATGATTGTAATAAAGCAAATGTTGCTTGTAGTTTGTGACCTTTCAAAGCAAGTGTATTATTGAATATTTATTGACTTTTTATCCATGAGAATATCCAAGATAATGTATGGATCACAGTAGCACTGGATTATTTACTGTTAGACACATTTCCATGCTGAAAACTTATATTAATTAATGTGAAAGTTATTGATGGATAAGCAAAAGTTTTTAATTCTTTTTTTGTTCTGTTGGTCGCAAGGATTGTTCACTATTTGTCGGATCACTGGAGCATAGGTGCATTAAATTATTACTAAATATATTTTAGACATTAATTAATTGCTAAATAAACAATCAGCAGATCAGTTCTTTTTTCTAAAATCCTATTTTAATTACATTCATCAGAAGTGACACTTTGTCATCTTTGGATATAAGTTGGGTTGTTCAAACATATTTTCAAGTACTGTCAAAATTTGTGTTAATGGTTGGACAGTCGAAGTCTGTGTTAATTGTTGGACAGCATCACTATTTTGTTCTTACAGCTGTTCTTTGTAGAGACATCACATTATCTTGTTTTATGATAGGTAAAACAGAATATGAATATTGGACCGAGAGTGTAATACAGGCTACCAAACATATTGTATACAGATCAAAAACTGTTAACTGATGGAAGAAACTCTAACCTGTGCATTTAGCTTGTTCTTGTGAATAATGATATGATTTAATGCAATTTAATAGTTTTTTGTATCTACTTATAATTGATGTTAGTACAGAAATTAACCAAAACATATTGTATTGCAGATGGGGGCTTACCATACTCTTGATTTAGAGCTGAACCGAAAGTTTACGTTGGGCAAACACAAATGGGACAGCATAGCACTGGACAGAATAGGTAAAGATTTCAAAGCCCTCTTTTAGAAGAACTAATTCAAGAGTTACAGTTGGTTGGTATAATATACAAGAACTACCATGTATTTTCAGGGTAAACACAGCTGCAGTGTAATTGATGCAGATTCTGGTGTTAAGAATTCAGAAAATATATCATCTGATATCATTTGAAAAGCCACAGTAATGTTAAACAAGTAAATCATGTGGAAAAATGGCTGTAAAATGTTCACAATCAAGTTATATTTTTAATTGTGGCAACCTTACCAGCTTTTGACATAAATTGCATATTTGTTTCTTGGAGTAATTACAAAATTTTGCCCGGCAAACCTGGAGCAGATGTCATACCGCAAATAAATTAGCACTTGTGACAGCAGGGTATATCATATCCCTTTCATCTACTCTCAGAACCCAATTGATATTTTTCAGACATTAAAAAAATGAGAATATTTCATACATGTGACAGAACAAGGGTCTCAAACCAGTAGATTTACAAATTTTTATCCGTACATTGGCTTCTAAACCAGTAGATTTTTTTTATTGACATACATTTTACATTCTTCAAGGGAATGAAAGCAAAACAAGAGCATTTTTGGCCATAAAGTATATTCACTTCATAGCATATAAAATAGCAAGTTTTGAACATAAATTGGATTTAGATTTTGATATTACAATACAAGGCAGTACATTCACAGTCTTATAGTTTACTGCAAAGAATCTTTTAAATATCCAATAGCATTTTTAATTTCATTCACAAGATTACATTTGGTGACCACTGATGACATCATTGTGATTATGAAGCTTTTAACTTAACAGGCTGTCAATAGTTCTCTGGTCCAGATTTCCCCCGGAATCACTTTGTGTTTTGCAAAGATTAGATAGTGTCCTCTCTCTATTAGCTTTAGAATGCTGTAATGACGGGATGACTATGCTCAGACGGCAAAGAACTTCTAGCTTCATATTTCCTGTGGCTGGTTTGTAAGGTTGCTGTGTGCTCTCAGTAGTCCCTGACTTTGACTTAACATATATTCCTATGTCTTATCCTCAAGGACTTCTCAAATTTTGCAGGTTTCACCACTGTATATTTAAGAAAATAAAAATAAAGATTGACTTAGACTTTCAAAAAACAATGACGACTGCATAATGTATTTATGCTTTTATGGATAATTTATCCTAACTTCAAATTTAATTATCTTGTAATGGTGTCATGTGATTGATTTTATCTAACAATTGAACTTAATTATCTGCATGAAATATAAAAGATGCATACATCTGAAACACACAATGCGACCTCAGGACCTTTGCTAATCATCTGCAGATATTTCAGTCTCTGATATCCATGCACTTTTAAATTAATTTTTATAAAAATCTTTTAATTTTCAATTGCAGCAGAGTTAAACTTAGGTATGATAGAAGACCTTTAAAATTGTATTTTTTGCCTACTATAGGTAGAATCACATGTATGCAAATGATTCTCAAATTTTTTGAATGATGGAACCTGTCCAGATTTATTTGTTCATAGGTAACAACATGCTCATTAAGACACTTAACATTTCTTCCAATATTTTAAGTGCCTACTTGACATAGGGTACTAAGCAAGATTCAGTAGTGGATAACTTTGCCGTTTGTTATTCATGGTCAAATTCATATTTACAAGAAGATACATGAAACAAATTAAAGTTATTGAATTAATTTATATGGAGAGTGCATATTTAAATATTGTATAACATTGTTCTGTTGGGTAATACTGACAGGATTGTTACTTAAAGCGTTAAAATTATGGTTCCCGTTTGGCAAATGTTGGTAAAAAAAAAGAGAAAAGAGAAAACTCAGACCCATGAAACTATAAACAGACTTTATTTTGGGGGTTCTCAAGATTTTTGTCCTGTTACATATTTAAATTGTACAGTATTTGATTACTTTTAATTATTAAGGTTAAAGTGTATATATATATATATATATATATATATATATATATATATATATATATATATATATATATATATATATATATATATATGAATGATGTGTGTGTATACTGACTGCTTTTTCTCATATCTAATGCCAAGGGCCTCTTGTAAAAAAAATTACAAAATTAAAGAGATTTTTAAAAAATCAAGAAGTTATTATAATTCTACTCAATAGCGAAGCTGGATTTATTTTAACAACTGTTTGGAAACCAATTGCTCCACTGACATGATATAAGAGTTGAAGAGATTATTGGTATGTAGCCATTTTCAGTATGTAAGTCTTGCTGACATCACAGTAACATACAGTTAACATTCAGCCTAACTTTTCTAATGTCACAATTTTCTAATGTCAAACTGAAAACAACTTTTATTTGTTTTCGGCTTGTCAGGTAACTATCTCTTGAAAAAGTTTGTGATTATGTAAAATTGTAAGGCTATAGTTTTTTCTCTTTATTTAGATCCAGGTCTAGTGTTCTGGGGTCATATGACTACTGCATGCCTGCTGTTTTCATTGCTATGAACAATATGGAGTAGTATTTAGTCATTTACATATGTTATTGATGGAATAAAAGTCATTTACATATGTTATTGATGGATTCAAAGTCATTACATATGTTATTGATGGATTAAAAGTCATTACATATGTTATTGATGGAATAAAAGTCATTACATATGTTATTGATGGAATAAAAGTCATTAAATATATTATGGATGAATTAAAAGTCATTTAAATATGTTATTGATGGATTAAAAATCATTTACATATGTTATTGATGGAATAAAAGTCATTACATATGTTATTGATGGATTAAAAGTCATTTACATATGTTATTGATGGAATAAAAGTCATTTACATATGTTATTGATGGAATAAAAGTCATTTACATATGTTATTGATGGAATAAAAGTCATTACATATGTTACTGATGGATTTAAAGTCATTACATATGTTATTGATGGAATAAAAGTCATTACATATGTTATTGATGGATTAAAAGTCATTACATATGTTATTGATGGAACAAAGTCATTTCATATGTTACTGATGGATTAAAAGTTATTTACATATGTTATTGATGGAATAAAAGTCATTTACATGTCTTATTGATGGAATAAAAGTCATTACATATGTTATTGATGGAATAAAAGTAATTACATATCTTATTGATGGAATAAAAGTCATTACATATCTTATTGATGGAATAAAAGTCATTACATATGTTATTGATGGAATAAAAGTCATTTACAAATGTTATTGATGGATTAAAAGTCATTTACATATGTTATTAATGGAATAAAAGTCATTACATATGTTATTGATGGATTAAAAGTCATTTACACATGTTATTGATGGATCAAAAGTCATTTACATATGTTATTGATGGATTAAAAGTCATTTACATATGTTCTTAATGGAATAAAAGTCATTACAGATGTTATTAATGGAATAAAAGTCATTTACATATGTTATTGATGGAATAAAAGTCATTACATATGTTACTGATGGATTTAAAGTCATTACATATGTTGTTGATGGAATAAAAGTCATTACATATGTTATTGATGGATTAAAAGTCATTACATACGTTATTGATGGAACAAAGTCATTTCATATGTTACTGATGGATTAAAAGTCATTTACATATGTTATTGATGGATTAAAAGTCATTTACATATCTTATTGATGGAATAAAAGTCATTACATATGTTATTGATGGAATAAAAGTCATTTACATATGTTATTGATGGATTAAAAGTCATTTACATATGTTATTGATGGATTAAAAGTCATTACATATCTTATTGATGGATTCAAAGTCATTACATATGTTATTGATGGATTAAAAGTCATTACATATGTTATTGATGGAATAAAAGTAATTACATATGTTATTGATGGAATAAAAGTCATTAAATATATTATGGATGAATTAAAAGTCATTACATATGTTATTTATGGATTAAAAGTCATTTACATATGTTATTGATGGTTTTAAAGTCATTTACATATGTTATTGATGGAATAAAAGTCATTTACATATGTTATTGATGGAATAAAAGTCATTACATATGTCATTGATGGATTTAAAGTCATTACATATGTTATTGATGGAATAAAAGTCATTACATATGTTATTGATGGATTAAAAGTCATTACATATGTTATTGATGGAATAAAGTCATTTCATATGTTACTGATGGATTAAAAGTCATTTACATATGTTATTGATGGATTAAAAGTCATTTACATATCTTATTGATGGAATAAAAGTCATTACATATGTTATTGATGGAATAAAAGTCATTACATATGTTATTGATGGAATAAAAGTCATTACATATCTTATTGATGGAATAAAAGTCATTACATATGTTATTGATGGATTAAAAGTCATTTACATATGTTATTAATGGAATAAAAGTCATTACATATGTTATTGATGGATTAAAAGTCATTTACATATGTTATTGATGGATTAAAAGTCATTTACATATGTTATTGATGGAATAAAAGTCATTACAGATGTTATTAATGGAAAAAAAGTCATTACATATGTTATTGATGGATTAAAAGTCATTTACATATGTTATTGATGGATTAAAAGTAATTTACATATGTTATTGATGGATTAAAAGTCATTTACATATGTTACTGATGGAATAAAAGTCATTACAGATGTTATTAATGGAATAAAAGTCATTTACATATGTTATTGATGGAATAAAAGTCATTACATATGTTATTGATGGATTAAAAGTCATTGCATATGTTATTGATGGAATAAAAGTCATTTACATATGTTATTGATGGAATAAAAGTCATTACATATCTTATTGATGGAATAAAAGTCATTACATATGTTATTGATGGAATAAAAGTCATTTACATATGTTATTGATGGTTTTAAAGTCATTTACATATGTTATTGATGGATTAAAAGTCATTTACATATGTTATTGATGGAATAAAAGTCATTACAGATGTTATTAATGGAATAAAAGTCATTTACATATGTTATTGATGGATTAAAAGTCATTACATCTGTTATTGATGGAATAAAAGTCATTACATATGTTATTGATGGAATAAAAGTAATTACAGATGTTATTAATGGAATAAAAATCATTTACATATGTTATTGATGGATTAAAAGTCATTTACATATGTTATTGATGGATTAAAATTCATTACAGATGTTATTGATGGATTTAAAGTCATTACATATGTTATTGATGGAATAAAAGTCATTACATATGTTTTTGATGGATTAAAAGTCATTACATATGTTATTGATGGAATAAAAGTCATTACATATGTTATTGATGGAATAAAAGTCATTACATATGTTATTGATGGAATAAAAGTCATTACATATGTTATTGATGGATTAGTTAAAAGTCATTTACATATGTTATTGATGGAATAAAAGTCACTACATATGTTATTGATGGAATAAAAGTCATTACATATGTTATTGATGGATTAAAAGTCATTTACATATGTTATTGATGGTTTTAAAGTCATTTACATATGTTATTGATGGAATAAAAGTCATTACATATGTTATTGATGAAATAAGTCATTACATATGTCATTGATGGAATAAAAGTCATTACATATGTTATTGATGGAATAAAAGTCATTACATATGTTATTGATGGATTAAAAGTCATTACATATGTTATTAATGGAATAAAAGTCATTACATATGTTATTGATGGATTAGTTAAAAGTAATTTACATATGTTATTGATGGATTAAAAGTCATTTACATATGTTATTGATGGAATAAAAATCATTTACATATGTTATTGATGGAATAAAAGTCATTTACATATGTTATTGATGGATTAGTTAAAAGTCATTTACATATGTTATTGATGGATTAAAAGTCATTACATATGTTATTGATGGAATAAAAGTCATTTACATATGTTATTGATGGAATAAAAGTCATTACATATGTTATTGATGGATCAAAAGTCATTACATATGTTATTAATGGATTAAAAGTCATTACATATGTTATTGATGGAATAAAAGTATATACAGATGTTATTAATGGAATAAAAGTCATTTATATATGTTATTGATGGAATAAAAGTATATACAGATGTTATTAATTGAATAAAAGTCATTTACATATGTTATTGATGGAATAAAAGTCATTACATATGTTATTGATGGAATAAAAGTCATTACATATGTTATTGATGGAATAAAAGTCATTACATATGTTATTGATGGATTAAAAGTCATTACATATGTTATTGATGGATTAAAAGTCATTTACATATGTTATTGATGGAATAAAAGTCATTACAGATGTTATTAATGGAATAAAAGTCATTTACATATGTTATTGATGGATTAAAAGTCATTTTCATATGTTATTGATGGAATAAAAGTCATTACAGATGTTATTGATGGAATAAAAGTCATTACATATGTTATTGATGGAATAAAAGTCATTACATATGTTATTGATGGAATAAAAGTCATTACATATGTTATTGATGGAATAAAAGTCATTACATATGTTATTGATTGATTATTTTAAAGTCGTTTTCATATGTTATTGATGGAATAAAAATCATTTACATATGTTATTGATGGAATAAAAGTCATTTACATATGTTATTGATGGAATAAAAGTCATTACATATGTTATTGATGGAATAAAAGTCATTTACATATGTTATTGATGGAATAAAAGTCACTACATATGTTATTGATGGAATAAAAGTCATTACATATGTTATTGATGGATTAAAAGTCATTTACATATGTTATTGATGGTTTTAAAGTCATTTACATATGTTATTGATGGAATAAAAGTCATTACATATGTTATTGATGAAATAAAAGTCATTACATATGTTATTGATGGAATAAAAGTCATTACATATGTTATTGATGGATTAAAAGTCATTACATATGTTATTAATGGAATAAAAGTCATTACATATGTTATTGATGGATTAGTTAAAAGTTATTTACATATGTTATTGATGGAATAAAAATCATTTACATATGTTATTGATGGAATAAAAGTCATTTACATATGTTATTGATGGATTAAAAGTCATTACATATGTTATTGATGGAATAAAAGTCATTTACATATGTTATTGATGGTTTTAAAGTCATTTACATATGTTATTGATGGAATAAAAGTCATTACATATGTTATTGATGGAATAAAAGTCATTACATATGTTATTGATGGAATAAAAGTCATTACATATGTTATTGATGGAATAAAAGTCATTACATATGTTATTGATGGAATAAAAGTCATTACATATGTTATTGATGGATTAGTTAAAAGTCATTTACATATGTTATTGATGGAATAAAAATCATTTACATATGTTATTGATGGAATAAAAGTCATTTACATATGTTATTGATGGATTAAAAGTCATTACATATGTTATTGATGGAATAAAAGTCATTTACATATGTTATTGATGGAATAAAAGTCATTACATATGTTATTGATGGATCAAAAGTCATTACATATGTTATTGATGGATTAAAAGTCATTACATATGTTATTGATGGAATAAAAGTCATTACATATGTTATTGATGGATTAAGTCATTACATTTGTTATTGATGGATTAAAAGTCATTTACATATGTTTTTGATGGAATAAAAGTCATTTACGTATGTTATTGATGGATTTAAAGTCATTACATATGTTACGGATCGAAAAAAAGTCATTACATATGTTATTGATGGATTAAAAGTCATTACATGTTATTGATGGAATAAAAGTCATTACATATGTTTTTGATGGAATAAAAGTCATTACATATGTTATTGATGAAATAAAAGTCATTACATATCTTATTGAATGATTAAAAGT
This sequence comes from Potamilus streckersoni, assembly GCA_016746295.1. Classification (NCBI taxonomy): domain Eukaryota; kingdom Metazoa; phylum Mollusca; class Bivalvia; order Unionida; family Unionidae; genus Potamilus; species Potamilus streckersoni. The sequence continues at coordinate 729,840 of JAEAOA010001782.1, read as the reverse complement.
CATTTACATATGTTATTGATGGAATAAAAGTCATTACATATCTTATTGATGGAATAAAAGTCATTATTTTGTGAAATTATTGAGTGCAAATATATTGATGAATTCACATCATTGGTGTTATGAGTGTAATTCAGCTTTTGATGATTTGATTCATTTGTGTTTGCTTAGATGGATGCACATGCTATGTTAGAAGAATAAGTCATATTTTACATTGCTCTAACTTATATTCATGAGTTCTGTACATTTACTTGATTTAGATTAAAGATATATCAGTAATTGATTGATTTTTATTAAGAGCTCATGCATATTAGATTTCAGTAGGCATCTGGTTGATTAATCCAATAGAGGTTGACGATCTTTTGCATCAGTGACAATTTTTACGTCCATATTATCCTTAACTGTTAACTTAAATGCAAATCCACCTCATTTATCAATTAGCATACTAATGTTTTATTTTTGTGTCATTAAAGAAATGTGCTGCGACCCGACTCAGCATGCAGACTTGGCAGCAGTGGTGATGCAAGAAGGGTTGGCCCATGTCTGTCTTATCACTCCAAACATGACCCTTGTCAGAGCCAAGATAGAAACCAATATTCCAAGGAAAAGGAAAGGAATGTGCCAACAACATGATAAGGTGTTGTGTTTAACTGATTGTTTTGTGTTATCTATCATAAGTAGAATTCCTTATGAATTTTTGTTTTATTTACTTTACACAAAATTTAGTTAGACTATCCTTTTGCTTCAGAAGTTATTGAATGATTTCATGTTCCAAACTTATCTTGATGTCGCCAGATCAGTTATCTCTCATTTTGTTTCTAAAAACATTGAGCATAATGAACAAATAATCCATTTAAATAACATTATAATTTTCTTTAATTCAAAATAAAAATAAATTATGGTTACTAGTTGCAATGCTGCAAATGAAATAGTCTCTAAAAATATAAAATTTGTGTCATTGGTATATCACATCTTAATTTTATTCCATTATTAAAAGAGTTTTGGTAAGTTCAGGATAATGTTTTAAAATAAACAACACCACACAAGATATTCTTGACTAGTTTGACTTTATTACTTTTTCTGACTGAACTAAAATATTTGTCTATGATGTTAAACTGCAGGAAATTAGTGTTATGAACAAAATGATGCCCTGGCATGAGATTTACAAAGACATATTAGTTATGGTTCTCTACAATGTCTTAGATGCCAAAATAGAATGGAAAATGATCTGGAAAGATATATCAAGTAAAGTGAAATAAAGATTGATGCTAAATACATTAGACTGGTTATCTTTATTGTAAAACATACATAAAGAACTCAAAATAATTTTATTTTCATCTAGATAAGTGGAATTAATTAAATATTATGAATTTATCAATTAAATGAAGTTATATATTCTCTCAGAAATCAGTAAATAACATTTGAATTTGCGTAGATAGTATCATGACTCATCTAAAATTTTACTTGAGTCTTACTGCTATGAAAATAAGTATTTTTATTAGGAATAGAACAGTGATAACATCTCTGTTACATTTAGTAGATAAACCAAACATGAAAATCATAATGATCCCTAGTTTGTAAGCAGGCATAGGCCAGATTTTGTAATTTAATTTAATGATTTCAGTATATACTTTAACTGGGTTTCAAGGAATATATTCAATAAAAGGAATTATATTTTCATTTTTCTCCACGATTTTCCATTTTACAGCCTCAGGCTTTATGAAAATCTACCTTTTTGAACACAGCATCAGTCATGTCAGCTGGATAAATTATTTTTAAAAATTGTTGATATGATTCTGTCAACAAATTTCTAAATACACCGTTATTAGAAATAATCCTTCAATATCATTTTGCTTAACTGGATGGTATTCCATCTTAGCTTGATTTTTGTATGAAGAATATTCAAAATATTGATGAGCAAATGTATTTTTAACATGTATGCTATTTTGGGAATTGTTACATTAATTTTTTAACGACTGCATCAAAAAATTATGTTACTTTATTATTCAGGACATTGAAAGTAAATTTAAGTGTTGGGTGAAATGTATTAAATTAGTCTATGAAAGTGTGAATATCTTGTAAGGAATGATTAAGTATCCATCAATATTACTTGTGCAGCTTCAAATGTTATTTTAATGACTTGTAAAAAAAGAGTGGCATAGAAGATATTGCACAGACTCTTAAGCATATATATCTTAACAAATATCTAACACATGAACAAACATAGGTCTGGAATCAGTAACTTTATCAATCCAACTTTTATGTTTTGTACCACCATACATTTTAATGACATGGTCTCTTGGTTACAACATTGTTCATTAGTGCCAATTCTGAAATAGGATGTCTGTTAAAGGAAACGTGTTTTATTCACCATGTAGATAGTGTCCATTCAAAAGGTTTAAATTATATATATATATATATATATATATATATATATATATATATATATATATATATATATATATATATATATATACTTTAAATGATCATTATATTTAGTCAGTTCTGCATGTTAAAAAGACTTATTATTTTTATATTGTATGAAATTATTTAGTAATACTCATAAATAATTCAAATCAAGGCTGATCATTTTTTTTTGTTTTATTTGTCCATAATGCAGTATGGTGTAGGCTCTGATACAGAGAATTTATATTTAATTTAAAATATAATTGTAACAGAATTGAAACCGAGTGGGATATCTCTGTTTGGACTAAATGAAAACACAAAGTGATAAAAGATTGGAATTTAAAAAATAAAATACTAGATATATATGTTTGTGAATATATAACAAATACACTGATTCTCACACTACAATCATACAATTGATGCAATTTATCCTACATACACTCATTAAACGATAAAGAAAAAAAATACAAAAATATGATTCATTGGCCTCAGGCCTAAAACAAATATACCATGTATTATGAAAAATGAGATTCATTTAATCTTTTGTACGCATTTATCTTTGAGATTCACGAAATCTCTTTAGATAAAACAAACAAACGAGCAATTCTCATAATGTTATTACTATTGTTTCCACTAAACAATACTGCATTCAACTAAGCACACAAATAGATGAACTAAAATAGATGAACAAGTAGCACTGTAAACTGGAATTCACTTGATAAACTGTGACTCTACATATCTTTATACACCTTGATATAGACGGCATGCTGCAATACAGATAGCCACATCCAATCCAACCATGGATAGCTATATTCAGCTCTCATCGGACACTGAATCTCCCATAAGACTTCGTCAGTTCCAATAAGACTCTGTCAGCCCAATAATGTCCACTAAGCTTCCTTAATGTCCTTTAAGCTCCCATAATGTACACTATCCAATAGGCTACACTAGTTTCCACTAAACTCCCATAGTGTCTACTAAGGCCCAATAGTGTCCAACAGGCTACAATAGGATCCAACAGGCTACAGTAGCTCCCATAATCTACAATAGTATCCAACATGCTACAATAGGATCCATAATCTACAATAGGCTCCGTAGTTTACAATAGCTCCCATAATCTACAATAGGCTTAAACAAAACAAAAACTCTGTATTTCTAAAATGGTAGTAACAAAGCAAGCACTGTAAAAGAAAAATACTTTATCACCTGACATAACAGAACCGAGAAAAGGTTTCACAAATCAAATAAAACAAAACTTTGACACTTACCTCTATGGCCTGAGACGATGGTGGAAAGTTTGCCCACCACTGACAAAATCCAAATGACTTGTGTCTCAGTTCAAAATGTATTCAGCTTAAATCCATAGGGGTGAATAATACATATGGTCAAATGTTCATGTAAACCATGCTTTTTTGTGACTTTCCATCTGCGTGTAATTTCAGAAATAACTTTACTTAGAGCAGAGTGATTCACCCCAGGTTACGTTGTACACCTGTACAATGAATATGGTGAAAAATAGATTCACTGCAAAACCAAGTTATTTATAGCCTTATTCTGTGACACTAATTTCCTAGTTGAGTGTTAGCAACTCAAACCTTATGAAATTTCTGCAATGCTGCTAGTATTGAGCATATACTGTGTTGCACACACCTTCTGCAGTCCAAAACTGTGACAAAATATGATTGGTTGAATTCTGAATTAGTCATATCCATTGACAGACACACAGGTTAAACTTCAATCTGTTGGGGATATTAGTTGCAGTAATTGAAAAACAATTCTCCTTCAGTTATTCAAGCCATAAATAAATATGAGTCCCAACTGACCGTTTCTGTCTCATTGAATATTCCTTATTCAAAATTTCTCCTTAGTTAACATGGTCCCTTCATGTCAAATGGGATATTGAAAATGAAAGTTTATCCTTTTGTATAATCAAGTCATATTTAAGAATTATAAATATCATTTATTAATATAATTTATTCATTTCATAAAGGAAACCAACTCTAATGTCATTAAAGTGCCATTTAATTGCATGGACATTCTGGATTGAAAACAAAGATTGGTTCACTAAGTGTTTGGATTGAGTAAACACAAAATAAAAAGCATTTAAAACACTGCTAATTAATCATACAGGATTTGTTTTGTTTGAAGTGTTTTAAGTATGAATATTAGTGCTTGCCTGGTTTGTTTTAAAGTGGGAAATCAGCACTTGTCCTGCTAATTTTTACTTGATGGACTTCAAAAATGAATAATCCTGGTTGTTTTGCATGGGGATTTTATCAGTCGAGATTTTCATTAATTATGCTGTACAGTAAGTCAGTATTTTCTGTTGTTGAATGTGGATGTATTGTTTTCTTTGTTTCAGGGTTTAGAGAAGTTCTATGATATGATAATTCAAGCCATACTTAGGCATGTAAAGTTTGAAGGTGAGTACACATTTCTTGGATACAGTTGAGTTACTTGGGGAAAATTCTATAAAGATGGTTTTGTAGATTATTTTCTTTTCTAATGCAAGCAGGTATGAAATATGTCTTCAAGCATGTATGCCTGGAGAATTCTATTTTCGTGCGACTGAGTTATTTGAGAACCCACTGATAATACCTTGTCTGGCATATTTTTTGTTGGAGTTGCCTCCCATTCCGTACTTGATGAGTGGACATAATAATCATTTGAGACCTGTCGGCAGAGGCCATGAATTGATAAGAGGCAACAATGTAAATTTTAGATTATAAAATTTCAGATTTTTCCTTGCACAAATGGTGATTTTTCATCCAAATTGCATATCATTGCATTGCAAACTGGATACTGAACTGAGCTATCTTGGCTGTTTGGAGAATAGTACTATTTTATAAGTTCTTTGGACCATTAGACTATTTTATAAGTTCTTAGATCATTGTCTGTCCATGAAATTTTCCCAGTGTTTCATATTTAGAGTTTCACGAGTTTTTACATCAGTTGTAATTTTGTAAGTTTGTTGGCAAGTAAGAAATAATAAATAATTTGTTTACTTTCATAAATATTTAGGTGTATGAATCTACTTAGTAAATGAAAATATAGTCTGTACAGTCATTTAAGTAAATTCATATGCCTCTAGATTATATGTCTTTCAATGTAATTTGTTACAGTGCTATAAAAGCGAGTAATATTCACTATGGACTACAACAAAAACATTTTATGAATTGTAGTTTACAAAATTATGCATATCTTCTGTACTTTCTTTGTTAGGTAGACATAAACATGCATTTAAATGTACCACTACATTTTACTTCAATTTTATACATTATGTATGCATGTAAATTAGATAATTAGATAAATATGCAAGCTATTAACAAACAAAAGAATTCAAGAGAAAAATTCATACATAGATAAAATTAATTTAATGGCATTAATGCAATACCAGCTGCTATTGTATTTGTTAAATTTAGTAAATTTTTGCTCCTTTAGACAAGTATAGCATGTAGCATCTACTGATTTTTTGTTCCACATAATTTTGTATTTGTGGTTTATTTCTCTATCAGGTTATAATTATTGTGCAAGATGTGGGTAGACCCCATGGGTTACCCACCCAACTGTTGTGCTCTAAATGTGACTATATCATTGTGAAGACAAAGCTTGGGATTTGATGGATAGTTGCCACATGTATAGAGGAAAGAAGAATGGTTCTGCATGTTCTTGGAGCCAAGAGGCTGCCAGACATGCTGTGGCTGTGAGATTCCACCTTTAATTATCAGCTTGTTTCTTCTGCTTGGCCATGTACAACCACACTGTTGGATTTGGGTGCTGTGCAGGTGGGGGTATTGATAGGGACCTAGGTTTATCTTTATGTCAAATCCTTAGAGGCTTAAGAACGTTTAGGTTTAAATTCTGTTTACAATAACCTCACACAATAATCTACAGTTGGCTGCCTCCAGTTTGTTGAAGGATGAATTGTTCTTTCCATTCACTTTATAGTGTTTGTTGTAGGCAATGGTTAAAATGTCAGGCTTGCACTTTCCTTGTTCATTGTGCTTTCTGCAGAGCTTTTTTACCTCAGTGGAAATGCTACCTAGGAGACTTCAGAGGTGTTGCTGGATCAAAGCAAGAACTATTTTAGGACTGTCCCACTTAATGTGGAGATACTGTTTGGGGGTCTAATTCTCTCAGTTGCATTGCAAGATTTGAGAAATAGTAAGTGCTTATTGTTGGTCATGACTGAGCCTGTAAAATAATGCCAAGAAGTGTTCCCATCTTGATTAATTGATGGGCTTGCCTGTCAACATCAACAGCCAAACAAGCAGCCCCAGTTTAAAACTCCCTCATACCCAGCCTTCTTTAGAGTAGATGGTTAAGGGAGGAAGTCTTCTAACTCGTCCTGGAGTGAAGCAGTCTGCCTAAGGGAGTTGTAGTATACATGATTTCCCAGCATCTGGATAGGTGCCATACTAGCTCATTTTTCAGAGGCTTGTTCAGGCACCTCTAAAGGTACAGAGAGAGAGCATGGCAAATAACCAATGTTTTTGTTTCTGTCCCTGGATCATTTTGGTATTTAAAAATGTGTAATGTTTTGACAGGTACTTAATACTATCACCCTAAACAAATTTATTTTGGAAGAACAGATCAAAATGGAGATACACACCAGTGGTTTGAGCCTCCCAAATCTTCAGGATACATACCTCTACATTTCATTGGGAATACCCCATGTGTTGACGGGGTTATGATGTATTTAAATTTCTGGATTATCCATTTAGCCTCACCCATCTCCAGAGCTTTTCCCAGGCTGATAGGGGTAAAAGCAGCTCACTTGAGGTTCCTGTTCTTAAGTATTTTGTCATCTCGACAGCAAGGATTGTATCTCTCTCTTCAGTATTGCATCAAATGACTTTGGTGGTGGATGTCTTCAAACTTAAGTAGGATTGTCTGCATGCTTTAGCCTTCCGACCTTTTAAACTAATTCTTCAGGTTCTTGTCTGAGTCAAGATCTCCATATCTTGGGTTATCTCCCCACTGGCTTTGAGTGGTCCTGATTTAATGTTCTCCTTGTTGTTGATAGACACTTCCAGGAAATTACTGTGAAGGAAGAACCTGCTATAGCAGCACAAGGGGTTTTGTACACAACATTTCACCAATTCTCCACCTTCATGCTTTTCTCTATAAAACAATCTATCTGCCAAAGTGGCAAAGTTGCATTGCAGAGGACTGTAGGCAGTCTGTTTTATGTTACTCCTAATTCTCTGTGGGTTCTACCATTGAGATGAATCCTTATCTGGCTGATCTCATTAGGTATTTTGAGCAGTATCTCGCTCATTTTCTAGATGGAACCTTTTGTGTCCAGTGGATGCTATTGAAAACCCTCTTTTGAATCTTTGAGTTTAGCTTCCTTTAAGTATCCTACCCTTAAGACAGTCTTCCTGCTCTCCTTAACATCAGCAAGTAGATATAGTTAAAATCATGCCTTGTCTTTGGAAAAGGATTGTTTATGGTTCAGTAGTAACTATGTTTTGGTTTATATTTGCCATTCTGTTTTGGCTAAGAATCAAATGACTTCAGTATTTCCTGTTCTGTTTTTGATCCCCAATCCAAGTAATCTCTCTCTCTCTCTGTGTATGTATATATATATATATATATATATATATATATATATATATATATATATATATATATATACACACATCCTGTGAATGATTAAGATAGGCTCCATAGCTGAGTTAGAGCTTTGAGATTTTATTTGGCTTCGTCTAAATGGAGGCAGGTCAGAATTCTCTTTATCTCATTAGGATTCTGCTGATATTTTGGCAGCCACCATTTGTAAGTGGATTGTTATCACTTTCAAAGAAATTTATCAGTTCCTCACTGAAAAGAAGCTTTAATTCTAATTAAAGCTCATAAGGTCAATGTTATTGCTGGATCTTGGATTAATTTAGTTGTTTATCTGTGGATGATGTTATAAGAGCCACATTTTGGTGATTTCATCCTTTCTTCATTGGTCCTTGACACACAAATGTGAAATCATGGGGGGTAAAATTATAACCATGCAACACATGGCCAAACCATCTTAAAAACCAGCCACAATAAAGAACTCTTCTACCAGTTGTTTTGAGGGTATCACCCTCCCTTCTTAACTGGTATATTCAGCAATATAATAGTATCAATGCATTATTGCTATGAAGAGATAGTTGTGGGGGGTAACACTAATTCTAATTATATATTACTTTTTTGCTAGTATTGCAAAGATTCCCACCTTCCAATCTGCTCAGATGTTCTGTAGTCTTGTGCCAAGACAAAAGTGGAAGATATTCCTTATGTTGGGTACAACTATGGAGTTAGTCTGGGTCAATAATCTTTTAAGTTTTAGCCTCCAATTATTGATTGGAGAAGGAATATTTAGCATGGATTGGGGACTAATTAGCATTTTGGACAAAGGCAGCAATATAATAGAACCAGGTAATTGTTACAAAATTACATTTGTTTTTACCCTACCCATCTCAATATTGCTCTTGTATTATGTCGTTGAATTATGACTTTCATGAGTTGTAACATTTTGTTTCATTACTTTCTTTTCAGTGGTCAAGTGTGTCTTGGTAGCCAGTCCAGGATTTGTTAAGGTAAAAAATCATAAGTCATTGAATTGCATGATCATTTTACCTTTATTGGTTTTAAGTAGAGGATATTGCTTTAGCTGTCAGTAATTGCTTCCAGTGGATCTTGAACCATCCAATGCAAATGAAAGTTCTGCAGAGAGCTCTGATGAAGGGTTTACAGATTGTCTTGCTAGCTTCCATAACTAGAATCCAGTTTCTACATTGTTGTTTTTTTCTTCTATGTGATGCAAACAATCATGATGAAAAATATTGGATAACCAGATTTATGATTTAAATTACTTTTTAGAAATCATTCCCTTCATAGCATTATAAAAAAGCAATAAACAGAATAAAATAAATTTTATGAAGAAAGATAATAATGTATAATATGTTTGTTGGCTTTCTAAGTCATACTATTATATATATTAGCTAAGTCTAGTCAAAATGAAAATAAGAGATCCTGATCTGCCATGGCACAAAGCATCTGCAGATTAGAGTTTGCAGTTGAACTTGTCTAGTAAGAGAGTACATATGGGACCAAACTGTTAATATATATTCTAAAAGAACGTTCATATTTTGTGATTTAGGATGCAAGTTTTGCACAGTTCATAGCAAGCTTGCTTATTTCTGTTATTGAGACTGAATCGGAAGCAAGTCATTATGGGTTCTATTGGTTCAGTTTGACTTTTTTATTTCCAACATGATAGAAAAGTACTTAAAATATCACAAAAGGGATATAATGGATTGGGTAAAATTCTTAAGACCCATGGAAGCTCTCACAAAGATTTCATCTTTACTTAGGTAACCTGAGTGACATAAGGAAAAAATCACAATAAACAGTCTGTACAATATTTGACACATTCAATATTGTAAATGCTTGAGATAGTACTTACCAAGTCATGATTGCTGCAATGCATTTCTACATTACTAATAGACATTATATGAACAAATATTGGTGCAGATTGGGTGGGGAGAGGTAAATGAATTTTAATTTACAACTTATGTGGATACAAAACAATGTGCACTGCAGTTTTTACCAGGAAAGTATACTGAGATTTTTTTAAAAAAAAATTATAAGCAATTATCAGATCCCTTAGTTTGTTATAGGAAGTATTGGACCAGTCTAAATATCTCTTGTTTTTTGCTTGGTTTGATTGTAAGGGGTATTCAAAGAATAAAGAAGATATGTGTTTGACTCTTGATTGCAAGGGGTTATCAAAGAGAGAGGAAGATATGTTCATGTTTTGGGATAATGCACCTATTGTAGGACTTCTAATCACAACATATTTGGTATGAGATACTGTTGTGTGGTTTATTGCTTTGAATAAATGCTGTTGAAAAACATTTGGTTTCAGAAATAGTAATTCATGAACTAGATAAAATATTGAATATAAAATCTATGTTAATCACCTTGACATATGGTAACAGTCAAGTCAGAATCTTGACTAAAATCTGTGTTAATCACCATTTCAGTATGAAACTTGATTTTTTAAAAAAATAATTCCTGTTAAGAATAACTTGAAGGAATACTTTGATGGGTTGTTCCAGTATCTTTATTTTCACATTTTAAACAAGAAATAACTGTCTTGAATGATTTCAATTCTTGAATGTATTTAAGACAACAGTTTATACAATTTGAAACTTTTACTCTCCAACTGCATACAAGATAGACCCTGATCTGTTATCACATAATTTGCCAGCAGGTCAGGGTTTACATGGGTTTTCTTCTACTGATTACTCTTAACAAACTGCATAAGGATCTGCCAGTGCAATATGCAATGTCAGATCTGGGTCTACACGGTCGGACTTATGAGAAGGTATATACAGTAAAAAAAAACAGGTGGGGAGAGATTTACAAAATTATTTATATTTCAGGATCAGTTTTATGAATACATGTTTGCCCAGGCTGTCAAACTGGACTATAAAGTCTTGTTGGAGAACAAGTCAAAGTTTGTTTTAGTTCACTCATCATCTGGATTCAAACACTCTCTGAAAGGCAAGTGTGGATAAGATTGAAAAAGTATAGTTAAAAATTACAGCATTTAGGCAGTGTGCCATATTAATAACATTGTAGGCTCTGGGCAAAGCAATGCACTCCCAGCCCTACTATTCATTGATAATATCGGCATCATGATGCCCCTAGAAGCATGAGGCCATGGGCAACTGCCTACTGTGCCAATGTCTTAAGACGCTACTGATTCTAGGTCAGTAGAGTGCATCTTTATAATGGACATGAAGTCTATAGAGGTTATTGCAGCCAATAATTGTGAAGGACTAGTGTTGGGTAGATGCTACTTAAAAAGTCAAAATGGATCTTTACTATAAAAACACAACACAAACTTGTATTGAAATCTTCCAACATCATTTTTATAAAGGTGTTTATCCAAAACAATTGATATGAGTAAGTTTAATAAGAAAAGGGCAGAAATACAATTATGATATTTGCATTTAAGATGGTAGAAATGTAAAACCAATGATTGTTAAAAAAAATTTAATTACAGACATTTTAGGTACAAATTCTGTAATGGTATCTAGTCCTATAATGTAAGAAGTATCATTATTTATGTTTTAGTATGTCTTACTGCCCAAATAATGGCCTTGTGTAGTGTGTTCCAATGTCAGTTGAGCAATGCCCAAAACATAAAAATCAAGGCTGAGGTCTTACATCATAAGGCAGTAGTGATATGAGGATTGTAGATAAAAGCTTTTTAGTGATATCAACACTATAGATACAAGCTCTGTAGTGACATCAACATTGTAGATACTTGCTCTGTACTGGTATCAGGATTGTAGATACAAGCTCTTTAGTGACATCATCATTGTAGATATAAGCTCTGTAGTGATATCAGGATTGTAGGTACAAGATTATACATACAATTGCAGATGAAACTTCTATAGCGATGTATGGATTGTACATACAATTACAAATAAAAGCTCCAAAGTGATATCAGGATCGTACATTCAAGCTCTTAGGGATATCAAGAGTGTATGTACAAACTCTATAGTTATGTCAATTGTAGATGCAAGCTTGGTAGTGATGTTAAGATTGTGGGTACAAACATTACAGTGATGTCAGGATTGTAGATACAAGCTTGGTAGTGATGTTAGGATTGTGGGTACAAGCATTACAGTGATGTCAGGATTGTAGATGCAAGCTTGGTAGTGATAAGATTGTGGGTACAAGCATTACAGTGATGTCAGGATTGTAGATACAAGCTTTGTAGTAATGTTAGGATTGTGGGTACAAGCATTACAGTGATGTCAGGATTGTAGATGCAAGCTTGGTAGTAATGTTAGGATTGTGGGTACAAGCATTACAGTGATGTCAGGATTGTAGATACAAGCTTGGTAGTGATGTTAGGATTGTGGGTACAAGCATTACAGTGATGTCAGGATTGTAGATGCAAGCTTGGTAGTAATGTTAGGATTGTGGGTACAAACATTACAGTGATGTCAGGATTGTAGATGCAAGCTTGGTAGTGATGTTAAGATTGTGGGTACAAGCATTACAGTGATGTCAGGATTGTAGATACAAGCTTGGTAGTGATGTTAGGATTGTGGGTACAAGCATTACAGTGATGTCAGGATTGTAGATGCAAGCTTGGTAGTAATGTTAGGATTGTGGGTACAAACATTACAGTGATGTCAGGATTGTAGATGCAAGCTTGGTAGTGATGTTAAGATTGTGGGTACAAGCATTACAGTGATGTCAGGATTGTAGATGCAAGATCTATACTGATGTCAGGACTGTATGCATAACTGTATGGCAGAGATGCTGTCAGGAATTTTATTTAGAGGGGTTAAGTCACCCATACCTACCTTGGAAAGGGGGAACGGAACATTGCTAAATGGGAGCTGATGGGTGACAAACATTATTGTAAGGCACATCTAATTTAAAATGAGCACTTAGTGACTCTTATCACTTCTATGACAACAAATATATACAGCATCTACATACCTGTTTTTGCATTGGTAGTATTCTGTTCTCATCTGCCACTTCAAAGCCTCAAAAAAAGGTAAATTGTCTTTATGACCACCTTCTATCAGAATAGTCATCAGTTTATTCATTGCTTTTTTATGTTATGTGAATTCTGTTTTGAACTAAATCTCTTCTCACAGTCTGCTGCTTGTAATGGGAGAACCTCTGCAATTTTGGTCAATTTAAATAAATTTGGGAACTGGTCTTCGTGATATTTGAACATAACTACCATTTTGTCCCCTAGGATATTTCTAATGTAACATCACATTTGTTGCAAGACTTTATTCAGGAAGGTTGCAGCCTCTAAAGAATATGTTAACCGATGAAGCCATTTTGGTTCTTAAATGGATTGGCTTCATATTCTCAACTGAGAACACATAACCTTCCTACGTTTTGGCTCTTTCCTTAACCAGTTGTTGGTAATCAATCAAGCATCATGGAAGTTTGGTTCCTTTTTTTCTATTTCTCTACTTCCATTTCCTTGTACGAGTTGCTAACTATTTCTGTGCTGTCAGGTTTTGCAGTGCCTTCAGTTCAAAGTGGAACAAAAGAGCTTTCCTTTTGTATCTATTGTAACATAATCTTTTCATAAAGAAATTATCTTCCACTTAGAGATTATTAAAATTCACTTTTTGTAACAATACAATTCTGTTTTGGCTGATCACTGGATTAGTTTTTGTTATACCCCTCTAGGAGACAACTCAGAACCCATGGATAGTTTATGCAAAACCTGCAGCAGATCCCAATCATACAGATGCTTGTAATCAAACACTAAATCTACCTTAGTATAGCTGGATTAAGATTACTGCCAAATTGGATCACCATTTGAATTCATAATATTGTTAATTTTTGTCTGTTGCAATAAATTAAATAAAAAAACAGCACACCTTGGGCACAACAGTTGTGAAAATCCCATATAATTTGTGTGACCTTTCACCCACTGGTTTTGAGAAGTTCTGTGACTAACGTTTTCTTTTGCAAAAAACCTGTATTCCTATGGCCCCGCAGCATCTCTGCTATATTATATTTATACAAGCTGAATATTGATGTCTGTATTTTAGGTACAAGATTTTCAATGATGTAAGAATTTACATTAAACTAGGCAACTACTGTGGTAAAAAACTGCTGGTGCATACTTATATAACTAATGTATCTAAACTTCATCTCAATGAAAACAAAGGTTAAGTTGCTTGGACACAATGTTTAGGCTTTCATCTTTTACAATGTTTTGGCTTTCATTTCTTCTTTACAAGTAACTTCTCAAGTGGCATTGCTTGGTGACATGACATTGAAAACCAAAGAAGAGTCTCTTTGAACATGAAATTCATAAAATCAAAATTTCCTTAGCAAGAGTGTAGTGATAAAGCAGAAAAATGTTAACTATACAAAATGTACACTACTGTCTTAATTCTGTACTAGTATCTCAATACTCTTTTTATTCATATTGTAAGCGCACACCATTGTGTATACATCATGATCTGACAAAGTTCGTGGTCATTTTAAGTAACTCATCATTGTTCAAGCGTAAATAAAACCAAACATGTTCTGATTTACATTATTATTAATGAGCATCGCATGGTTGTTCAGACTTTGAGTTATTTGTGGTATCAACATGACTTGTCTTGTAGGAGGACTTTTCCTAATTTGTCTATGTTCCTTTTCAAATATATTCACAAGTTCTGTGGTCAAACTATATTTATTTTTAGTTTGTATCATTGGCAATGGCTGTAGAAAATTTATCAGACTTGTGCCAAGCGGGGGACATTAGTTTCCATTTAAGGATTTGAGGAGGTGACTCTGAGGTTAGCATACTAGACTTGTGACATAAATCCAATACTGGAATTGAATCAGCCTGGTTTGGTTATTCCTTGGACAAGGCACTTTACTTCAGCTGCCTTCACACAGTGTTGCCAGTGTGCTATAAACCATCAAACCAATCATACACTACAGATGTATCTTACTGGTTTTACTTCTGTGTTATTAGTACAACTAAATTTGTGATAAATAATTAAACCACTATCTACAACTAAGAATTATCCAATACAAACTTTTTATTCATGAAATCTAGAAAAATCTTCATTAAATCAGGATGCAGCCAGCTTTGCAGATTCATTATTTGTAAATATGTATATCATACTTTTCTAGAAGTTCTTCAGGACCCATCCATTGCCTCAAAACTAGCTGACACAAAAGCAACAGGAGAAGTAAAGGTCTTAGAGGAGTTCTTCCAGTGGCTGCAAAATGATCCTGACAGGGCATTCTATGGGTGAGTTGTTGAAAAGGATTGATCAAGGGACCATACATTAAGTAGCATTATCTTGTCTATGTTAAAAAAATTTGATTGAATACATGTTATTTGTTAATCATATATGACTTAAGATTTAATTCATACAACCGATGCTAATAGGAGATGAAGTTGATGTGAGTTATGTGCATTGATGTTATCCTCATTTGTCAGTCTGTCTGGCCCTCAGACAAAGAATCTGTTATTTCTCTTGTATGCTAAGCATAGACAAGATACAGGGATCACTTTTCTAGCTGTGTTGTTGTAGACATCAACTCAGTCTGACAATTATTTGCATTGTCATGAAATTTGATGGGTGTACTCATCTTGGAGAATACTACTCACATGCAAAATTAGGTCACATTGACTTATTCTAGAACCACTCTGGTGGCCAAGTGGTTAGAGCGTCTGCCTCGGATGCAGGAGGTCGCGGGTTTTAACCTAGGTCGAGTCATAGCAAAGAGTTACAAAAATGATATTAACAGCTGCCTCACTTGGTGCTCAGCATTAAGAGGTTAGTGTTAGGACTGGTTGGCCTGGTGTCAGGATAATGTGACTGGTTAGGACATCATGCTACATGTCTGAGACATGATGCCCCAGTGCTAGACATCACTATAAACTGCCACATTGGTTTTTTGTGGCATCTTTTTTCCATATTTTCAGCTAGTTTGAAATCCACTTTAGATAGTCATTTCCTGTTGGATCGACTGGAAGAAGTAGAGCGTGTGAAAACAGCAATTACTTTGTTGCCTCTACCATTTTATTGCCCAATGTATCATACACAACTGTTACAGTTACATACTACTGGTTAGTTGGCATTAATACCAAAAGAGGAAGCTTGTGAAATCCAGTAGATGTCATTAGTGCAAAGCACTCAAATATCAGATTGATCCATTGATGTGTAGATGGCTAACATATCCACCTTGGCTAGCACAGATGTTTATGGGTTGTATATTGTGGTTATATGTATTAACAAAGTGCATTGTTCTATGGGTTGTATATCTGATATATATATATATATATATATATATATATATATATATATATATATATATATATATATATATATATATATATATACATATATACACACACACAAAGGCACAGGTTTATTGTACTGAGTTGTACTTTTGTGTGAATGTATAGACACATGGCATAGGTGTATTGTGACAGTTATATCTTATGTATAAATTATACTTTATTGTATGTATACAGGGGCAGTGGCCGAGTGGTCTTGGTCTAAAGCCTGACCGTTACGGATCACTGCCATCTCACCTCTGTTTGCGTGAGTTCGAGTCCAGACTTGGCTAAAGTGGGTAAGTGAGAAAGCCTGCCAGTAGCTTCTCGTGGGTTGGTGGTTCTTCCCTTTGTTTTCCAGGGTTCTTCCTCCACCATTAATACTGGCCACCATGTATAGCCTATCTTGTGCTGAAAAATGGCATTAATCCCTACTACAACTACAACAACTTATTGTATGTATAGATACATGGCACAGGTTATATTGTACAGAGTTGTACATTTGTTATAAGGCAGAGTTATGTTCTATTCATTGTACTTAATGTTATATATGCACATGTGTGACACAGGTATATAGTACTCTAGGTTGTACATTGCAATATATATATAGGCAATTGTAATGTGAGATATATAGACACATGGCACAGGTGTATCATTTTGCCCAAATTCATGTTGCATCTTTCTTTTCTCTCCAGAATCAAGCCTATAGAGAAGGCAGCTGACCAGCTGGCTGTAGAAACTTTACTAGTTTCAGACGAGCTGTTCAGGTAGACATTACATGCATTTGGTTTATTTATTGTACTAATTTTAGATGAGCTGTTCAGTTTGACATTCCATTATATTACATGCAGTAAACTAATTTTCGTTACTAGTTACTCAGGTAGACATTACATTACATGATTTAAGTTTATTTGTGTTACTAGTTCAGATGAACTGCTCAGGTAGACATTACATTACATGCATTGGGTTTATCTTTGTTAATACAATGAAAATGGCTGTACTTTATTTACAAGATCATTTCAGCAGTCACTTTTATGACTTGATCTTATTGGCCTCTTTAAATTTCCCATAGTTCCTGTTGAAAGTTTGTGTATTAACTGTCACCTGCTGACCATGGTTAACATCCTGATAATTCTGAGTAAAACAGTGCTTACTTGATGGAACTAATGTTTCCTATGCTTGAAAGGAACATCTGTGAACGAAAATGACCTATCGTAGGGTTTGTACTTTCAAATTTGCAAATTCTAGGCAAGCATCTTTGTCTGATAGTAAGCCCAATCTTTGTAACCTCAGATCAAGGTCTCACAAGTTACTAGTCCATAAGTCTTAGGATTGGTGTCCATTTTGGCATTGCAGACTCTTGAAAAAAGCTCAGAAAATACTAAATACAAAAGATACTTTAATATAATGCATACATGGCAACCATTAGGCTGTTGGTGTAATCATTACACATTTTTTTTCACTAGATTTCGCTTTAAGTGTAAATGTACTTAGATTACGCTTTTTCAGTATATCCTCCTTCCCCCCCCAAATTTAATTTGTTTTCTAATTTTTATTAATATCCCACTAATTACACAAAATGTATTCTGGAAAAGATGGCTTCTGTGTAACTGTTACATAAAAGTACACTTGTCTGTAGACTAGCGGTAACCTTACTTAGTGTTATGTTCTACATATAGCAGCTGCTCTATTTCCAAGAAGACCTCTTTTCTATTTATAGAAACTGTCTGACTTAGGACAAAACAGACTAGTTTCTAATTCTTTATCTTTGCTCACACATTCTTTTTTAAAAATAATGGGAGGTACAGAACAATTCTGTAGGAATTTGGGGAAAAAGTTGTCCTGTTCTAATCGATGTGTATGTTACAGCAAAAATGTTTCTCATATTATTTTCCAGATGGATTAGAAAGATATATAAAAAAAACAGAAAAAAATCTCGAAGATAAATACATGAATAACACAATATAGCTATTCTAGGGTAGCTTCACACCCATTGCAGGCTGTGTGGGAAGGATTTTATTATTGGTCATAGTGTAAAACAAAGATGCCTTGAATTAGCTCGTTTTGCTAACTCCAATACTAAGGTAACTTCTTTTTTTTTTACAGCAGAACTAAATTGTGGAAACGAATTTTATAAATTTTATAAATGTAGTGATGTTATTTACCAAGCTCTTAATAAAATACTGACTAAAAACTAGTGGTATAATAGTTTTGGTCCTTTGTTCAAATGGATGCTTCCTGACACCAAAATTGCAGAAAATATACATTTGTTTTGTGTGCATTGAATTTTATTGTTATATGTGGATTACACTTTTTCTGCTCAGATTACTCCTTTTGTCCACTTAAATTTTCCTCGCCAGGGGTAGGCATGTATGATAATGGTAGTCTCTTGTGAATACAGCAGGTATGGCACATTGTTATGGTAAACATGTCAGGCAGGATTATGTGGCATGGTAAGTTCATTTAAAACTGTTATATTTAAGACCTTACTTTTTTTCCAGATGCATCATGACCACATGTTCATCTACCAGTTAGATTTTGGACATATTATTTTACTTCTGTTTCATTACCAGGTCATCAGACTTCAAGCAGAGGAGAAGATATGTCAACCTTGTTGATAAAGTCCGAGAGAGTGGAGGTGATGTTAAAATATTTTCCAGTCTTCATGTCTCAGGAGAACGTAAGTAAATATGTATGGAGTTGTTTTCTTCAATAAGGTTATTTTTTATCTACTTTAAAGTTTTTGTGTCATTGTAAAAGATTTACCAAGATGTTTGTATTACTTCTTTTTACAACAGCTGTTATCATTTCCTGTGACAGAGAGGTCAAACAGGTAACACTTTTTTTCTGACATGGCAGCATTAACATTGATCTCAATTAACATTGCCTAGGTAACTTTTCTTTTCAAATATGTTACCCAATCATATACCACTACCTTGCATACCCAATCTTCTCAGGCTAAAACTAAGTTATCTGCCCACTTAGGTGACAGTTAACATTATGTCCCCTTTATACAGAGATTGCCATCAAATGTTGTATTTTCTTGTGCAGAGTTGCATGTTCTCAACAGAGCAGCCTTCCAATACACACACAAGTAATTTGTAAGTCTTTGACCTTAAAGCAACATGGAAGGGTGGTTTCCACCTATAAATTTACAACTTTTGTTTCCTTTCATTCTTCAAAGACAAAGATTCAGTATCATCACTTTGCTATCCTCACACATTTAGGCACCCTTAGTATGTACCTGTATGGATTGCTAGATGGCTTCTGTTCTTACAAATATCCATATCTTAACCTGAGAGTCCTTCACCATCAGATTTCCTCAATGCAATAATAACAGTCGTCTATTGCAATGATATTCTTTCTTGTCCCTATGGCACCTGAAACTTTGCTCATAGAAACAATGAACATTTCAGGAATGGAAGAACCTCACTTGGATTATGGGTAGTCACTTGCAAATACATTTGAGTTCACAGTACTGATGCGAGCACACAAGGCTGGGATGCACTTCTCCTTCCTTCATACCAAGAGGACAAAGCTCACTTGAGATTGCCCATTACAGATCAGTATTCTGGAGATGAACTGATATGAAAAAGCATTCTATTGGTGGCAGGAGAATGTACAAGGAAGGGCATTCTTATGTCACATCAATAGTATGGTGAATTGTCTCAAAAGGCAAGTGGGGATAAAAACCTCTGCAGACTTCTTTGGGATTCCTCTAAGTTAATGTCTTTAACAAGTGGACATGTTCATCATATTCCATGCTGTCCATTGAATATCAATGCAAGCAGAATGGTCACTTATCCCTTGGTTTTCACTCATGTGCCTGCTGGGATTGACCAATGGCAGATCATTTGACAATGAGGGATTGCAAAACTGCCCCAAATCTGAAGGCCTTGGTATTTGACACTCTTTTCATAAATTACAACAGATTGGGCACATATGCTAACTACCAACAAACCCATTTTCCAATGTGATACAGATAGCAAGAGAATAAGATTGTAGCCTGAACCAGATTGCTCCACTCAAGTATAAAAAATTGTGGATTAGTGACCTCATCAGCATAGTGGTCAAAATCCCTAGGAAAAAGATACGTTTCCTCATCTGCTCAAACAACCATAATAATAGGCACTGCATTACAATCCAGAGTTGTAGAACGAGCACATATGTATCATATTAAACAAACTTATTATCAAGTGGTGGAGAAAATTGCTAAAGTTAGATATCCCCTTTCCTATGCCGCCAAAGTGTACAAGGGAATAGGATAACACATTGAGTTGCTGATTGCATCAATACCTTGGTTATGGGTTGGCTCTATGGCCTTAAACTAAGATACAGAAAATAAATGTTTTGTAAAATTTAACAAATAATTTATTTCCTTTGAATACAAAGTGAAAATTTACAAAGAACTTGTAGTGTTGTTAACTAAATCCCAAATAGTCACCAAGTCCAAATGTATGAAGTTTCAAATGAATTCCATTGGTATTCCAATACTGAATGAATAGATGTGCCTTTGCCTGGAGTGTGATCATACACCAAGTCTTTTTGATGAATCACAGTAATGTAATCCAAAGTATCCTTGTCTGAATTAGCTCTAACTGCAAATTAATGTTCCAGTCCATTAACATTAAAATTGTTGAGCACTTTGCAATTCCAGTGAGTAATAGTTTGAATAAATAAATCCACTCAAAATAAAAATTGAACACAATAGTAAGACATTTTCTGAAGCAAGAATGAATATTCCTAATGTAAACAAGATTATATACCTATTTACTTAACCTAGGTTGGAGGTACCATTTCCTGGAAATACCGTCAACTGAATGGGAAATTTCCTTTCTGAAAGTGTCAAAATCAAGACTATATCTTAAACTCAAACTGAATTAAACATGTTTACAATTGATAATATGAATATTTAATCTGTACTCATAGAGGAATATTAGCTATGTATTATGCTGTTTAGAAAACAAATGCCATTGGTCAGGTACACCATTATTTGATTTTGGACAAAGGTCAAGTACATAATACTGATATGCATAATCTATAATTCTGGAAAAATGCCAACAAACAATACAAATTAAATGCATAAACAAGTAGCTAACTCCTTACTTTGTCTCTTTGACAAGACATAGCATGGTGACATGATCATCAAAACCTGAATCATGGAATTATGGCTTAGTGCCCAGAGTGGATTTATTATGAGTTATAACCTGGCTGGATAAGATGTTTTTTAATGGCCTATTTTAATGTAGTAAGATTGGGTAATATAAAGAAACCAATTTTGTCTAGTAAAATGTTTCTAAAATAATACTTATCTGATCATAATACACTCGAAACCTCAGGCAGTTGCATCCATATGGGTATCATGCCTCCTCCTGTCATAACTTACATATACATGAGAGAGATCACTGTCACCTAGCTGGGCAGATAACTTTTAGCTTTTCAGCTAAATATTTTAATCTGGTAGGGCTGGATGTTTTAGGTAATGGTTCCTAAGGTATTACAATTGGGAATTATTAATAAAAATTTTTACTTGAAATGCCCTGCAGCTTTTGTCAACTCTGTTTTGGAATAAGCTTATTACTTGTTTTGCTTATAACCTTCCTAGCTCAAGAGCCATATTTTCTTGCAATTTGATATGAATATTGTCCTATAGACTTTCAAGTTCAATTTACAGATTTACCTACTCCATTATTGGTAAGAGTTAAGACTTGTCAGTCAAATTCTTTGCTTAACATGGAAATTTGTTTGTTGAATTTTTAGAGCACTCCAGCACAAAGAGGCCATTTAGCGCCAAATTTGTAATGTTGCACCCTATTAGCATAGCTCAAGAACAGTGAAGTTTTTACTGTTAGATTTTAGGATAACATCCTTCCCATAGACCTAGGTATGGCTTTGTGTGTCTACACCATTTTGGACAGTTATAACTCTTCTTCCCAAACAGCTTCACACTATTACATTGCTTTTATGATTTAGAGCTCAAGAACCATTTCTCATTTTCTGATGCAATTTGATATAAACATAGTTTCTTCTACTCAACCTAATTTCTACATAGGATTGTGCTTGCATTGACTGGAGTTGCTTCTACTCATTTCATATCTTTATAAAGGATTTTGCTTGATTAACATGTACCTAATGTAGTTTCTTCTACTCAACTTCATTTCTTTACATCAGCTATTGCTTGAATCGACAAATACCTAATGGAGTTCTACTCAATTCCATATCTTTACATTGGAAGTTGCTTGAAATGACAAGTACTTGATTTTCTTCTACTCAGTTTTATCTCTTACACTAAACAGTTTCTTTTACTCAACTTTATTTCTTTACACTGGCAGTTGCTTGAATTGACAAGTACCTAATTGAGTTTCTTCTACTCAACTTTCTTCGCACTGGAAGTCGCTTAAATTGACAAGTATCTAATTGAGCTTCTTTACTCAACCTATCTATACACTGGAAGTTGGTTAAATTGACAAGTACCTAATTGAACTAATTCAGATCATCCCCATATCTTAACACAAGCAGTTGCTTGAATTGACAAGTACCTAAAGGAATTGGATTTTAATGTCCCCAAGTTAAAGTCAGCTTCTAATAACTATGGATTCCCAAGATGAGTTCCAGTTTATAGCCCAGTGGAGCAAACTTTGCTATGCACCCATTGCTAACAGCTTGGTAAATGTAGCCCTTTGCTATGCACCCATTGCTAACATTTTGGACTTTTTCTTATATACCATTTAACTTTATAAGTCCACTCATTTGGATGACTTGTGCACTTATCCATGGAAAATATTCTCAGATTTTCTAATTTTAGTTTATAACTATTGCATAAATTAGAGTATTAACATAACAAGCACATCCTTGGAGGGCAGGTGACTTTCTGAAGAGCAGTCTTTTGTGATAATGAAAAAATGTTTCATGGTAATTACCAACATTTCTTGAAGACTAATATGTTAATATTGATTTTATTTGTGATATCTTGTATGCATTGTATGTGCAAATTTTTATAGATACATGAACTTCCTGCATTGACTGCATGACACAGTTTATTCCTACATGGAATGATGGCATTATTTTGCAAAAATAATTTAACTTGTTTATTTTCATTAATATTATATTTTATTCAGTCTTTTCATGATCTTCTTTCCACAGAATTAGGCCAATTATCAGGTGTAGCTGCCATACTACGATTTCCCATGCCTTGTGAGGATGAAGATTCAGATGAAGATTAGGCTAATGATAACTGAAGCAAAACAGATCTGACTTGGCTGTTAATAATATAAAATGATACAAGTTGGATCTCTGTACCTGTGGCAATTTTTGTTTTATTCTCCAAAAATATATTTATTTCTTACATGTATGATCATTATTCAGCTCGTTGTCATGGCAATAAAGATAATGATCCAATTCTTTATTGCATTTCAGCATTTGCATTATCTGCCCATCATTCCATAATCTGTGACCCCCCACCAATAATAAGTTTTAGCCAAATTTTGCCATTTTTTTTGTTTCTTTTACCAAGAAAAAATAAATACCTTTCCTAATATCAGTATCACTTCACCTATATTAAATACCCTAACCTTCCCTGCTGTGATTTTGCTGTCCAGAAACATTTTCCTTAAATTCAGATATTTTCCTGGCAAGTTTAACTTGGCCAGAAGCTAATGCATCATCTCTTCCACACAGATAAAATGCATTTCTTCAATGTCTGATACTGCTGCTTTACAGAATGAGAATAGACTTATTTGTGGTTTTTATTTCAGCCCATTCCACACTGAACATAATGAACTCCTTTTTTAAATTTATAAGTAGCTAAATATCTGTATAAAACTTTAGAACCTTTTAGCTAGCACTAGACTTTATTTGCTTCTTCCAAATTTCTTTTCACATCATGATGGTCTGTCATTTTGAAAAAGAAAACAAACTGCTAACTGCTTCCCTTTGATGCCTGCAGACACTTTACCAGTTTAAACAGGAATCAATGAATAAGCATTTCTTTGACATTGATCAAAAACCTTTTTTTTAAAAAAAGAAAATTCAAAACTGGAAAGAAATACCTAGATGTAATTATTAGCCATTTTGGCTGTTCTCTGTACTCTTGTCGAAATGATTAGTATTTGTGGGGTTTCATCTGTATGATAAGCAGGTCTAGAGTAGATAAAAACAAAAATGTCACTGAAGTGTGAAAAATGATGTCACTATGTGTTTGGTCAAAATAGTAGGTGTAATCTTTATACACATCCAGATTGCAATTTTGAATGGTGTTGGTGTAGGGCACATGATGACAAAAATGTAGCAAACCAGGTAGCTACCGTTAAAGTCATTAAAGTATCATTATAATGACAGTGTTGGTATGGTTGAGTAGACATGTAATAGTGTCAAAGAAATTGAGGATGCAGAAAGAGAATTAGTGAATATTCAAAAGTCATTGAAGTGTGATAATTGGATCAACCTGAACCAGTTTTGATATAAGCCAGTTATCTTTGAGATATAGGGTCAAAGATGTTGGAGTTGTAACAAATGGCTGAAAATACAATGTCAAGTGTGAAGATTTTGTGGAATTTACATTTTGGTTTATAAGGTTCATTTATATCTACATACCATATGAAAGTACAAAAGTTAATCAAGCATACAAAAAAGGACAGTAACAGTTTTTTTAACTACTTTCACAAGATGCACCTGAATTCACTATTCATAAGTGTAGGTTAAACTGGGTAAGATGCTGAAGAGATAATGGAATATTGTGAGGGTGGCAGATTGACAAAACATGACCACCTCTTTTTCAGCAAGGGGTATATGTATTGGACATGTCAAGCACTGATGATGCAGTTAAGCACATGTAGGACTTTATAAAGTTGTTGCAATGTGAGCTGACTTCACACCAGGTCTATCATAACAAAAAAATGTACAATCATGTCACCTATATGTTGCATTTTGGTGCATTCATGAAAAAAAAGATTGGGAGAGGGTATTCACTTAAATTATGTGAAAAACAATTTAAATACAATGCATTATTTAAGAAATGTGAGGCAGAA
This sequence comes from Potamilus streckersoni, assembly GCA_016746295.1. Classification (NCBI taxonomy): domain Eukaryota; kingdom Metazoa; phylum Mollusca; class Bivalvia; order Unionida; family Unionidae; genus Potamilus; species Potamilus streckersoni. The sequence goes on along the minus strand of JAEAOA010001782.1, from coordinate 704,577 downwards.
AAAAAACTCATGTTTGAACTATTGGAGATTGTGATCTTTCTTGCTTTTTTTTCTTGGGACTTGAAATCCTGCTTTAATGTAACTTTGTCATGCTTATAATATCCAACAGCACAAACACTATAACCTATAATTACATTCATCATACAAGTAAGATATTGCTGTAAGTATTGAACCAAGCATTGGAAAACTACCTCACAGAGATAGTAGTTTTAAACAAAATCCTTATTGAAGTCACATTACTAGTTTGTGTTTTGTTTTTAAAAAACAACTGTGCAGATAAATAAAAACAATAAAAAAAGAGACAGTGATCACAATAAGTCTTGAACCTTGACATTCCTTCTTACAGCATTTGAAAATCCTTCTTTGAAATGGAACCATATATCCGTCTTGAGTACATTCCTATTCTCTGGAAAATCTGTTAAGAAAAAGAAATAGAACTCCTTAAAACTAGGAAAATGGTAATAAGTTCAAAACAGAGAAGGAATAAATTATTTGCTGTACTGAAATGCCTACTCAAAGTACATGTATTATACTTCATTCATTTATGGATGCTAGGGAAGTAAAACTATGTGCTGACCATGACATAACAAAGTATTTACTTGCTTATAAGACCAGTCCAACTGCAAGCACATTAGGTAAATCAAGATCATTGTTATTTGCAGTTTGTCTTATTTTGCACTCAAGTATATAATTACATTGCATATTAGTATAGGAAACTGCACTATACAAGCTTTTAGTACTTTATGTGAGTTTAATGATGTGTACATGATATACAAACACATGGACAAAAAAGTGATTTGTATACATCATATTTACTGTATTTCTTGTCCCATCATCATCATCAGAGATGAGAATATATATATATATACATATACACATACATTCATATATATATATATATATATATATATATATATATATATATATATATATATATATATATATATATATATATATACACACATACACATATTTTACACCTATAATAAACTTAAGCAACACCTTTTGAACTCTCTTTGATGTCTAAGGTTGTCTTCAGAATAACTCTTCCAAAGAAATCCCTCATAGGCTGAAATTAAAAACAATAATTTTTGCTGTAAAATTAAATTTATTAATTATAATTTTTATTTTTTTAAAATTATCTTTCAGTGATTTGCTGCTCCAACCATTAATCAAGCTTCACATAATTTTGCCCTAATGTCAAAATACTTTGCAAGAATTAAGATTTTGCATCTCCTTGCCTATGAAGCTTGTCAGTAATACCAGGATTTGGGCAGATTATGCACTCAAACAATACTACAGTCAATAATGAGGACAACCTAAATATATCATTTTTTTTCTTGCTTTTTGAAGAACATTGTATGCATCTAAAATCCTGTTTTGTCTGGTAAAATAAACTCCAAGGGAAAAAAGAAACAAAAAAACTGGACATTAAAATTAATTTTGACTTTCCAACTGCATTACCTCCCTTGACTGAGGCTTGTTATTTTTGCATTATTCTATAGCATGTTCACCAGCCACTGAAGTGTCATTTAAAGCAAAAGCAATCAACAGTATATGGTTACAACTTGTGATAAAAACACAGCTATAGGTAAGATTATGCTAAACTGGATATTTGCTACCTGGAACTAATTGCATTTTTTTAAAATAAAATATTTTGTGAATATTATAAAAACCTGATTCACTTTTAATCATCATGATATAAATCTTTCTGAATGTCTTGAAGAGCTTAGCAATTAATTTAATTATATATTCAAGTGACTTTATAAAAGACCCTCAAACCCTGACACGTCTGTCTCAGTAAGGCAGTTGATTTCACTTCGCAGTAGCATTCAATTTAAATTTAGCAGGATTATTTGTTATTATACAACCTATCATGAATTCCATACACTATAACCTCTTTGTTAGCCTGTTATAACATGTCACTTCTGCATACATGTCAGTGCTAGATAATTCCTGCACCAACTGTTATGAGAGGCATACTTCAAATGCAAATATTTTCAACATTAATTATGATAATTAAGATTGTTTTCAGATACAGAAAATTCAAAAATAAGTTTAAATAGAAACCTCCACATAATAACTTTCAATGTGTCTTTTTATTCTTCAACTGAAGACTAATAAAATTTTTGTTTGAAATTTTTTTTTAAATATTTCACCAAATATAATGGCTATTATAGGGTGAATCCAAATGGGAAGAATTTTATTCTAGTCAGCAGATTATGAAGCACCAATCTAATACCTGAATAGAGAAAATATGAATGATCGTTAGATCTCAATTTTCATAAGTTCATTTTTGCATATATTTAATGACAACAGTGAGGAGAAAACATAATTCTGAAAATATAACTTTCCTAAGTTTGAAGTGGAGTAATTTTCAAAATCGCTTTTCAACTTACAAATCTAAGTCTACTTGTGAGATAATCTGACATTGTAAACAATTCTAATGCATGGGTTGTTTATATGCACAAAACCAAGTGATATTAAATGATTTCTAGACATTTTTATCTGTCATGCAAGTACCATTTTTTTTTCTGCCCCCCCCCCAACAGAGATTGGATGAAATCCTAGCTTGGGGATAAGACCAGACTGACCAATAGACGGAAAGTCATTCAGAAGAGAATCCTGGAAGACATGTGCCATCATTATTACAAAAAATATAATTTTGTTAAAGCTAACAAATCTTCCTTCTTGTTATAAATACAGTGAATTAGAACTCTTCTAGTGGAGAATTTTCCCAATACAATTATTTTTTTAAAAATCATTTAGCATCCATTACCTTGTCTTCCTCCTTAATAATTGGCTTGGCCTGCAGCTTCTGTCTGTGATTAGGAATCAAAAGGCCTTTCTTGGAGTTTTCATTTTCAAGCTTTTCCTCATTGCTAAAAAAATGTCAAAAAGATGTAAAGAATATGTGCATGATATGGCATTTCATTGTAGATATCAGTCTCAGACCTACAGGGAATGTAAATAAGATGTAATGATTATGTGTATGATATGGCATTTCATTGTAGATATCAGTAACAGGTCTGACATATATTTTGATATGCAAGACACAACTCCATAAATGGGGTAAACCCCTCCCAGAACCAATATTTTCAATTACTATTTACAATATTGTTTAAATGTGTGACCAGTCTGTAAACCATTTACAATACTGTTTAAATGAGACCAGTCTGTAAACCATTTTTAATATTGTTTAAATGTACAACCAGTCTGTAAACCATTTTATCGAAGCATATGTCTAAACAAGGTCATGCTGACATCTCCTATTTAAACAAATACCATATATACTCACAAACAATTGCAAATTGCACAGAGGCATATCTGCCATCAACTGCCATGTAGATTTAGTATATGCAGTTTACTAGCAGTAATTAAAATAGAACACAAACCCAGACCTGATGGTGAATTATGTGACAGTAGATCAGAGTCTATGTTGCTTTCATTTGGACTCTACTCTAAGGCAAGCGTGTACAGTATTAGTTTTCATTTGGACTCCATGTACAGTATTAGTTTTCATTTGGACTCCATGTACAGTATTAGTTTTCATTTGGACTCTAAGGCAAGCGTGTACAGTATTAGTTTTCATTTGGACTCCATGTACAGTATTAGTTTTCATTTGGACTCCATGTACAGTATTAGTTTATTACAATTGGTTGCATTGGAGCATGAACTTGTTTTTCAAATTGGAATTGCTTACCTCTATCTCTTTCAAATTTGCATTGCTTACTTCTATTCATCTATCCATTTCTCTATTTCCAAATACAAAGTAAAAAAACAAACATCTACTAAATGTAATTCATTGAATTTCAGATCTTTTTGGTATAACTGCAAAATCCAACATGAGAACAATTGAGTCAGATGAGTAATGTAAGACTTATTCTGCTAGATTGTAACATTTTGAAAGTACTATGTGCAAGGTAATTTGTTCATATAAACTGGTGTATAATATGATAACCAAGTTGCAGGTTATAATCACTACAGAAAAAGTATAAAAAAGACAAAATATTCACTAAAATTAAAATTGTTTGAAAAAAAAGAAAATATGGTTATCATACAGATTATGAAAACTGCCAAAATTACAGTAATAAAATAACAGCAGACTGAAATTACAGTGATAAAATAACAGCAGACAGAAATTACAGCAATAAAAAAACAGCAGATAATCATAACCTGATTAATGATGACTTGGTACAAACCAATCAAAATAGTGTTGTACCAATCAAAATCCTATTTTGAAATCATGTGATGTGATACAGTCATGGTGAACAATAGATATTCTCCACTAATGATCTGAGGAAAACAGAATCATTCACATAAAGGAATGCAAGATAACTCTTTTTCCCATGTCAATGCATGCAGAGTACTGTGAATTTATTTTTTATGGCTATTAATTTCTGTTGTCATGACAAAAATAACACTGTTAGCAAAATATGGATGCCCATGTGTGTCTATGTATGTATGTTTTTGTGTGTGTGTGTGTGTATACATATATATATATATATATATATATATATATATATATATATATATATATATATATATATATATATATATATATATATATATATATATATATATATATATATATATATATATATATATAGTTACCTCTCTTGATGTTGATTTCTAGATGCCTCGCCACGCCTCATTTTTTCTAATTCAATCTGTGGAAGATATTAGTACATTAGCAAATTGATAGAACTTAGGATAAATTTTTATTTTCTTACAGCCTGAAATCTCTAGTTTTGTAAATTTAAAAATGAATGAACTCTCACCACCTATCATATGAGCAAACTTGACTGTCTGCATGGACATGTAAAATACTGCTTCCTGATACACCTCTCCCTTAACTCATGCACAATGGGGTCTAAAAACATAGACCACACTATAAGGTCGCAAGTTGCTGCCTAAAAAAATTAGCTAGACATGGAGAAAACCATGAGGGGGGTGAGAACTAGGCTGTTTATGATGACTGAATCCTTGTTTTTTTATTGTCAAAAATAATTGTTAATAAAATGATATTTCTGTATAAATTTAGTTTATTTTCAAAATGTCCAACATCTGAAAGATCGTTTACATTATTCCAACTGGTTTCAGCAACCATCAGGTGAAAACGGAAACATTTGTGTATAATGTCACTGCTTTGCTGATTAGTCTGGTCCCTGGAGTCATATAGAACAGTGAATCTATGAAGCAGGAAAGCAAACTAACTGTTGATACACCAACAAACAAGATTTTTTTTAAAACTTGCGACATTTATTTCATGAGACAATTGTCTACATCTCCGTCAAAACTCAATATTTTTTTTATTGTACAATACCAATGCCAGGATTTCATTGCAGTACAACTTCTGGTAATCCTTTAGGATATATCTAACTGCCAATTCAGGAATTCTTTGAAACTTGTTTTTCCACAATGGTCCTTATCTGTGAAACAAAACTTTATTTTACAAAGTATTTATTTCGCTTGGTTGCCTTGCTATCATTGATCACAATTATGATCGAGTTTGTTGATTTACGGTGGTATAATTATATTATGTACACAATAACATTTATAACAGTATTTGACTGATCAATGGAAATGAGTTCACCAGATATTGCAACTGGGGCTGCTACATCTAAAGCATGAAGGATTTACATAACGTTTAACTTTTCTTTTATTCTACCACCTTTATTGGATTCAAAACATGTAATTAACATGATAATACAATGGAGGTCAACTTTTTAATTGAGTGCAACAATACAACAAATACTTTCATAAATCCGATGTCAAAATATGGTCAGAGTATAGCTGTTATAACAAGTTGGCACATTTTATGTTTAATACACACTGCATTTATGATGTTTACATTTTAAAGGAACTAAAAGACGGAGCTAAATGTGCAAATGTTATTAGATTATTTATTAATGAAATTTGTTTAATATATCATAAAACTACTATTGGAAAAAAAAAATGGAATTATGAGTGACTTTGGTGAGTGATTTAAGGGTAGCACCTCTTAATTCTAAAATGAATATTTATATATCATTTAAAGCAAACATCCTGATTATTTCAAAGAATGCCTTATGTCAGGTAGCTTTTATTAGCACATCATTTCTTTCCTTCCAAACTTCAGTTAGATTGTAAGAATGATGAAATTTATGATACAAAGCAGCATTGGGTTTTGAAGGTGAATATTAATGCAGCTAAACAACAATTAACAAGAATCTTTCAGAGGGACTGATACTCCAATTTCTAAAAAAAATTTCCGGCTGTTGAAACTATCTCTGATATTGTGAATTGTTAACAAGAATTTCCTCTGGCCATTGTGATATACATACTGGATGTTGGATTAGCACCATTTTTATTTAGAACCAAGTAGCCATCATTGAATTCTTTTGGTGAAAACCTCATATCTGGGCTATTCTATTTAAACATACGTGGTATCCAGAGAAGGCAGTTTTTTTTTTTAAATATATGCCAGGTTCATATTCAAATGGTAAGAAATTTCTAAATTGCATAGAAGAGTGAGTTCGCACTTAAAAACTCCCTTCCCTAGGTCCCATGTATGTTTTAATGGGACAGACCTAAGTATTTCGACTGATTCTGGAGATATGTGATACTTTGTGGCCATTCCAACACCACCACCACCTTCAAGGCAATTTTCCATATAAATGTTGTGTGTGTGTGTGTGTGTGTGTGTGTGTGTATATATATATATATATATATATATATATATATATATATATATATATATATATATCAGACCTCTACTTTCTGTGGTTTGTGGCCAGGTGTTTTTGAACCCAATAATGGTTTCTCATTGCTCTAAGAGATCACTGGAGCAAAATGACAGTGATGGCTGTATGAATGAAAATGAGCAAGATACAGTGATCTTAACACTCACAAGTATTTTATAACTGTTTTGAAAAGTTCACTCAACTAAATTTGTTGATAATAATAAAAATATTAATAATAATAATAATAGTAACAACAATAAAGGTAATAATAATAACAGTAGTAGTAGTAATATCAGATAGTGCATGGTATTTGTTCAAAAGCCAAATCTGAACAAAGGCCAGCTTAGCCTATAGCCATGGATGGGTGCTATTACTAGACTGGAATGTACACACTGTGAATCAACTGTTACACCCAAATATCACTTATGCAGTTTGTTTACTTTCACCTAACCTCTTGCAAATATTTCAACATCAAATACTTCTGAAAATTAGATACTGTTTAATTGTACTTTGCAATCTGGTTGTGGTGTTTGCCTAAATCAGAATAATGGCTATAAGCATTTATGTAGGTACTGATAAAAACCTGTGTAGCAGTGAGAATTAGCATATCCAAAATGATATGGTCGGAAGTAATGACCAACATAGGTGGATGCACTATTTAAAGAATCATACAAATATTTGGGAAAGAAGGAAAGTGGGTAGGAGCTGAGAAACTTATTTATAGTACAAATCACATAGTGTGCAGTCTAAGTCGATTTTAGCAGCTACAAGTGTCATTTTGGAGAATCTGATTACACAAACCTTTAAATGGTGTTTATTCACTTTATTTTGGTTCTTGTCCATCAAAATTCCATTGTGCATGAATTCCTCAAAAAATGCTTAGCTGCAAATTCAATAACATACTTTGATACTTTCAGGCATAGTCAAGCAAGTGGGATGATATTGTTTAAACTGGTTTCATCTCATGCTGTGGTGAAAGAGGGAACAAGCCTGTGATAGGCAAAAAGTTGTACTACAAAACATAAACTTTATATGCGACATTGTGATCATTTATAAACAAAGCCTTGGGAAACACCCACAGGAAAGGATCAGCACACAAGTCTAATAAATTGGAGGCATTTATGTAACTTCATATACATCTTCTGTATGGTATGTCATATCTTTTATTTTATTTTTTACATAATACCTTTTTTTCCCACACATTTAAAAGACTAAAATGATGGCTGACAAGATTAAATTGTTAAATTCATGGCTCCCTTGCTTTTCTAAAGATAAATTTCCTGGTCATTTCCTGGGTTTTTCGAGGATGAAATTAATTTTTTTCAAGGTTCACATATGAACATTAGTGAATGGAACTAAAGAACATTTTAGATTATAAAACATGCATTTTCTAAATCTAAAACTGTTTCTCTTTCAAGACTCTCCAAAACATCTAAAAGTTATTTCAATGCACAGAATAAAAATTCTAATTTTAGTTTGCTATTCTACATTATGTTGCTAAGTGGGAACAACATAATGAACATAAATAGTTTTGTTTCTTTCAAATCTTTAAGTGTAAAGTTTTATATATATATATATATATATATATATATATATATATATATATATATATATATATATATATATATATATATATATATATATATATACATGCACACACATATATACACATCTTATAGAAAGTAAACATTTGCAAATAATTAGAATCTTGTCTTGTAATGAATAGTTTCAACCTGAGTTTATCTGTGCCAAGATTTTTCAAAGGTATTCTCCTTAAGATGATCTGGTTAAAAATCTATTTTCAAAAGGGTTGATTTAAATTTTGACAAAAGACTTTCAAAATTATATAATGTATAAACAAGCACTGAATATTCTGTAAAATCAACTTGTCTTCCTGTAATTCATTAAATCAATCCCCAAACCTGTATTGATACAGGGGCTCATACATATTGTGTTTTAATATATAATACTATTACATATCAGCTCGTTCAAAGTAATACAAAGAAAGAGTGAAGACAACAAGCTTTTTAAATTTTAAAAAAAATAATTTATTTCCTTAAAAAACATAGAAAAAAATGTAAATATGATTTGAATTGAAAGGAGTTGAAAAATCGGAATATTTTATTAAAAATCAGAGAATCAGGCAAAATGGCCAAAAATCTGGATTCTCCTGATTTTTTCAGTAGGGTTGGCCGGTCTGCACAATTAATCTTGAAAAGAAGATCAGAGACTTGGTCTTCATGTATGTCCTAAGACAGTCTTAGTGTAAGGTTGGTGCCAATAGACAATGAAAGTGATGGCATTATACCATGGACATAATTCTGTCCTTGAAAGTAGGACAAATCAACTCAGTTGATCTGTGGGGCATATCTTCATCCCAATATGCCAACACAGTTCAACAGATTAATGTCAACAGATGTAACAAAATTGGGGTTGCAGTCTGGACAAGAGGAATTTACACAATCTTTAAGTAACTTTCAATAAATCCCAAAATACAGAATAAGAATCTGAGCCTGGAAACAATCTTTAGCCAATTTTTTTATTTATATAAATCCAGAAAACCAGTCAGATCACAGCATGTCTGTCACGAGATGCTCTCAGTGCAAATTTGATGTCAATTGGTTAATCTGTGTAGGACATGTAAACTGGACAAGAAAAGAAGGACTGAATGACAGATGGATGCATTCAAACACAAAGAAAATCCTATACATACACCCATTAATCAATGTAGGTATAATTAAAGTTAACCATTAAAGAGCAGGTGGTACTTACTTCCCTTGCAATCATCTGTTTGGCTGCATATGTCAGCTGCCGATGTTGCTTCATTCCTGGAAACCTTACAACCTCCTCCATGTTTCTGTAATGCAAACAATTTTTTAATACATGATTGGTCACAAATGTCTAGACAGTTATTCATACTGCATCTAGTTATAATTTAAAATACTGACAATGCAGGAAGTTGTATTCTGGCATCATAAAATCAGACCATTAGTATGTAAAGTTGGATGAAGAATGAACTTTCAATCAATTTAGGTTCCACTAGCCTGGCTTAAATAGTTGCATTTAATTAATCTAATAAACTAATGAAATTCTGTCACTTTCCTAGCACAAAGAATGCATTTTAAATTTGAAGATTTATTGCTATCATATCAAACTAGTTTATTCAGACAGATGTCTATCAGTAGTTATATAAAGTCTGTCCATAACTGTCAATGCCAGTCTGTAGTTTGTCTTCCAAAAACCAGCAGCTGCTCCATCTATCAGTTTTGAAGAAACTCTCAAATTATGCATGTAGACACCACCCCTACTTACATTCTCTACTATTCCATCTTTTCTTTGCATTAATTGTTCCAAGCAGTCCTTACTACCTGGTTCATATCTTCATTTATTATTAGGACCATGTCATGTTATTCAGTGATGATGAATTTGCAGGCCTGACTATCATCTGAATTTAGTGCATTTTCAATCACTTTACTGACTGAACTGATGAACCTAAGAACCAAGCAGAAACCTGGCATGCAACATTTTTGTTTAATTAAATGTACCACAATTCCCTAAATTATGATCTGTATTTATGAAATTTTCTTCAAAAACTTTGTCAATTTATAGCTGTAAACAACCCTGCAGGAGGAAATGATTTTATTTGAATGGGAGATGTACAATATTGCTATGTATCGTGTATTATACTAGATCCAGATAATATGACACAATCAAGTCATGATGTTTTTATGCAAAATATCTAAAATTATCTATGCAGTATTGAATTTAGTTTTACCAAAGACATCATGAAGAATGATGCACAGTAAACTAGACAGTGTCTGTAGAACACACCCATGTTTATTACTCCCATCCCCTCAACATGTGTCCCTCAAGGTAAAGACAGACCTAGGATTCTACACTGTCTGAATTTATCTTTTCATGCTGTGTATGTGTATGCAGAGGGAACAGTGTAGGTGATGCTATGTGGCATTATACCTGTATTCAGAGCAGCTGGATAGGGTTGCATAATTCCTATTGTTTTTGACATTGCAAGCACAACAAGAACTTTAATATTCTCACATTATATAACCCCAAAATTAACTGAATTACAGAGATTATCAAAGATGGTGAACTACATTACACCTGTTGCTTGTAAACACAGACTGGCTCATGCAAATATGGTGACCATTCTGCTGGAGAAACTTGTTTGAATCAAAACAACTACAAGCTAATAGTGTTTGAGACCCCTTGGTGACAATCAGGTTAGAAATTGTAAATCAATGAATGAAATGACTAAGGTCAGTGCATTTTCATATCTTTGATTCCTGCTGTTGTACGATTGGTAGGGGATACAAACAAATGGGATAGTGTGAGAATACTCAAGAAACCTAACAGAGCAGCACATTTCCAAAAATTTCCTCAGTTAATCATTTCTACCATTCTAGTTTTCTAAAGTTAATGACACCACCCTCCCCAACAAACTCTACCCTAGGGATTGAATAAAAATTCCAATACTTTTCTACACATCCACAAAATCATTTTATCAAAGCCTCAATTCTTATCTTTCGTGAAGAGGGATTAATTTACTTTTCTTATATAAGCACATGCACACAGACACACACAAGTGCATGGAAGGCTAGGTGATAGCACCAAGTCTCTAAATATTTTTTCAAACATTGTCTGGACAGGAATTTTTTTATTCTGCCAAGACTTGAAGCGAAATAAAAATTTTCTTCCATACTAGCATATTGTATGAATGCAACAAAACTATTACTGGGAATGGTATATTACATGCCTGCCTTGTGTTCAATTGTTGTCTGTGTGGGCTCTGGAGATAATAGGCCTCAGATATACTGACTTTAAAATATGTAGTCTTGAACTAAACTTACTCTGCAAAACTATTTATTTCTTGTTAGACTTACCATCACCTTGACCTCTGACCCTAAAATCTATAGGTTTCTTTCTTACTCATAGTACAAGCCAACCAGCAAGTTTGCTCAAAGAACTTACTCAACAAGACCTATTTTTCTTGGAGTGACAATGACTTTGACATTTTATTGTTTTGATCCCAACATCAACAGTCTCATCCACACCTTATGTGTGAGACCTCCACATATTTTGGTCAGGTAAGTTGTCTAGAAGTTATTATTAAAACAATTCAGACCTATTGACCATGACAATTAGCCACCCAAATAAATAGGATTCTTTTTAAGTTATACACAAACTTTGGATGAAGGTACACAACTAAAAAATGAAATTTTATGCAGAGATCATTTTTTTTCATTTTTCTGCCAGTTACCTTGATCTTTGACCATCTGACCCATAATAAAATGCCTTTCTTCAGGTGCAGGTCATGCAAAAAGTCTAATCCATGTCTGTTATGTAGGACTAAAAGTTATTGTGCAGACATTTGTTTTGGGTCAATGACCTTAATCTTTTACCTTCTGACCCCAAAACTCAAATGGTTTCTTCCTTAATCCAGATGCATTGTATTTATAAAGTTTGAAAATGGTAGAAAATCCAATTTATTATAAGAACACAAAAAGGGATCAGACAGATGAAAAAAACAAAACATTCTCTCCCTTATGGTGAGTGTAAATAAAAACTGAAAAGTTCAATGATATGTAAAAGATGATTTCAGCATTCATTCAACTTGCTGAAAAACTGCATTCTGTGTGAACAATGTCCAACACTATTAAAACAAAATGCAGCCTAGGTGGATGTTTTGCAATAGCATCTGTATTATACACAGATCTAGTCACATTTGGAACTGATTGATAATATGATGTGATAATTAAAACAGAACTAACGGGTCCAAAATGTAATTATACTGCCCATCTGCCGTCTTCTCCTGGTGATATGTCATATTATAGGCAATCATAATTCGGATTAGTTGTGCCAGGTCTTCCTTTTCTCGTGCACTATACAGCTGGGTATTTACCTGTAAATATACAATATATCACAGTTAAAACGCGTTACTCTGTAACTTTTTAAAACCACACAATATGAGATTTTCTCAGTATTCAAACTTTTATTTTTGGTTTATTAATTTTTGTTGATTGCACAGTGGCTTCAAACTAAAAAATTTCAAGATCTAATCTAAATTCCACCAATAGAAAAAAGATATCACTTAGACTGGTTTAAAAATTTGCCATTAATTGCCCTCTGATTCTAAGTATGAAAGCCAAACTGACTACATCAAAAATGAGGCTATCAAGGGGAAACATTCATATGAAAAAACTGACTTGAATAATTTGCATGATGTAGATGTTGACTACTTTATTCAAAGTAAATGTTAACAGTTTGAAAAGGAAAAACAGAGATAATAACCTGCATTCATATTTAAACACTTTGTATCACACAAGTTATATGTTTTGTGTATTTAATTCATATTGTTTGCTAAACTTTTGTCCATAGTTTAAAGTTGTAAGCATGCTTACCTAGCAAGAGTTCAAGGTCAGTCTTGCTTACATACCAACTTGGACTACTAACTTAACCTTTTACTAGTTTGTAAAAAAACAACATGCTAGACATCAGCAATTTCTTGGCTATTTAAAGTTGTTATAATTTTCACTAATAAGGTGTTTAGAATACTGCAGGGCCTGGTTGTTTAGGTTAATTACACTGAAAATACATGTAAAATGTTCTTTGGGTCTATTATATTATAAAAACCATACAAAATATTAGTCCCTTGTGGCACTGCTTGATCATCATCAGAAATGACTTTAATATGTGACAATCATATTGTCAAAAATTTTAAGAACCAAGTTTCATTGCCCATTGTTCTTTAACTATATTACTTAACAGTACTGTCAAAAAATGTCATTAAATTTTAACTAGTGTTATTACCTATTGGGATCAGTTCTATGTATTTGTTTTTTTTCTGTAGACATTTAGAACTGACCTTCTACTTTTCAAACTGTTATTGAAATCCACTATTACTTTAACTATAAGGAAAATAACTATCAGGGTTTGTCCTATCATCTTTTTCATTTAATGTTTATGTAATGACAAAACATGGGACCAGTCTGAACTATATTTAGACAGATTTTCAAGTACTGAAGCTGTTAGTAGGATATCAAAATAATGTTGAATTTCTGCTGCAAGTGGGAAATTGTGTTTTTCTTGGTGCAATAAAAATATAGAAAACTTAATGCCAGGTTTCATTCGTTAATTTACAAGCATAGGTCTGTTCGATAAGAGTTATGACCCTTGCTTATTATTCCCCTAATTTAACCATGATGCAACATTCTTCCAATTAGCACATCGTTATGGCAATGGTGTCAAACAAATCTATGAATGAACCTTGTCACCTAAAATTTTTTAGCGTCAAGTGCCTCAATGTGTACTTATGGGACTCACAGAATATATATCACTTTAAATGCAGAAATCATAATTTGTTTTTGTAAAAAAAAAAAAGAAAAAGCAAAATAAACTAAGATTTAGATGATTTTTATATTAATATGAAGTACTTTTTTTCTTATTTCAAATACTATTTATGCAATGATTTAACTTGGAATTACTTGAAAAGTCTAAAAAAAAGTGAATGGCAGCAACACTTACACAAAATGATGATTATGAAGATGAATTTAATTTACTAAATCGGGAATTGCAGTCTTAACAATTTAATTAATCTTATGCAGATTCTAATCACCTATGACATAATTTTAAGAGTGTGTGGTACCTTAAAGTAAGCCATAACAGTCGCCATGAAGTGTAGACGTTATGCATGCAAGCAAGTTAAATTTAATACTTATAAACATAGCATCTGTTAAAACTACAGCTCATTATGTGCAAATAATTCATAATGCTAATGAATAATATAAAGATTAATTTCAATTTTGCCACAAATATGAGATTCACAAAAAGCATCTGTTGAATTATATAATAAATAAAAAATTAAATAAATGTGTGAGAATTGGTTTTTTACACAACTCTAACAACTTTTCATTCATATCGCCATGATGTCTGCAATGTGGCAGTTTAGTCTATCACTGGCACATCATGCCACAGACTGGTAGCATGATGTCCCACCCAGTCATACTATTTTGACACCAGGCTGACTAGTCCTAACACTAACCTCTTCATGCTGAACACCCAGCAAGGCAGCTGTTAGTACCATTTTTATAAGTCATTGGCATAACTTGAGTAATACCTTTCGACTAATATCTTTATCTTCAAGTAATTTCAGTTCAATCCACTTGGTTGCTTTAGTAAGGCTAATGTTTCTGTCATGTAAGTGTGGAAGACAAAACTTGGCTACTCAACTGCCTGTCTTATTGTAAGAATTTTCAACAAGGGGGACAAAGTTTACATTTGGTGTTTCACAGAACAGCAACACATACATGTAAGTTACTTCATGACAAGGCTATTGTAGAAAAAATGACTTGCCTAAGGACACACCATGTAGTTGACCAGAGGTCAATCTCAGAAATTGAGAAAAAGAACTTGCACCCTTTCTATTACAAATACAACTGCTAACCACTGATACTCTTTGGCTACTGCCTCCATTAGTTGTCTTTTTTGACATGCAGGAGGACAGTCTACATCCCAAAGCCTGTAGAATTAACATGATGGACACATCAGGCCCAGTCTACATCCCAAAGCCTGCAGAAGGTGACATGATGGACACATCAGGCCCAGTCTACATTCCTAAGCCTGTAGAAGGTGACATGATGGACACATCAGGCCCAGTCTATATTCCTAAGCCTGTAGAAGGTGACATGATGGACACATCAGGCCCAGTCTACATCCCTAAGCCTGCAGTGGGTGACATGATGGACACTGCTTGCTTTGAACTAGCTTTCTGTTTAGGGCTGTCTTATCAGACCAAAATGTGTATTATTTATTGGTCTTGTTAGATTTTTAAGTAGCTTTATTTTTTTTGCTGTGTGCAGTATGCCTCTAACAAATATAAAAGTCATTTTATTAGTGGACCTGCACAGTGCATCCTACATGGCAAAACAAGATTTTTTTGTTACACAACAAGAGTCTGGATGTGTGTGTAATCATGATTTTTAACATCGCTTTATAAATTTTTCAGTCATATCACCACAAATTCTGCAATATGGCAATTTACAGTGATGTCTAGCACTGCGGCATCCTCACAGCACGATATTACTCCTGGTCATATTATCGTGAACCCAGGCCAACCAGTCTTAACATGAACCTCTTAATGCTGAGCAACAAATGATGCAGCTGTTAGTACCATTTTTATACGTCTTTGGTATGACTCAGCCAGGTTCGAACCCACGACCTTCTGCATCTAAGGTGGATGCTTTAACCACTAGGCAAGTGAAGCAGTTCAAAAGAGCTTGGATTAATTTAAATTAATGAATACTGAGAACTATGAAGCTGGTATTTTGCCATCTTTGTATATCTACAATAGAACTAAGCAGACAACTCTAAACCACACAAAAGTTTCACTCAATGTTTCTGATATGGAACTAACTAGTACACTTCATTTAAACAACTTCTTCTGTGCATTAGACAATTTATCAAATTTTTATGTTAACTAAATTCAACACAAACTGTAGAAAAATGTAGAGAGGTGGTGGGTCTGCTCCTGTTGCAATGCTTTCCCTTCCAGTGATGCCAAGTCTCTAGCTCAAGTTAAATAGTTCCTACTCCAATTGTATTTGGATCCAGGACCACTAACTACTGACATTAGAGCTTGGTGTGAGGATTGAAATGTTGTTATAATAGCTTTTACATAATCAAATTAGTTTTACCCTCCAACCCATATTTTTTAAAATAGCAATATAATACTTTACATTCTACTATTACGGTGTTCAATTTACTGGTCAGAAGGCTTATGACCACAAACAAAAACTGGTACAAGAAAAGCACCTGTACTTGTCTTTACAACAGGAATATTCATTACTGTAAGCTCATAGACCTGAACACATGCTGCCATGACTGGACCCAATGACTAAATGCCTTTACTCTGGTGTGCACCAAATATCAAAGGTAAATGGGACAAAAGTGTGAGACCGTCAGAAGGCAGCTCTTATAATAACATCATTCTAAAAAAAATGACTCAAGAAGACCCAACATGCAACAATGATCCAAACCTCATGGACTTTAATTTTCACAAAAGACAGGTCCTTCTTGTTGAAGGGGCCCCAAGTAGCTGGGTGGTCTAAAGCGCCGTCTGTTACGGATCACTACCATCTCACCTCTGCGTGGGTTCGAGTCTAGGATTCAGCGAATGTGGATATGTGAGAAAGCTTGCCAGTAGCTTCTTGTGGGTCGGTGGTTCTTTCTGGTGATTTCCCGGTTTCTTCCTCCACCATTAATACTGGCCGCCATGAATAGCCTATCGTGTGCTAAAAAATGGCGTTAAGCCCAACCAACCAACCAACCTTCTTGTTGAAGGACTGACATATTCTCTTGAAGACAATCCAAATGGAAATGGTGCCTGCCAAGATATCAGAGATGATTCTGATGCCTTCTACCTTTAGGGGAAGCCAAATAAAATATTTAGGGTCTAACTGGGAAAAGGAGCCCATCCTGATCATCCCCAACATAGATATGAATGAGACTTGGGCTTCCATACTGATGATGACATAAAAACCTACATTGCTTAAACATAAACTGAATTCATTCTTAAATCTAAGTGATTTCATAATTATGTGGCATATAATAGTTTTAATATGCTTAATAGTTGCTACAATCTATAAATGTGTAACAGTGACCACTGTTTTCTAAGTGGTGATTGGAGAACACAGTCTATAATCACTGATGCACTTTAGCTACTAGGATCATGAGACAAATACTGACTTCATAGAGTGGCTGTAGTACTAGAATCAATTTCAGCAATCGAATGTACTGTCAATGATTATCATAGCTTACAGACTATTTACAAGTGAGTCCCATTTAAGACATGGATAATTCTGGGCATGTAATAACCTGAAAGGAATATCTAACACTGCCTGAATACAAAAGCAGCTAACTAGATATGAAATGAGCAAGGTGTTCTAGCAATGTCAAATTGTTGTATATGGTTTTGATATAGATTTTTGATCTGATGCATGTTAATAAATCTTAATTTTGCTATCATTATCATTATTAAATTTTATCTGTAAATCTTTTTTATCCAAAGCATTACTGTGTCTTAACAAACATAAGCTGTACAACAATACATATATACATACTGCATATATACATAACATGTACATTACAGACTGAAATCTGTACAAAAGTGGTCTTCTATTATTAGAACTAAAATATCCTAATCCTTGTACAAAAACATAATTTTCATCTATGTCTATTAGTTGTTTTTTTATTTTATTTTATCATTTATTCTAAAGGTCTTCCCTGGAAAGCAGTGATTTAAAAAAAAAAACATTTGACTAAATTTTTTAACTCATACAACCAAGCTACCTCTCCTCACAGCTTGTGTTTTTGATGTGATGGATTAAATGTCACTTTTAAGTACAAGACAGGCTATACATAGTGGAGGAAGAACCTGGGAAAGGAAAACTGTGGGGAGAAACACCAACCCATATCAAGCTACTGGCAAAGTGGCTGAGCCTAAGCCTTGAACCTATGCAGACAGAGACAAATGATTTGTAAAGGTTAGTGCCTTTGACCACCATGCCACCGGGGCCCACAGAGCTTTGTTAAACTGCAAACTGCATATTTCATTTATGTGCAATATGACAAGATCTTTTGTGTCCAATCCAATCTTTTAGGTGTAGATTTGTTTCCAGCATCGATGAGCAGAAGAGGACTGTATTGATATTATAGATGAAAAGTATTCTGAGAATTATAGAATGTGCCTGCTTTTCACAAACATAATTAAAGCCTAAACTTTAGTTTAAGTCTAGCACCCATTGATCTGGTTGGCTGAAATTTAAGTCTGACCTTAAAGTGACCAATCAAATGTCTTAAATCAAATGTACACTAGTGAAATTATAACCATTTTAATTGGCATACTCACAGGTCTGAATGTAGGCTGAATAATATCCGTAAGAGGTGGGAGAATTTCCAGCAAAGTGATAGGCTGGTTTAGGAACTTTCTAACCATCGGGGTCATGTCAGACATCATGGTGTTAATAAGATTTTGGCACTTTGACATCTTTGTAAAGGCCTGAAAAACAAAAAAAAAACTTTAATAGGGATTTAACAAATTCCTGAAATAAGCATTCAAAAAAGTTGTTTTTTTTTAAAATAGTGAAATATATCAAAATTATGTGTTGTTTACTGAACATTCTGAAATTTAAGACAAAATTAGAAAAAGAGAACAGGAGTGTTAGAAATGTAAATATCACAATTCCAGGCTGCAGTTTGTAAACAGTGATCAATTTTGGAGGTACTCAAGGCAAGTAGTACAGCTTCTACAAAAGCTGTCACTGGCTACTGGTAACCGAAAATATCTTAAGTCAGTTTGAATTAGTGGAATGATGAGCAATTTACTTATAAATCAATAATATATATATATATACACACACACACACACATGCAAACCCTGTTGGCGAAAGAGTGTAATCCAAGTGAATAGAAAGAGTAATATGAGCGGAAATAGAGTAATGCACATCTAACATCATATAAATTCAATGAGCATAAATACAAAATGATTTATTTACCCCTATGGTCTTTTAACATCCTTTACTGTTTCAAGTTTTCATACACATCACTTTTAGTTTAGAAAGCAGTAGATTGTCATGTTGCATTTCAAAACACCAGCAGAGTCCATGAATGTTTTGCTCAAAGAAGAGTACTAAGTGCTGGATCTGAATCAAGTTTAAATTTTGTTAACAGTACTGAACAATCTCTCACAATCAGCTTCAGAATGGTAAAGAATCAATATCCCTTCACAACCTGAAAAAAGTGGAAATTTATGTCTTCCAGTGATTGGGTCTTCTAGCTGGGACATAGGGTGCCATTACACACCAACTTTGTCTGCATGAAGTACAGTCAGGTAAAATGTGAACTTGAATTCGCCTTCTAATTTATGAGCAACTGCTCCAGCAGCAAGGTGCATCAAATGACAGGGACAACCTGTTATGTACAATGATGGAGACATTTAGAAAGGTGTATCAAATGACAGGGACAACCTGTTATGTACAATGATGGAGACATTTAGAAAGGTGTATCAAATGACAGGGACAACCTGTTATGTACAATGATGGAGACATTTAGAAAGGTGCATCAAATGACAGGGACAACCTGTTATGTACAATGATGGAGACATTTAGAAAGGTGCATCAAATGACAGGGACAACCTGTTATGTACAATGATGGAGACATTTTCAACATCTAGGATGCAACTCATTTATGAATTCCAGTCAACACTGATGCATGATCAGTTGCAAACCCTTCCAATTATGCCAACTTATGTCATGTTTCTTCAAGACATCATCAAGTAAATCCAAAATGTTTTCTCCAGTGCAGTCTAGTTAATTCTTGTATTTCTTCTATTTTAAGTAAAGTTCAGCTAACACCAAACAATATTAGATAATTTTGCTCTTGCACATGCATATTTTCTGCAATTTGGGAATCAGGAAACATCCATTTGAACAAAGAGCCAACATGATCTGCTACTGCTAAGGGTAATCCGTGTTCTATTAAGAACTCAGTTAATAACACCTCTGCATTTATAATATTCATGTCTGCAATAGAGTTTTGCTGTAAAACAGAAGTTACCTTAGTTTTGGAGTTAGTAAGTGGAGCTAATTTGATGTATTTCTTTTTTTCAAGTGTTTTTCCATATCAAATTTACCACCATGACCAATATTTAAATCCTTCCACACAGGCTCAATGGGTGTGAAGATGTCTTAGAACTGAATGCTCTATTATGCCATCCAATTATTCATCATTGAATCTTTTGAGGAATCAGGGTTATTTTTTTTATTCTTGTGCAAAATTATTTAAAAAACATTTTGGCTCTAACACATAGAAGGACCAGATTCTATTTAACGACTTTCAGCGCCAAATATTAAAATTCTGCCTTCAATGGGTGTGATTCTGCACAAGAATGGAATGACTGATTACATCATTCATATACTCATCTTTGGAGAAGACATTTTTTTTAAATCTGTGAAATTATTAAAAAAAAGTTTTTCGCTCTAACACACACACATTGTCTAAAATAAATTTGACAACTTTTAGCACCAATACACAGATTGGTTCTGTAACAAATGTAATTTAGAATCTGTGAGCAAAGATTATAAATTATAAAATGAGTCTCCTAACAAAGCCAAACAGCTGCTATATATAGAATAAAATGATAGTGTGAGGAAGTTAAATGCAGGTCTATTGTACTCTTGTACAAAGCCAATAAATATGACCTCTAGCACACTATAGACTAGTTCTCTAACAATCGTGAATGATAACAATGAATCCAAGGTCAAAGGTCTGAAAGTAGATAACAGTACATCTCTTGGAAATAGGACTGCTCTTATAAATATAAAATATTAATACTGTAAGGAGAGTATATGCAAGTCTATGGACAAGCATACTCTTGTGGCATAGTTTCATAAAAACCATCTTTTCTAGAAAAATGTCTGTAGGATTTATGGGATAGTAATAAAAATTGAGAAACCAAAATTATTGATTGTGTTGAAGTGTGATATACTGAAAAAGCATAATCCATATATGGGCACACAAAAGGTGTAATTTAGTGAGAAAAAAAATAATTATGCTAAAAATGTAATGGTTGGCATGTATGACTATACAAAGGCTCATCTGCACCCATCCCCTACCCATGATAGAGCGGAATCTATGGTAAAAAAAGACAGCATAGCTGTTCTGAAAATGGTGCAACTGTAAGTTGACATGACTATCTTCTAGTGACCATTGTTATGTATATTTAATTTGCATAGTTTGTTAGCTGTTTGTTTTTAAAATTATCTTTTCATTTCATTATATAACATTGTATGCTGGACTTAACCTTCCAAGTCAAAAAGGGCAACAACTCTTGGAAATATCAAGGAAGCACTTAAAGGTCTGACTTGCAGATGGAGGCAGTAGGGCTATGATTCTAAATATCATCCAAGAGCTGCTATGAAACTAAACCCTGTATGTTCCATGGTGGAGTCGGAGTGAGCCAATTGATCAGGGTTGTTACCATACTCATTGAACCCTGTATGTTCCATGGTGGAGTCAGAGTGAGCCAACTGATCAGGGTTGTCACCACACTCATTGAACCCTGTAAGTTCCATGGTGGAGTCGGAGTGAACCAATTGATCAGGGTTGTCACCACACTCATTGAACCCTGTATGTTCCAAGATGGAATCGGAGTGAGCCAACTGATCAGGGTTGTCACCACACTCATTGAACCCTGTATGTTCCATGGTGGAGTCGTAGTGAACCAATTGATCAGGGTTGTCACCACACTCATTGAACCCTGTATGTTCCATGGTGGAGTCGTAGTGAACCAATTGATCCATGTTGTGACCACACTCATTGCTTCCATGTCTGCATTAATCAGCAGCAGTGCTGAAGTTGTGTCATTGTTGCTGTGTACAACAATGTGGCTATCCACCAGATACACCATAACCATCAAGACCACCTGATGGACTGGAGGCCAGGAAGGTAACAAAGTGTGTCTTGCTGGAATGGACAATTGGGAGGGCAGCCAGAAAGCATTCCTGAAGAGCGCCTGGAAGGTTGGTGGACAGAATGATCTGACACATACCTATAAGACTCTGCATATGTCAGAAGTATTGAACAGAATGCCGTACAAGACACCAATGCAACACACTTCTAGTTGCTAGTTGAAAAGAATTAGCCTCCAAGGCTATGTGCCCCGACTTAAAGCTATTGAGTACCTGCCTAGAAAAGGTAGGAACTTGAATTCAATGGACTGCTATGAATAGGGAGAACAATCTCCCATTCACTCCTAGCTTGTATTTAGTGTCATGGTGAACAGGAGTAGAAAACATGCCAGAAGTCAGCACCTGCAGTGTAATTTCCTGCAATTATCTCTTGCAGTACCTAGGGTGGGTGAATCATGAGCATCTCCGATGAGCACCGATATGCCCTATCCAAAAAACTGGCTGATCATAACTATTGCTACAGGTGTGGTTTTTATCATCTCTAATGAAGGAAAAGCTATCATGATGCCTCGCACTGCAACAGCCTTCAATGATGTCTTAGAGAGAAGATCAAAATATTGCTGATTTCAACAACCCTCATCTTTCCTTGATTTTCAAACTTTTGCACAGCACTATTTACAATGTTCAAATACTTTTCCAGTATTAAACTGAAATTCATGCACTTTTCAACAGAACCACCAATTATCATTATCATTATTAATTATTGTGCAAACATAGAATCCAATAATAAAGACAAAAATGACAGCCATATTTGGTCAAGTCTAATATTAAAGTTTACCTGATGAGGCCTGTTAAGATGATAAACAGGGTTAGTTATGCTGCCAGTTTCTTTTTTCAGTTTGAATTTGTGTGAAGTGGTAGTGTTGCAACTCTATAATCTTAAGTAACAGAAAAAGTGGAAACCAACAAGTTTTGTAAAATTCAATATATAATTGATTTCCCTAGAATACAAAGTGAAAATTTAATAAGAACTTAACAATATTGTGAATTAAATCCCAAACAGTCCTAAAAGTTCCAACACGAGTCCAAATGTATGAAGTTCCAGTTGAATTCCATTGATATTCATACAAGTTCCAATACTGAATGTGTTGATGTGCCTGCAATCTCAAATATGCTGGTATGCCAATGGCCTGGATTGTGATGATGTGCTACAAGTCTTTTCATGGATTACAATAATATCATCCAAAATGTTCTTGGCTGAATTCGCTACATTTCTAAATTAATGCATCTGTCGAAGAATATTATTGATGAGCACTTTGAATTTGCAGTCAATAATAATTTGAACCAAGCAAAAACCTGAACATAATAATAAGACTAATTCTGCTTCAAGATGTTATGACAAGTACAAAAAATCCAATGTGAAAAAATTATATAACCCTCTACCTGACCTAGATTGTAATTACCATTTTCTGAAAATACACTGTCACTTAATGGAAGCTTCATATTCTAGACGTTTCTATTGTCAGAATCAAGGCTGTAAACTTTTGCCATTAATGATTTGAATAGTTAATCCACACCAATTGAGTAAATTATAGTTAATTTATTCTGTTGTTTACAAAATAAATGTTACTGTTCAGATACACTATAAACTTGATTTTGACAAGATCATACAAATGCATATAACATACAATCATAAGAAAAGCCAACAAGTACTACAAATTAAAAATACATAACAGTAGTACTATATTTGTTGTTGTAAAGATCTTGACAAATCACATGGTATGAGAGACTGAAAATACTATGTACAAAAACTGGTGCAATTGTTTATTTGTAAGATTCTTAGTCCAAAAATTGGGAGATAAGATTTCAGACAGGTACTATCTTATGCCTTCTCCAGGATGCATGTTTAAACAATTAGGAAAAAATAATAACTGAATATGACTGTGATATAATAATGGCCAACATGTTAAGTTTGCAAATCATCATTGTGAAACCCTGCCTATTTTTACTTTGCCTTGTTTTCATTTGGTTCATGGCAATCTCATAAATCATTTCAAAGTCATTAATCCTATCCTGGAAATTAAATTTTTAAGCAAATTATGTTTGTCTGATAAAGGGGATTAACTCTTGTTCATTACATCCCCTTGGTACCATAAGGTTGCTCTTGTTTTTATTTGAGTGACATACTAACGAGGATGCTTGCATGGCAGGCTAGTTGGGCGAGTTTTTAAGCAATGTAATTGGGTAAGTATTCTCAGAGAAACATCAATTTTCTTAAAACTTTGCTTTCTCATTTGAATACATTCCCTGATTTCATTACAATACTATAATAATAGGAGGAGGGGATGCTGAGCAACTGAACCTATATGTAGGGTATCCTTCTAGGGAAGAATAGGTGGAAGTCAATGATAACCCATTCTCCTAAATACACAAGCATCACAGCATGGTATTAGTGTATCTGCAGCCTTTATCTGCAGTCATGAAGATGAAGATTGAAATCTTCTTTCTTAAATAATTCTACTGTAGAATCCAGAAAAACTAAAAGACTATTGATTGATTTAGATGTGTCTGGTGACCATCAGTTCTGCTACCACAATGCTAAATCTGTGAGATTAAGTCTCGAGAAGGTTGATACTGCATGTCAGCCAACAGCTTCTATTATATCATGGATTGCAATGTTTTTAATCATGAGGCTCACAGCTTCTAAGCAGTTATCTTGATGAGCTGACAGAGTAAATTGAGTGTAGAATCTACTTCAGCCACAAAACAATGGCTTGAGGGGTGATATCCAGTGTTCTGGCTCTCACCAAAAGGAAGAGACATTTGCATGTGCCACAACTTGTATATGCATTACAAGTAGTGCTTGACAGTGCAAACATATGCTTTCATGACTGCTGTTCTCGACCTATGTTTTAAAAGTGTTGATGACTGCCTTCATTTCTAGGAAGTTGATGTGAACAGTGTATTGATGTGAACAGGCTCCCACGTCACTGACCTCAGTGATGGTTGGCAACCTGCACACTGGCTTCAGTACTTACCATTATTTCCACTTGGGGCTTCTCCAACAGGATTCCCATGGTCAGCAAACCTGGTTTGCACCACTGATGCAGAAATGATCAAATCTTGAGGGGAAGTGAAAAGGTGTGCCATTGTGCTCACAATGTCCACATAACAAAAGACAGCCAAATGAGATCACATCCATTGCTGCACTGAATAAACCAAGGAGTTGCGAACTCTTGCTGAAATCCAAATCTTGTTGCAATAGACAAATCTGATTATGAGAACATAAAGTTGCACCAGTTGGTTAAAAAATTCCATGTCCAAAATTCTGGGATGGACTAGAAAGCCTGGATGATCTAAATGAGAGAGATAATTTACTGTATGTTTCTGGAGGATGTCATCCAGTTACAGTCATCTTTGTAAACAATGTCAATTGTTGAACAGGGTGATGACATAATACATAATCCCATGGGATGATAGTGAAGCCAAAAGGAGAACACTTAACTGATAAACTGTCATGGAAAGAAAAATGGAGAATATGTTCATGACATGGGGTGGACAGGGATCTTGCTATCTCCATCTAAAATTGGTTGAGGCAACAGAAGTCAATGATGGGTCTCAACCTAGCCACCAACTAATGAGTTGAACAAGCCCCCAAATATATCAAATGGGTATACAAATTTTAAGAGTCCCAGTCAGGAATTGAACCTAGATCATCTGTCTCACAGTCAGACCTGCATACCACTAACGTAAAAGGTCAGGACCAGCTAGGCTGAAATGTAAGTTGCCTCATATACGTAGATTGTTGCACTGGAAACAAATAGATATATAGAATGGTTCCTGTCCATCAGCCTAGCCTGGCAACCAATGGGCATAGACTGGTCTCTGTCTATCAGCCTAGCCTGGCAACCAATGGGTATAGACTGGTCTCTGTCCATCAGCCTAGCCTGGCAACCAATGGGTATAGACTGGTCTCTTTCTATCAGCCTAGCCTGGCAACCAATGGGTATAGACTGGTCTCTGTCCATCAGCCTAGCCTGGTAACCAATGGGTATAGACTGGTCTCTGTCCATCAGCCTAGCATGGTCATATTTAATTCATGCTGTCAGGAATAATATATGATGTTAAAAGGAATTCCTGCTAAAATACTGCCATTATCACTGTCCCAAACAGGCCAAGAAGACCAAATTATCATATTTGGTGTCCTCTGATAAAGGAGATGTGTTGAATATTAAAATAACACACTTGCCTATAACACAACATTTATGCTGCTAATTTTGAATTTATTACCTTTCCCAAAACAAATTACATAAAGGAATGAAGCTGACAGCTTGTGAGGTCTTGACATATTTATGACATTATTTTTTTGTTGTCAAGCGAACACACCCATTTAAAAAATGAAGAGATGGATAAATACATTTTTGATTATAGAATAGACCCTACATCTTCTCTCTCACCTCAAATTGTGCATGAGGATATTGCACTTTGGGAGGAACACTGGCAGCAAAGAGAAAATGGAAGATGACAGACAGATAGGGCAGGTATGGCATCAGTCGATAGTCCTGCATGTGGCTGATCTGTTGATTAATTACATCTGTGAAACAAAGCCATTCATTTGCCAGGCAAACCTGTAAAACAAATATACACAGGAAATTTTCATAATATTACTTGAAGTAAAGAACCTAAACAGCTTGAAACCGCAAGGAATGTTTTGAATCAGTTAAAAAAATTGGTAATCTCCGAATCAATGAGTCTGATGAGTATAAAAGTATGTTAGGTCTTAAATATCTGCTTCACAAGCCAAATTCATTCAAGAGAACAATTATTCTCTGGTCTTCAACTAAGTAACAGAAAAGAGTGAAAACCAACAAGATTGCAAAGCTCAAAAAATAATTTATTTCCCTAGAATACAAAGTGAAAATTTACAAATTATGTACAGCAATGTGAATTAAATTTAAAATAATCCAAAATATTATATCACCAGTCTATATGAATAAAGGTCTTATTAAATTCTAAATTTCAAAATAAGAACCAACAGTGAATGTGTTGATTTATTGATTTGCTTTTAACAGACTGTGATGTGGAGGTGTGCTTAATCTTTTTGATGAATCACAATAATATAATCTAAGATGTCCTTGTCTGAATTTACAATAATTTCAAATTAATGTTTCTGTTCAATAGATGAGCACTTTGTATTTCCAGTGAATATTTGAATAAATAATTCCACTAAAACGAAATACTGAACACAACAATAAGAAATAAAATTTTTTAAGTAAACAAGATTATATAAAACAAAGACACAAAAGAGCCAGGATGTAGGTCGAAAGTTCATTTCTAGAAAATTCAAAGTTGTAAACAGATAAATCTGTTACTAAAATTATAATAAAGAATGTGATAAACATCAGGTACAACAGCTTATTCCATGGTGAATACCAATGTCCTAGAACCAGACATATTCATATATATATATATATATATATATATATATATATATATATATATATATATATATATATATATATATATATATATATATATATGTGTGTGTGTGTGTGTGTGTGTGTGTGTGTGGTTGGTTGGCTTCCTTTAGTCTCAAGAGACAATGGAAATGCGACCATGAAAAGTGTCCCAGTTTGTAGTTGTGCAGCATCTTCTGTGACTATAAAGCCACACATATTTATTTATTTATTATTATGATTTTAATACTTAACCCACACTGATTTTTTGGTTAGGTACACAATGAACTTGATTTTGGATATGGTCAAATCCAAAATACACCTATACATATCATATAACCATGGAGACAAACAAACAAACAAACAAACACACACACACAAACACACATATGAATGGAGCCACATTATGGAAAAACAAATTGGCCATTTTAAGAACAATATCACTCAAAAAGACCCTAGATTTTTCCTATCCTCTCAATTTATAAAATGAAAAGCCAACCAAACCTAGTCTAGAAATTATAAAATGTAATCAATAGCAGACATTATACAAAATTATTTATCATAAACTGTAAATGGTAAATTATATATTGACCTCATATTTAATAGTTATCTATTTAGGGACCAGTAGAGTATTACTGACTCAGGATATTACGGACATACCACTCTCAGTGACCTTAGAAGAGGGAGGATTTTTACTGACCCAATTGTAGCATGCAAATGGACAAAACTTACAACCACTGAATAAATTAACATTCTTTTAAATATTAAAAACAAGGATGTGACACTAAGGGCTGATATATTTAAACATACATGGTAACCAGGGACTGGACTTTTAAAAACATGTACGAATGGGTGGTTTGGATTCAAAATTGCTTCTGTCTCAATCTGTTTATTCAATAAAATCGCTTATTAGGTGGTTGAAATAACTGGTTAGGTAGGTCCTTCCAAAAGTGCCAGCCAAATGTAATAAAAAACTTTGTTTTAGATATCCAGTGATCAAATTTGCATTTTGTGTCATGCATGCCATATTTGTTCCTAAGAGTAGGCCATTTCCTTCAAACAGACAACTAGAAAATGTCAATGGTCAGATATAGGACACATGGTACTAATTGTATGGAAAAATGGGAACCAGCCTCAAAATGGGTGAACATACAACAGAGTTTTGCTGGCCAGGATTGGTTAATAATGAAAGTTATGTTTTAGAAAAAAAAATCTTTTGAGAATTTATTATAGATGTAAGTAACAAAAAATAGTTACACTATTTTCATTGATTGAATTTTAGTCCTTTAACAGTCTTGAATTTGGAATGCTCCTCACTAAAATTAGCACCTGACTCTTTTGGTGTGGAAATGAAAGCACATGGTTTAAACACATGCAAGTCCAGAAAATGCTGCAGCTCATGTTCTTTTCTCTGCAGAGGCTCACATCCAAGTTTCATCTATACTGATAAATATAGATTTGATCATGGGCCTCTCAAAAATTTAGAGTTATTAAATTTTTAAGATCATGGTCTTTGCATAGGTTTACAATGGAAACTGAATTAGCACCCTGAGTTCTATAAACATGTTAATAAAGCCCAACATTTACAGTTTAACCAATTACATACAAAGTGAATACCTATGTCTTTATTTTCTTAATCATCAGGAAAACTAGCAGATTTTTTAAATTAATCTCCTTATAAAATTAAAGTGAAACTTGTGCAGCTAAATTAATTTTAGTCTCGTGAGACTTGGTTTGCATCATTCAGATCCAATCTGAGCTGCAAAAGAACCGAATTTAGGCGTATTGTGACAGTAATGGCTATGAAACATGCTTTCGACCAGGGAAGAAGTCAGTGTGTGGTTGAGAAATAATTGAGAGCCTTATAGGTTAATTTTGTTATTTTTTTTAACAAGCTAATCATTAAGTGCTAAAAGACTACTGATATTTCATTCATACAAACATTTAAACATTCTTGTCATAGACTTGTTTCTGTCAGTCGAAAGCCACTGTAATACATACTTGTTTTCATCCACTTAACTCTAGATGACTAACACACACATAATCGGTGAGGGCAGATTTCATTTTAGTTAATTTGTGTTGATTGACTTAAGGGGCAGAAATGAATGCTTGTGTAATGGAGTATCCATTGGAGATTTTAACTCCAACATGTAATCAATCCAAGTCCATCTCCAATAGATAATTCTGATATTTTGAAATACAGCTTCACGAAAAGAGGAAAAATCTGATTGAAGGCACTTTAAAATTGGAATGGAATCAGTGCAGAGCATAACACCATTGGCATTACTGGTGTATGTTTGTATTAAGTATATTATGTGATACTTTAAATTATCTAGTTTCAATGATTCAGCTGCATTTTTTGTAATTACCCTGACAGTTTGGAAAAAACCTCGGAACTATTGTAATAATTGGCAATTTATATGCTCTCTTTTCCAATGTTGAGAAATCTTGTGTATGGTTTTTATTACCACCATAATAATCATCATCGTCTTAAACAGCATCAATATCACTGTTATATGCACCATCCATTCCCACTGCAACATTCATTTCCATATCTCTCTGGCCAGAGCATATAAATTGCTGATGAATTTAATGTGAACTGTGATAAAATAGCAACCGTGTATGCATGTTTTTTTTTTTATAAATTACACATTTTTTCAGTAAGTGATCCAAAAATGAGAAAGACTTTCTATCAGTCAGAAGGACAACCAGTTTTCAAAAGCAGGAAGTTCTGCGGGCTTCCTACTTAAAAAAGTTAGTGTCAAATCCTGATATAATCACATTTTTATGCTATATCTTGACTAAAATAATATTTAGACTTTGCTGTCTTCAAGTTAAATATTTTCCTTAATATTTTCCTGCCTCTTCCAATTTTATTGGTGGGTGTTTTTATATTTCAATATATTATATTGGTTGGTCCTGAAAGGGTGGCTACCCAATTCTAAAACTGCCTTTCCCTGGTCCCATGTTTCAGCCGGGTTAAATTTTATGATTGGAGGTAGGATATGATGTATCTGGTACACACATCAAGACATGTCATTGTACAAAAGCTAAACCAAAGCCAGTAAAATATTAAATACAGGTAACTGTGACTTTATTAGATTGTTCTGAGAAATGACATTTACAAGGTTTAAATTTCATAATTGTAGAATGAACAATGGACTTCAAAAAATTTAACCACGCACAGTCAAGGATGATGAGAGTTTTAGTTACCTACATTTCTGACAAAGGTGTCATAATTCTAGGTATAACAGCATCTTTACAGGGTGTTAAAAACCAATATGGTTGCAGGCTAAACACCAAGAATGTACTGTGAATTCAGTTTTATTGCTGTGTACCAATTTAATGGACTTTGTGGTTGCTATACTTCTAGGGCCCATTCCTCAACACACAAATGATAAGTTGACTAAAATATAATTTATCAAAACACAAAGCATGAAAATAAATGATTTCATCATATCATATCTGTACAAAATTAAGTCCCTTGGCCTCTCAAAAGTTCATATCTGTACAAAATTAAGTCCCTTGGCCTCTCAAAAGTTGATTAGTACAAAAATCCAAAATTTTGCAATGGGCCAAGGAAGAAAGAACAGTCTGTCTAGCAGTAAAAATGTACTTATGTTTTATTTATATATTGCCAACACAGACACAACACTAACTGCAAATATTTTATAAAGGTAAGTAAAATATGATGAATTGATCACTTATTTTCCATAAAACGAACTCAGACTAAGACAGAATCTTACCCCTTCCATGTGTGGATCTTTGAATCTGCACTCTAAGTAATTCTCAAAGAGACCCTGAGTCAATTTCTCATACTCTCCTGCAGACTGGACTACTGACAGGATATTCCAAAATCTGAAAGGAATAAATGAACTACACGTTTTTAAAGCCATTAGTTTAATATTATGCTAACATCTAATATGTAATTGAAGTAAATTTCCACTGACTTGTGTATGCTGATATTCAGAATAATTTTTTCACACATTTAATGCTTATGGGGACTTCATAATAATGTCAGGTTTACCTGGATATATTACATCACTTTAAATAATGAGTGTGTGTTTTGGACTTTTAACATAGGTTTTAAATTTTTCAGTCATATTACTATGATGTCTGCAGTGTAGTAGTTTATAGTGTGAAAGTGATTTAGATTTTTAACGTACCTTTAATAATTTTTCAGTCATATTGCTACAATGTCTGCATTGTAGCAGTTTATAGTAATATCTAGCACTGGGGCTTCATGCCGCAGACATGTAGCATGATGTCCCACTCAGTCACATTATTTTGACACCAGGCCAACCAGTCATAACACTAACCTCTTAATGCTGAGTGCCACATGAGGCAGCTGTTAGTACAATTTTTGTAAGTCTTCGGTATAACTTGGCCTGGGATCAAACCCATGACCTCCTGTATCTGAAGGAGACACTTTAATAGGCCACCAGAGCAGTTGCAGTCTATAGTGATGTCTAGCACTGGGGCATCATAACGCAAACATCGTGTATGTCCCACCCAGTCACATTATTCTGATATCAGTCTTATCAGTACTAACAAGAACCTCCTAATGCTAAGCACCTAGCCAGGCAGCTGTAAGTACCATTTTTTTAAGTCTTCAGTAAAACTAGTTTGGGGGTTGAACCCATGACCTTCCCCATCCGAGGCGGACAGTCTAACCACTAAGCTACCAGAGTGGTCTTATTATTCAATAATTATAAAATGATGAAAAAGGAAATATAGTTTTAATGATTACATCAACAGTCCTGTATAAAGTCAACAAATGCACTGTGAATCACTTTAAACTCATAGGGATTAAACTTTTTATTTGGTTCAAAAATGCAAATCCATGAGTAATAAATTTGGTGAATCATTGAAAGAAAAAAAACCCTCCCCCCTCCAACATAATTAAATATTAAGCAATGACATAACTATTTCTTTTGAAATATTGTACCATCACTTACACATATTTCCAAACAAACAAATTTAATCCATAATAGGGTAATTGGATAGATTAGTCAAGTTATTCAATACCAACACTTAACATCCTTTTGTACATATTTAAAATACCACCTCAGTAGGCAATATTACATTTTGAAAGTTTTCAAAGTTTTCATAGGGATTCGATCACAGGCTCATTTAAAGAATATAGCATCCAATCCGATTAAAAGTGGATCCACACTGTATTACATGAAGATCTGACAATGATTGCTTAGGGATTATGTTCTGGTGATTTGTTTTCACCATAATTGCTAATTTTATCAGCTAATCAGCTGATCTGATCATTGTGGTAACTGATCATTGTGGTTGAAGAGCACTAGTGAGTGCCCAACAATTTGATGCACTTTCTGATCTTTGAAAACTGCATTTCCATTGGCTAATTCAAAGGTTACTAGAACATGACCCTAAACGGTCACTGTCAGATCTTCAGACACTGAAGATATGATT
This sequence comes from Potamilus streckersoni, assembly GCA_016746295.1. NCBI lineage: Eukaryota > Metazoa > Mollusca > Bivalvia > Unionida > Unionidae > Potamilus > Potamilus streckersoni. The sequence goes on along the minus strand of JAEAOA010001782.1, from coordinate 671,472 downwards.
TTAATTAGATTGGATAGCATTGTACTTCTGTGCCAGCCACATACAAGGAACAACTCGATTTGTACATCAAAAGTTTTCAAAAGAATAATTTAATTCTCACTTTCCTGAGTGGTATTCTGCACAGGTTATTCAATCAATGGACAGTGGGGATGTTCCATCAGATAAATTATTTACAGGATACATGACCTTGGAAAATCTTCAGTGATTTATGACTGCTGTGAAAACATTCAATAACAGTCACACCATACAACTGAAATTACTAACATACCCTTTTCAATTTGTGTTTGATTATCCTAGGAATTTTAACAGGTGGAAATGCTACACATTTTTAAGAATTCATTCAGCTATTATTTTATGGGCACTGAGAGACAGGTTTCCCATCATCCAGGTAAAATGGGCAGAATAACATTCTTTGTTATAATTCATATGAGGTACAGAACCATTCTGTAGGTATTTGGCAGTAAAAGTCAAGTCAGATTTATTATAGTTGATGTGTATGTTAGAGCAAAAATGTTTCTCAAATAATTTAAAAGATGGATTAGAAAAAAAGAAGAAAAAACCAATTCAAAGATGAATACATGGATTACTGAATACAGTGTTCCATTATAGGGTAGCTTTATGCCCATTGCAGGCAGTGTGGAAATGATTTTATTATTGGTCATAGTGTAAAACAAAGATGCCATGAATTAACTTGTTTTACTAACTCAATACTAAGGTAACTTCTTTTTTACAGCAGAACTAAATTGTGGAAACTAATTTTATAAATGCAGGGACATTATTTAATGAGTTCTTAATAGAACATGGACTACCCCTAGTGGTAGATTACAGCATTAGTACTTTGTTCAAAGGGATGCTTCCTTACGCCAAATTTGTTAAAAACCATGCCAAACTTCTGAAAGGTGCTGTAATGTCCTGAAAATTGTATCAGGTTGTTTACATATAATAACAAATATGCAGTGTTCATCCTCATGTGGTGTTGCTTAATCATTCAAAACGGGTTTTTTATTTTATGAAGAAAAAAACTCAAAAAAAACTTGAAAGCAAAGAAAAAAATGTAACAAATACAACAAAATAACTGTTGCAATGGCCTAAAAATCTGATGACATGAATGGCTCTATATTGAATAATTTTTGTGACTCTGCACCAAAACAGATTCAGGACAGGCACATGTGGAGAGATCATTAAAACTAATATGGCCCCTTCTGCAATCAGTGAAGGCATAATAAAGACAACTGATTTTTCTGCTTAAACAAGGAGTATTTACATTGCACTGAACAGTCATGGTGAATGAAATCTGAATCAACCATTTTAAATTATCATGTATGTAATGAGACTTTATCAAGTAAACTGACCTGGCTGTTGGAGATGTATTGTTCACCTGCAAATCTTTATCACTGATGTCGCGGAGACTCAAAAAACGATTTCTGGAAAGCAAAAGAAAACAGAGTAATTAATCTACATCATGACAGTTTCTTTTCAAGGTAAGATAAGTAAATCGGTAGATACAATAAATCAAACAAATCTTGAAACAAAATTTTTGACAGCAAAATGATGTTCATAAACATCTCATGTTTGCTAAATTTTTGTGATGAACATATTGTATATGATATCAAGACAAACCATTGTCAAGAATGATATTCTGCAAATAATTATGTTTACAAATAAGTAATTAGCACTGTTTTACCAGCATCATGCTATCCTAAGGAATAAATGCCAATAAGTGAGCAAAATGACTTTTTAGTACTGCTTACAGAAGTACTCTGATTGGTTATCTTAGGTACAATTTTTTTAACAAAAATATATCCACATACTTCATTTTGTCAGAGTTTAATATAACATAAAAGAAATGTAAAACATGGATCCATCTAAAAAGCTGATTCTCTATCTGAAAAGAATTTCCAAGAATTCATTATCTTTTTTACAACATGCTTAGTGTTGAACAATAAAATTTTCACTTAGCCACAGAGGTATCTATACCGTATGCAAGTGTGGCACCATTTCCATTCAGAACAAACTAGACACAATTAGAAGACTACTGGTGAAAATTCCAGGAGAATTAGTGAGAAGATCTATATTGTAGCAGCAATATTTGAAGTCATGATCTACATCATTTTTATTTAGGACCAACAAGATATGACAATATTCTGGTGAAAACCCCAAGTCTATATGATGTTTCTTTATAAGGAGTAGCACTAACAAAATTTTCAAAATGGCTGCCATGGTGGCCATAATGGATGTCAATTCAGCACAATTTTCATTTCATACCTGCCTGACATCATGCAAAGCATTTTCATTAAACCCAATGTTATGTCTTCTATTCTTAGGTGTAGCTATAACAATATTTTCAACATGGTTGCTGTGTAGATCGTATTGGATGTCAGATCTGAACCAGTTTTCATTCAGGCCAAACATCATAAAATCCTTCAAGTATAACAAGATAGCAATAACAAGATTTTCCAGATGGCTGCTGAGGAACACATGCTGGATGTCCAAATGGAACCATTTTCATATAGGATTAATTAGACGTCACAAAAAGTCTTCTGGGAAAAACTCATGTCAATATCACTTTCCTTTCAGAAGGCGTGGTGATAGCAGCGATAATGGATATGAAATCAGGTCGATTTTCATTTAAGACAAAGTTGATATTCTAAGATGTCCATTGAAAACCCATTTAGATATTACCATCCAATCAGGATTTGTAGCAGGAACAAGACAGGGTTAATACAGCCTAGAAAATAAATTCTAAGGACTTTTCAAGGATTTTAATAGTTTTCCAAGGAGTATTATTCCCTAAATAAAACAAAAAACATACATACACACCTTAGGTTACTATCTGAAAACATTGCTCTGAACAGTGTATCTATGTTTTCTGATGAATGGTATGAATTGTATTCAGTCACATTTCTCCAAATCCATAATATTTTTGCCTTTAAATCATTATCATTTGATTTGCAATTACTATTAACACCTAAGGGAAGCAAAGTCACTTACTGCAATGACAGGAAACCTTTCACCCAGGACTGTGGGAACAGTTTATGAAGCCTCAAATTAATGTAACATGACAGCAGACAAACTTGTATTTCTCTTTTTCCTCTCAGTTTTTATTAGAATTGAGAGAACTTTCACCTATGTTGGAAATAACCAAAATCTTGTCACAAGGTTAACAAATTATGTTTTTTTAAATCCAGGGTTCCTGCAGACTTAACGAAAACAAATTCCATGACTTTTCCAAAACTTTTCCAGGGCCATTTCATAAAACTCAAGGATTGCGCTATCCTGCATTGTCAAGTAAATGAACATAAAGAATGATATCTTTCAAGCTAAAATAACAAATAAGTTAACAACAAATATTTTTAATATGTACATTTTAAATGTTCCTGGGTTAGCACACTTTGACTTTATGTTGTAATTCATGTCATAATCCATCGATCAATGTAATCTTTGTGTGTGTTCCTATTTACAATATTAACAAAACACATTACTTTCCAGTTGCTTTCTTTTATTTAGTGAACTACACAGGAAATCACGTGATACTTCCATTAAGAGAACTTACTCTTGTTATATGACTTGAAACCATTTATCTATTGTAATTTTACCATTTTATTTAACCGGTTCACAGTGCTCTATGAAAATTAAAGTAATTAATTTCTTTAACACCATTGTCACAAATTCCATGACTTTTCCAAAAATTTGCAAGGTTTTGACAAATTCCATAGCTTTTCAAGGCCCTTGAAATTTTTTTTTTTAAATTCCAAAACTTTTCCAGGATTCCATGACCTGCAGGAACCCTGTGAATCCTTTCAATGTTTCACCCAGTCACTATAAAGTGGATGATGATATTTAGGACCAACTAGAATAAGTCTTTGGTGAAAACACTATTTTTATGCCATTAATTCAAAATGAGTGCCAATCACAGTTGAATAAGTCTTTGTTGAAAATCCCATATTAATATGCCATTCATTCAAAATAAGTACTAATCAGTTTTTGAGTTGGTTACCATGATGGCCATAGTGTATGTCCAAGTGGTGCCATTTTCATTTAGAACCTACTAGACCTCGAGATAAATGTATACACTTTCATGACAATTCTCCAGGTAGTTTAAAGGACATTTAACATAAGCTTTTCTTGTCTATTAACAATACAGATGTAAACTTTAAGCTTACTGCAGATTTTGTATGACTATGACCGTGAAGGTCAAGAGGCCAGTGTTTAGGAAATGTAAGCAACTGGAAAAACCTCAATAAAAATGTAATTTTTAAATCCTCTTCTATCTGGGAACTGATAGTCAACCAGGATTAGAAAATTAAATAAAATGTTTTAGTATGTTATGGTCCATTGAAAATACTTACCCAATACATTACCAACATAAAATTCTTATCTGCTATCTTCAAATTCAGCCCTATTTAAAGACAAAAATAAATGTCTTTCAGTCTATTATAGATTAATTGACTTTATTCCTGCTAAGTGGGTACACACCTCTTTGATGTTACCAGTTTAAGATTGATCCAAATCAATCAATGGAGGCTCCTGTAACATCCTGTAACAGGCTACTGCCTCACATTCAGAAGTTTCTAGGGCAAATCCATCAAAGGTTACATGGTCATGTCCATATTCAAAGTTGTGCTGTCATGAATGGGGCATGGTAACTGTCTAGGCAGCTACCAGTGGCCCTATAAGATCTGGCTTGAGAGGCCTTGTCACAAATAGAAGTTGAAGATAGTAGACAAAGCATGCCAGCCAACTGACTCCACTTTGTCTTAAATTGACACATTTCATTCAAAGCCAGGTTCGAGGAAATTGCTCATAATTTGTAACCCAAAATCTTCATGAATCATATTTGATAATGTGAGAGTTCAGAGTATGCTGATTGAAAAACCTTCTTGGGTCATGTCATGTTTTCCTGCTGTAACCAACAGAAGCCTTTCATGGCTGCCTCGAACACTGTATGTGCAACTCAGATGGCATTTGAGGGAGTCTATTCATTCTGCAGCTTTGCCACTCTCAATGGGTTGATTAAGGTGAGAGAGCAGATAGTTATTTGTTGGTTGCTTATTGATGGTAACCTGATTTTAGAAAACAAAACAAACTGCATCATTAGTATGACTTAGCCATCTACAGGTAGTTCAATCAAATGACAGTGCATGCAGTACACTCATCCTGAAAGCTCAAGCTTATGCTTTCAGAAAGGAAGCCATATCAGATAACTGCTTCAGCAAGGTGGAAGACAAGAGCTCAAACTTAGATGGATTGAACCACATCAAGATCCAGAAGTTCCATTTCTGGAACAAAGTGAGTGTGTGTGGCTTGGATGTCAAAACAAAGTGTATGTGTGGCCAAGACAATAAGTCATAGACAGTATTGACAGTCATTTCCAGTTACTGCCCCATAAATACTGCCTGCAAACTCGAAATCAAGAGACTTGGACAAAATGCCGTTTGCAAATTTAGACAAGTGCTTTGTAGTTAAATGGAAAAATTATGAAGATTTTAATGAGATTTAGAACTGTGCTAAAGTTGCTATAACTGATAGTTTGGATGCCCAAGTGCAAGAAAGTACATGATTTATGGCTTAGTAGGGACTGCAACCTTTGCTGGTGGGAATGCAACTTTTGCTGGTGGGACTCCTATTTTTACCAAATTAAGAGTCCTGGACTGCTAGTTTTAAAATCCTAGCGAGACTTTTGCAAGGAAAAACCACCAACCCATGAGAAGCTACTGGCAAGCTTTTTCATATACCCACATTAGCCAAGCTTAAGACTTGAACCCAGGCAGACAGAGGTGAGATAGCAGTGATCCTGAGAAGTGAGCATTTTAGACCACTTGACCACTCAGGGTCTATACTTGTGCAGTGTAAAGGTTGCTACAGTTTTTCTTGGTATTCTTACTACCGTATAGAGCACAGTGTTCATCCAGGATCAGTCCTTTAAGGGAGAAGCAAACATAATTAATTTGCAAGCTTTGCCCCGTATTTCTGAAATAGTTTTAGCATTAGATATGCCTGTATTCCTTCTCAGCTGTTTTAAAAGGTCTCAACAATCCATGCATCTGTTGTGGAAAGAATTGACAAATGTGGGCAGTTTGTTGTTCATGTGAATATGTCTAGAAACAGTGAACTCCATGGGACACAGACTAAACTGAAGATGGATGGTAGGAGATAAAACTCCAAATGAAACATCCTTTATTATGAGCTAGCCAGGATGTATCAGACTCTTTTTTTTTATTGTGCACATGAATGAAGCTACTTGTATACCATAATGCAGAGGTCCAGTGATTTCCCCTACCGCTTGTTTGATGAGGAGGTGGTTCAAAACTAATATATGTCTGACATTATCAGTACCGACTTTTTTTGGATGTGTTCCACCTATGTGTGGGACGCATTGGAAGCGGCTTCCTTTCCAAGAGACTGATGTAAAGATTCTTTCCTTATGGAACTCTTTCCTTGCTGTCTCCATGTTAAACTTTTGGTGCAACAATAAATTGACTGAGATCGCTCAACCCAAACAGATCAAAATTTTAAGTTGATTTTAAAAATAGAAAAATTATAGAATAAAAAATTGGGGTGTCTAGTTCTGGGACTACATTCATCACTATCTGTTTTACAACCAAAAACTCCATCTCCATCTGTAAAATGTCTAGGCCGCATACATCTGAATGATAGACATCAGTATATGATCTCTACCAGTGTGGTGATAAAATTACTCACAGGAAGAAGGCCCTCTCAAATTACCATGGTTGCAAATGTTGTCTTAGACACCTGGTAATTTCTGCAATTTTTGATGATGGTGAAGGACAGGTGTTTGTCATTTTCATCGTTATTCACTAAGACCTGGTACATATTACTGACTGCCATTGGAGAAGTGCTATTTAATGTAGACAAAATTCTGTATATATCCTTAAATGTCACGTTAAAACTGAATTCTCTCCATTCCATGGTTGCATTGAAATGTTGAGAATTTTGGAATGGTATATTTGTGTCCTGTACTTTTTGAGATTCTTAGAATGGTATTTCGGATCATGTACTAGCTTAGAGTCTTGGAATGGGAAACATTGTTCTCTGTGCTTGCCTTGCCCTGGTTGTTTTTATGTCCACAGGATAATTTGATTAATAATTCTTGCAGTCCACCCACCTAAGAATGGATACCACAGTTAAGTTGCCTATACTTTTAAACCCGTCTTAAAGGTTACCTTTATTCATCAACCACTTATTGTAAACAGTCACATTTTTAAGGTCCTCACAGCAAAATTTAATTGAATCTGTATAAAGAAACCACTTTTTCTTCTTCCTAGTGGCAACTCTTTAAGGATATCTGCTTGTGGAATGTTGGAGCATTTAAATTCTAAAATAAAATTATATTCTGATGAACCAAGCAATCCAAAATCACAAAAAACTTTATAGGTTTGTGTATGTTTTCATAATCAAATACATTTCCTGCTCACATCAAAATTAGGAAACTGTTCTTTCCATTCTCCAAATTTAGCCTTTCTTGAAAGACAAAAGTAGATTGTTCTGTCTATATGGCATAGAGAGTAAGGGAAGTAAGTCTTTCAGATTAAATTTTCTTCAGATTAAATTTTCTTTATTCCATTAGGTGGCCAGCTCTATATTGACGATGTTACAAGTTTAAACTTGAAACTTTTGACCATGCTTCTAAAGAATCCATGGAATCTTAAATCAATTTTGACCATCTAACTAATATTTTCATTGGCATAGTAGGTCAAAAGGTTAATATTGTACTGCACGATTAAACTGCAGTTTATTACACACATATATGATTGTTTTGGTAATGCTAGTTGGACTGTTTGAACAGTTTGTATATTCTTATATTCTTCAATGTGCTTGTATGTATTTTTTTTTGTCAGTCAAGTACAAGAAGTGATTTAAAGTCATGCAGAGAAACCACAAATCATGCCTTGCCTGCAGAAATGTTCTTCCTTACATCAAAATGCTCTAGTGGCCAAAGTGGTTAGAGTATCTGTTTTGGATGCAACAGGTCATAGGTTCAAACCCTGGTCGAATCATACCAACAACATAATAGTGGTACTAACAGCAGCCATGCTTAGCACTCAGCATTAAAAGGTTAGTTTTAGGACTGGTTGGCCTGGTGTTCAGACAATGTGGTTGGGTGGGACATGATACTCTGTGTCTTCAGCATGATGCCCCAGTGCTAGACATCAATATAAATTGTCACACTACAGACATCATAGCGATATGACTCAAATTGTTAAAGCTACATCAAAAATCCAAGCACACACTTCCTTACACCCATGCAGCAAATGTTCAGTGTGGGAAGAAGGCATCCTACTGGGCATAAGCTATATCCCAATCAAATAAAGGACTTTGTAACTAAGAAGCCAAGTAAGCAAGATTACTTGCCCACAAGTTATTTATTATTTGCTGCATCCTGGCTGCTGACAAACCAGTCTGGACATTCAATGTAAACAGTTACAAAACTTCCCAGGCAACAAACTGGGCAACACTAAACACTAAACTAAACATGTCCTAAACAAGTACATGATCCCAATATACCATTCCAAGACAAAACAAGTACATAATCCAAATATACCACTCCAAGACTAAACAAGTCCATATTCCAAATATACCATTCCAAGACTAAACAAGTACATAATCCAAATATACCATTTCAAGACTAAACAAGTACATGATCCAAATATACAATTCCAAGACTAAACAAGTACATAATCCAAATATACAATTCCAAGACTAAACAAGTACATAATCCAAATATACAATACCAAGACTAAACAAGTACATGATCCAAATATACAATTCCAAGACTAAACAAGTTCATAATCCAAATATACCATACCAAGTCTAAACTAGTACATAATCCAAATATACCATTCCAAGACTAAACAAGTACATGATCCAAATATACCATTCCAAGACTAAAAAAGTACATAATCCAAATATACCATACCAAGACTAAACAAGTACATAATCCAAATATACCATTCCAAGACTAAACAAGTACATAATCCAAATATACCATTCCAAGACACAAACAAGCACACGATCCAAATATACAATTCCAAGACTAAACAAGTACATGATCCAAATATACCATTCCAAGACTAAACAAGTACATAATCCAAATATACCATTCCAAGACTAAACAAGTACATAATCTAAATATACAATTCCAAGACTAAACAAGTACATAATCTAAATATACCATTCCAAGACTAAACAAGTACATAATCCAAATATACAATTCCAAGACTAAACAATTACATAATCCAAATATACCATTCCAAGACTAAACAAGTACATGACCCAAATATACAATTCCAAGACAAAACAAGTTCATAATCTAAATATACCATTCCAAGACTAAACAAGTACTTAATCCAAATATACAATTCCAAGACTAAGCAATTACATAATCCAAATATACCATTCCAAGACTAAACAAGTACATGATCCAAATATACAATTCCAAGACTAAACAAGTACATAATCCAAATATACCATTCCAAGACTAAACAAGTACATAATCCAAATATACCATTCCAAGACTAAACAAGTACATGATCCAAATATACAATACCAAGACTAAACAAGTACATGATTCAAATATACAATTCCAAGACTAAACAAGGTCATAATCCAAATATACCATACCAAGTCTACACTAGTACATAATCCAAATATACCATTCCAAGATTAAACAAGTACATGATCCAAATATACCATTCCAAGACTAAACAAGTACATAATCCAAATATACCATACCAAGACTAAACAAGTACATAATCCAAATATACAATTCCAAGACTAAACAAGTACATAATCCAAATATACCATACCAAGACTAAACAAGTACATAATCCAAATATACCATTCCAAGACTAAACAAGTACATAATCCAAATATACCATTCCAAGACTAAACAAGTACATAATCCAAATATACCATACCAAGACTAAACAAGTACATAATCCAAATATACCATTCCAAGACTAAACAAGTACAAAATCCAAATATACTATACCAAGACTAAACAAGTACATGATCCAAATATACAATTCCAAGACTAAACAAGTAAATGATCCAAACAAACCATTCCAGGACACAAACAAGCACACGATCCAAATATACCATTCCAAGACTAAACAAGTACATAATCCAAATATACCAATCCAAGACTAAACAAGTACATAATCCAAATATACCATTCCAAGACTAAACAAGTACATAATCCAAATATACCATTCCAAGACTAAACAAGTACATAATCCAAATATACAATTCCAAGACTAAACAAGTACATAATTTAAATATACCATTCCAAGACTAAACAAGTACATAATCCAAATATACAATTCCAAGACTAAACAATTACATAATCCAAATATACCATTCCAAGACTAAACAAGTACATGATCCAAATATACGATTCCAAGACTAAACAAGTACATAATCCAAATATACCATTCCAAGACTAAACAAGTACATGATCCAAATATACAATTCCAAGACTAAACAAGTACATAATCCAAATAAACCATTCCAAGACTAAACAAGTACATGCTCCAAATATACAATTCCAAGACTAAACAAGTACATGATCCAAATATACAATTCCAAGACTCAAACAGGCACAAGATCCAAATATACCATTCCAAGACTAAACAAGTACATGATCCAAATATACCATTCCAAGACTAAACAAGTACATAACCCAAATATACAATTCCAAGACTAAACAGGTACATAATCCAAATATACCATTCCAAGACTAAACAAGTACATAATCCTAATATACAATTCCAAGACTAAACAAGAAAATGATCCAAACAAACCATTCTAAGACACAAACAAGCACACGATCCAAATATACAATTCCAAGACTAAACAAGTACATAATCCAAATATACCAATCCAAGACTAAACAAGTACATGATCCAAATATACCATTCCAAGACTAAACAAGTACATGATCCAAATATACAATTCCAAGACTAAACAAGTACATAATCCAAATATACCTTTCCAGGACTAAACAAGTACATGATCCAAATATACCATTCCAAGACTAAACAAGTACATAATCCAAATATACCATTCCAAGACTAAACAAGTACATGATCCAAATATACAATTCCAAGACTAAACAAGTACATGATCCAAATATACAATTCCAAGACTAAACAAGTACATGATCCAAATATACCAATCCAAGACTAAACAAGTACATGATCCAAATATACCATTCCAAGACTAAACAAGTACATGATCCAAATATACAATTCCAAGACTAAACAAGTACATAATCCAAATATACCAATCCAAGACTAAACAAGTACATGATCTAAATATACCATTCCAAGACTCAAACAAGCACACGATCCAAATATACCATTCCAAGACTAAACAAGTACATGATCCAAACAAACCATTCCAAGACTCAAACAGGCACACGATCCAAATATACCATTCCAAGACTAACCAATCACAATATCCAAATAAACCATTCCAAACAAGCACACGATCCAAATATACCATTCCAAGACTAAACAAGTACATAATCCAAATATACCATTCCAAGACTCAAACAAGCACACGATCCAAATATACCATTCCAAGACTAAACAAGTACATGATCCAAATATACCAATCCAAGACTAAACAAGTACATGATCCAAATATACAATTCCAAGACTCAAACAGGCACAAGATCCAAATATACCATTCCAAGACAACCCAATCATAATATCAAAATAAACCATTCCAAGACTCAAACAGGCACAAGATCCAAATATACCATTCCAAGACTAACCAATAACAATATCCAAATAAACCATTCCAAGACTCAAACAGGCACAAGATCCAAATAAACCATATCAAGACTAAACCATCATAATATCCAAATATACCATTCCAAACAATCACATGATCCATATATGATCTAATACTTTATTTTATACTTCCACTTAAAGCAACAATATTATAAGTGTACCTTTTGACCCTGGGCAAGCTAAAGATCTCATACCAAACAGAAAACAAACTCTTTTGTGAGTCCTTGTGGCCAACAGACAGGTTCTGTATAGTCTTCAAGCTCAGCTCCTTGAACCGTCTCTGCACAAACTGTAATAATAAATCAAATGATCAATCAATAAATACATCCTCATGTCCATTGATAAATCAATCAATAGCCAATCATCAATGATAAATGTCATGGAGTTCAAAGGTAATTTCATTGTGATAAGAATATTTATTACACATTAGAATTGTGGATGTCAAAAACCCAGATACCTGTCTCATGTACAAATCAACCTAAGACCTAAAGACTTTACTTAAAAAATTGTCAATGAAGCCAATTGATGCTGAATGAATATTGCAGTCCACACAAAAATGTCTAAAAGATTGGACTGAATTATGTGAATACTGGATCAATAATATCAGGATTTATTAACTGACAAACATTAATTCTGTGGTACTGTTAGAAAATGAATAAAGTATTAGCTTCTATACTGCTGTAATCAAGGTCTGATGTGAAATTGAATTTTAAAATTAGAGGAAGTGGTGTTATCTTTTAAGGTTTCAAATACACTGTCAGGCTCAAGACACAAAGCAAAAACAAAATTATCTCCATCTAGAGCATAACACTTATTAAAAATATGATTAAGTAGGCTCTGAGTTTGTTTCTAAATCAAATGAAGATAAAGTGAAAATTAATGATTAATTAAAACATACAATACAGTAGTATTAGGAAATGAGGGTTTTGGCTCACTTCATTTTTTTTACCCTCCAAACAAGTATAAATTAAATGAGGGTTTCCAAAACAGGGAAATGAGGGTTTTGGCCCACCCACCCCCTCCCACACCTATTAGAAAGTTTCAGTTAACAAGGCGGAAATTAAACTAGCATTAGAATGAAAATGATATTATTTTATATCTCGTTACCAATGATTAATGTTTCAACTGTTGATATTAAAAATATTTCATTATCACGATTATAGATACTAAATTTTACTTTACCGCTCACACAGCGACGGGACTCAAACAAATCTTTTATTTCTGGTTTATTCAGAGGATATTTTTTGTGGATAAAATACACCTTTGACCGATCGAGATCAATTGTTAGTTTAGTATATTTTTGTTGGCTAATGGGGCTGTGAAAGTTTTTAAATTCCACTAGCAACTTTTGATACAATTGTTCGATATAATTGAAATACACGCTGTTATCAGATCTGATGAGCGAAAGTTTTAACTTGTCACATGTTCCATTAAAACATATACCTGACGTTTCATTATTAAATTCAACTGTCAATTGTTTACCATCCATTATTAGATATTTGATGTTACTATTGTAGCTATTTGTCATTGTCAAATTTTCAAACATTATTTTATAAGTTTAGATAAAATTTCAGTTGGAAAAGATAATGTCGAGTATAGATCTATTATCATGACAATACCCAAGGGCAAATGTATCTACCACATTTTCACAATAGCGTTTGTCATCAAAATTATACAATCCACGTTTGATAATAACATCTGTTTCAAGTTTATGATGATTAGTTCGAATTGCCATAGCTCTCATAAAACTAACACCACCATCAAGCGCATACCTATAGTCATCAAATTTCATAAACTTTTTAACAAAATCACGAGGCAGACCTTTTGCTTTTTTCGTTATTTTATTATTATCTAGCAATACGGCATACATTTTACTACGTAATCCGATAAAGTATTTGATAGCGCTCGAGTTCATTTCATCTTTAAACTTACCAATAACCTTTTTATTTGTGTCGTCATGAAATTTACTGTCACGTGGATAATCGGAAAGATCAAACAGATGTTGATTATTGTACATATCCTGATAGATGTCCTCGCATTCGATTTCATACACGAGCGAATCAGTATCAGTAAACAATAATTTACTAGCCGGCCACTGATTTTTAACAAAATTATAATGAAAATCGTACATCAGCCACTTTGATAAATCTAACACGGCAGCTCCAACATAGATCGGCTTGTTTAGTTTTAGATTTGTTTTTCTTCTTTGTATCGCAACAAGATTTTCATTAAATATTTTCATGCTCACAAAATCATCGTCTGACACAAGTTTGTTTCTGCGATTGACATCATTAACTATTTCAATATTTACGCGTTTCCTAATATTCTCCATCGTCTTACCAAAAACGGAATTGTTTATCAGTTTAAAAAAGTTTTTCTCAAACTCTGTTTTTGCTGCAGCCCTTTTTGAAGTGTTTGAGTTAATATAACCTCTCATCCACGGCGACTGATTAAATTTTAGTACACGATGAACTTTTCTCAACACAAGACCAGCATCGACTGCTTGTTTTAAAACTTTGTAATGCAAAACATAATTTTTCTTATCAAGTAAATTTGGTACTAGTTTCTTGACCATGGAATGTTGCCTTGGTGATGCTAACGCTTGTTGTTCTTTTGATAACAAACTATAATCTATTACCATCGATTCCGCACAGAAAGGGTAATCATTATGTAATTTGTGTAGCGAATTTGGATAATCAAGATCAACTTCAACGAAATAGGAAACATCATCGGGTCTTTTCTGTCTCTGATAGAAATTGATCAACCGTGATCCAATGAAATCCGCTAAAAGGCATTGGTTCTGCCATCGAACCACCGTAAAGATTATTACAATCTAGATAAATTATATACTTCGAAGGAAGGTCAGGGTTATACTGTTTCACGTATTTGTTGTTTGCTTCAGCATATTTTTTTGTTATCACGCTAATACCACCTCGGATACCTTTTTCGATAAAATTGAACAAATCAACATCAGTCAGTAATTCTAACCTTACCTTACTAAACTTTAGCAAAGCATCCCATGACAACCCAGGGGCAGAATAATACCAGCAAGGATCTAGTCCATAATTATTGTAACTCACTTCACGAAAACTTTCAAAAACATCTGATAATAATAACACGTCAGTTTTCAAATACAAATCATGATAATCACCAAAAGTCTCACAATCAAACTCTTTCCAGATATCTTGTGCATACCTGTACTCATCATCAGTTATATTTTCATTTTTAAGTTGTGAGTAAAATTTGTCTTTGTCAGGTAAAGATATTTCATCAAATTTACTCCAGTCGTCGAGGTATTCGTATGGAAAAACTCCTTTATTAGCTAGTAGATTAAATTTATCTCCAAAACAGTCTCTTAGGTTATCAAATTTACTACAACCTTTCACTAACTCATCTAACGAGGCTGCCATAAACTGCAGGCTGTCAATAAAACGCAATTTACCTAGCATAACTGACATGTACTTTTCAAAATTATTTGGGATGCATTTGATGATGTTATCGAGTTTTAGACGAGATTTTATATCAGGATCACCAAAAGCTTCTACTATAATATGGCTATCATATCCTCGAAAATTGTGAAGAATAACTGGAATAAAATCTGGAGCATGAAATTTTAAATTACACTGATTATGAGCCGCTCCACGGTACTGTCCAGTCAAATGACAATGGTCATGTACTTTTTTGTCATCGTCAAAAATTTTTCACAAATATGACAAATTTCTGCTTGCTCGTGAGCGGATTCTTGTTGAGGTGTTAATTTTAACATTGGAGTTACTTTTTTCAAACGATAAGTAATATTATCAACTTCGTTAATCAACTGCTTGAGAAGCCAAACAGCTGGATTTTTACCTCGATATAATTTGATCGGTTTAGATAATCTCGAATCAGTACAACAAACTACCTTGTACGTTACTCCACACGGAACATGATTTTGAACTTTTCTTGTACTCGATTGATTAGGATTATTTTCTACGCCAAGTACAGGTTGAAGTAAACACTCAAAATCAGCGTATATGACGAAAGGAATTTTTAGTTTGTGATTATGATGGACAAACTGTAACACACTATCTCCCTTAGATGGCATTGTTATTCTTTGCACATCACTACAGTACTGTAAATGATTTTGTAATGTTTCATTGTCTCTACAACCGTGCAAGCATCGGTAACAAAAGAACTTTTTGTTTCTATTTTTATTGTACTGTTTACCAACTAGTCCGTTAAAGTTTTTAATCCAAACGTAATGATTTTTGTAGTACAGTAAATTTATAGTCGATTGTGAAGCTTTTTCTGAAATATATCTCGGGTATACATCCTCTTTTTCATCTAGTCCGAAAACGTTAATTGAAACATTATTTTGCTTTTCAAATTTTGGTATTTGATTTTCTGCCACAGGAAAGTTAATATCTTTAAAATTTAATGTAGACACGTGACTGATATATTTTTCAACACGAGTAGCGTTTTTTTTCTGCTGGAAATAGTGCGGAAAGAACAGCCCATTGGAAACATTTGTTATCTACGTTTTTGATGTTTATACAACATCTTTTACTTTTTATTTTTGGTGGCAGGTCGACGTATGAACTACCTCGTAATGCATTATATTTCATCGTGTGAAACAATATTCCTTTGATCATTTCAAACTTCCAACCCGAACCTAATTGACTAAATTCCTCTATTTTTTTCCAAATTTCTTGGTGTATTTCTTCCAAATTTCTTGGTGTATTTCATCAGATAGTGATAACAGATCAGTCCCAAGCAAAACACGTCTTGATTTTGCGTTCATATAAGGTTCTGCAATTTCCTTGTTAGTTAATTCTTCCATTATAACTAACTTTGAAAATATAACATGATATTGCACAAATAATCTGATACTTTTGTGTTTTTCGAGCTCACGTTTTACAATTGTCTGTAATAGGTGGTAAAGATTAGTTGCAGTAAAATTTACTAAAACAATTTGATTATCAAACTGATAACTATTATCAAAACCTGCAAAAGCAGTCGCTATTTTATTAGGTTCTCCCATAAAGCTTCTCTTAGCTATATCACGCAATTTTAACATTATTATACTATAATGTAATATCTAATTGATAATTTTTTCACACTGCACATGCGCTAAAAATCAATTGAAGATAAAAAAAATCTCCTATAATATAATGACAGCAAATCTAACAAACACATGTGAGCAAGAAACATATCAAGTTCACCCAAAGTATTACTTTACCTCACACTGCGCATGCGCTAAAAATCAATTAGAGATAAAAAAAATCGCCTATAATATAATGACAGTAAATCTGACAAGCGCACGTGAGCAAGAGATTTATCAAATTCACCCAAAGTATAACTTTATCTCACACTGCGCATGCGCTAAAAATCGATTGAAGATAAAAAAAATCTCCTATAATATAATGACAGCAAATCTAACAAACACATGTGAGCAAGAAACATATCAAGTTCACCCAAAGTATAACTTTACCTCACACTGCGCATGCGCTAAAAATCAATTGAAGATAAAAACTATTACCTATAATATAATGACAGTAAATCTGACAAGTGCACGTGAGCAAGAAGCATATCAAATTCACCCAAAGTATAACTTATACGCTGGAAATGTATTAGGTTCAGTTATTAACATTAAAACTAGAATACCTGTTGGCAAATTAACGTCAGCGGGTTATACGATTAGTGTAAAGGAAGATAATGCCGAGAGGATTGCAATGTTTAGAAAAGATTTTATTTACACGTTGTTCTGCGATGATATTCCAGAGGGACAGCGTGTATATCATTATAACGGTAAAGTCACTGATGACAACATTGAAAATTTATCCTTACAAGATGAGTTTCAGCCGCATCCAGTCTTTGATTTATACGAGGCTAACGATCGTGGTATTATAAGAAACAGAAAAACTAAAAAAGTTCTTGGTACTATGAACAATATGGGATATATCAGGGTAACTGTTAGAGGAACACTAACAGATTTTGTTAGTTATAATGGTCATCGGTTTGTTTACGAGGTGTTCAACGGATCTATACCCAATGGTCTGGTTATCAATCACATCAATAATATACAAACTGACAATCGATTGGAAAATCTGGAGATAGTGACGCAACAGGAAAATGTGAGAAAAGGAAAAAAATAGTAATGGTATTAATTTTAGATGCCCAATAAAACCTGTTATTTCAAAAAACCTCGAAACGGATGAGAAGATTGAATTTAAATCGATGACAGCTGCGGCGAAATATTATAAGATAAATTCCAGAACAATAAAATTTATAGCCGATGGAGTAATAAAATCAGCTTTTTCAAGAGAATACGATGCTAGGATTCGTTTTAGATATGATGATCAATAATATTTTGTAATTCGGTTTTAGTCAAGCAATGATGAGCAAATGCTATGATATCATCGTGATTAAATTTTAGCGTCGTTACTGCACTTTCATTAATTTTTTTTTTTTCTGCTTCTGTTAGTAATATTTTATGAGAATCACCTTGCATTACAATAACATCAACACTATAACCCAACAAACATTTTCTTACCGCTTAGGCTAGTTCGTTGTAATTTACTATATTAACTTTTTGGTGATATTTTATCTCATCAGTCATCTTATAATAATAAATTAGATAAAAATATATTATAATAATGGACTTGATGAAACGATTTGCTGAACTCTACGAAGAAGATACTAGCGACAAGGTCACCAGTGATAAGGTCACATTTTCCAAAGATTTTATAGACAAATCTATTGGATATAGTGAAGATGATATTTTGTATAACAATGAATCTGATGATGATGGTGAAATAGTCACTGTTGCTGACAGATCAAATTACAGCAGATCAACAACTAAACGGTATAATGTCAAGTATCACATTGCTAAACAAATAATAAAATTTAATTTTACCGTTGCCGAACAACAACTGTTTTGGCAGCTAATCAAACCTTTCTTAAATATCAAGATTCCAGGCCGACAGAAAAATATCAAATTTGATTTCATATTCGTTAAAATTTTTAATCTAATGACGATCTCTAACGATCGTAAGCAGTATCTAATATCGTTATGTAAACCAGTAAAATGTAAATCTGTCAAACAAAAGTATGAGTTAATTTATAATAGCATTATATCATAATCTGCTTAGTTGGGATCCAACTGTTAAATTTATCGCTTTACCCACGCCATTTGACTAAACTTTTATTTCCTTTTTTCTAATCACTTTCTCGATAACAAAAACATCCTGCTCAGTTTTCTGTAGTTCTTGTTCATAAAAACTACCTACGATCGGTTCCCCTGCCAGATCTTTTAAAACGTACGTTACAGGTACTGTTAAAAGTACCTTATCAACCACAAATACTTCTTCGCTCCAGTTTGGAGTAAATCCTTTTGCAAATACCTTTTTTGTCAAAGAAATTCTAACTTTATCACCAACCTTAAATTTATGTCTGCGGTACATGTTTTCATTTGCTAATATTGGATTTTTAATAGCTTTTTTAGGTGTCATTTTGATGGTTCGATGTTTCGTTTTATTATATTCACCTACGATTTGAGAAAGGTCATCGATGTACCTGTTGGTGTTTTTAGCTGTCATATGTTTGTGTAATTTCTCGTTTAGCATGCGAATAAATCTCTCAACAACAACGCTTTTACCCTCATTTCCTGTAACATATTTTTTTTATATTATTTTGTTCTAGAAACTGCTCAAACTTTTTGTTAAAGAACTCGGATCTGTGATCAGTCCAGATTTTATTTGGTTTTCTTTTTACACTCGTTATTATTTGTTTTAATGCAACAGTCATTGAAGTTCCTGTCTTATCCGAAACAGGTACACTGAAAGCATATTTGCTAAAAACATCTATAACATTAAACAAATACCTTTTTGGAGCACCATCAGCGCCAACGTTAAACTGAGCTAGATTGGATACATCCACCAAATCTATTGCCCAGATATCATCTACACCATTAGCGACAACTTTACGTCGTGGGAACTTTTTTTTTTAGGTCTGTGCAGCTCGACTGCAAAATCATCGTATACTTTTTTACCGAGTCCGAGTTTATATTTTGCTCCTATCATTCCCTTGACAAATTTTCTATCAAAACGTTCTCGTAGATTTGTTGGCTCCATATCACGTAATTCGTCTAACATTACTTTATCACAATCTGATTTTGAGTTTTCATGATCACGATAACAGATATCATGACGCATTGCTATTGCATCCACTTGATTATAAGGCTCTTGGCCTGGCAACGGATTGTCGTTTTCATCTAGTTGTTGATCTAGCGGATTCCACGGACCAGTATACCGATGACCTGGCAATGTCCAACCGCCTTTTGGTTTTGGTAATTTTCCAATAATTTTATGTATATCTATACCTGACCCTATTATTTCTCTGTTGTTACAACATTGACAGTATGCGACAATTTTATTTTGTTCAAGACACAAAACTCTGTCAGAATCACAGTTGCATATCATTCTATATTTCTAGTCGTCGACTAAAATAATATCAGTATAACCAGATCCTAGCGACATCTCTGAGGATACTGTCGCTGGGGACACTTTCTTTAAAAACATTTTTTCTTTTTCCACAGACTGCACAAAAACTTTTTAATACTATCCTGTTGTTTTTTGTTTTTTCTGTTGTTTTATTAATATTTTCTGTTTTAGTTCTACACTTGAGACAGTATGTTGACATTATTCTATTTTTAAGTTTAGATAAAATTTATTGCGATCTCATCATTAGCGTGAGAAGGATGCTTGTCAAACTGTAAAATAAATTTTAAAAAGTTAAGATTTCTGCTCATCTGTTGGATAAACATTATACAATAATATCCACAAGCAGACGTTCCAACAGGTTGGAGTTGATTTGACGAATAATATATTTTTTTAAATTTTTTGTCCATATACTTTTTTATTACATCGCTTGGAGGAAGTCCAAACGAGTCAAAATAATTATTATTATAAACTGCTACCCAATGCGTGCCGGATCCGTCATTGAAATCTTGTATATTAATAACACACGAACTTACAGATGACGGCGATTTTATTGCTGCGAGTTCATCTTTAGAATAAACTCCGTGAAATCCAGGAACAGCTTTGAACTTATCAATGATATCAAAATTACTCAACGGGGTGGTCGAGTTCCCGGTAATATTAGACCACGTCCGATTCCTAAAAGATTTGGCAGCAGACTTCCCGCTAGTCCCGCCAAAAGTGGAGCGAACGGAATAATTCCTCCTTGTTTTGTTTGATTGCATATGCATTTGCATTTTGGTGTTGGCGATTTTGTTTTTGTTGTTTTCTTTTTTTTTGTTGATGATTTTGATGTTGGCGATTTCTTTTTCTTTTGTGGCATTATAATATATCATTTACATAAAATTTACAATTTTTTTTATTCCACTTCCATGAATGATACCATTACCTTCGACTGCTTTCTTCATTGCGCCAGATATTGCTCCAGACGCTGCTGCTATTCCTAATGTGCCTAAGACTGGTAAAATTTTAGGTATTATTGTACTAGTTAATACTGATAATGCTGGACCAAGAAAACCACCTTTGACAACAATATCATTTGCCATCACTGTCATTTGTGCATCACTCAAATTTAAAACAAAAGTTTTTTACGATTATACTTTTTTACTTGATTTTTTTGTTAGCATTAATTTTGTTAAAACACCATCAGAAATATTAGGATTGATTTTTAATGATACCTGTTCTCGCTTTGCAATAGCAGCTACTAATTTTTTAACTTGGCCATCAGTCAAATACACTTCTTTTATAATATATTTTGCCATTTTATATAACAACTGTAGATTAAACTTGAACTGTCATTTTACCTCCAATAGAATCTACTGTAATAAATCTATCACTAATCACTAATGCGTATACGTATAACGGCGCCACTGGAACCGCCCCAAGTGTCCAGGTAATTTCAATATCCGCTGTGCTGTCTACAATTCGCTCGTTAGATTTACTAACATCAAAATGAAATATAGGATAATGGGTACGAAATTCCTCTGCTGATATTTGAGTTCCATCTTCAACATCTTTATATTTTTGTATTGCGTCAAGCAGGTACATGTACGGTCGAGAAATATTTTTATTAACGTCATCAGCAAAATTACACTCAATAGCTCGTTCTGGATATTGCTTTGAATTTAATCTAGCGTGTATTCATCTGACATCAGCGTGATCAAATATTGCATTATTTTGTTGTTGGTTACCTCGTCGGGCTTGCTGTTGAAATACGACAAAGATATTTCTCGGCAGTTGTTCGCTTGATGTTGTTGTGACCCTCCATGTGTAGTCAGTAGTATCTGGAACCGCTGTCTGATATATCTTATGCTGCTTAAAATAAATTCTGTTTGTATGTTTATCAAGCGTACTATTTAGTTCTGACATTTTAGTGATTGATGGTGTTATACGTGGCATCCACAAAGCAAGTTTGTTTATGATAAACTGTACATCAGCCCCTCCAGATCTAAACAAACAATCGTTTTGTTCAGCTCGATCTAAAATAAGAGTATGTTTTACTCCGCGAAACACTTTATCATAATCGCGACAAAAGCCGAAAATCATACTTAGCGGAAGCATCATTGTAATTTGACGTGATCCTGCTGCAAGTTTTCTTCGCCTAGCAAAGCCTTCGTTATAACGTGGATTTCTCACGTCAAGTGTGTTAAGAAGCAAATTTAACATTGCAGTACCGTCTGCAGCTGCTCCTGGTGGCGTTATATTTATATTATTAAAAGCTGCTGTAAGAGAAACTCTTGTGGCGTTTGCATTAGCATCTGCAGCAGGTGCGATAATATCTAGTGCAGCAGCATTAGCAATGAGAAAATTTCTCACAATTACAGCATTTTCATCAGCATTAGCTCCATGTACTATAGCGCCTCTCTTTAAAAATTCGGTTGATTCAGCTATACCCCGTCCAGTATCTTTAAACCACATCATGTTAGTTGCAGTTGATCTTGAGTAATCATCTGTAAATGAAATCATATTTAAAATTGTACTTGCAACTTGTAGATGACCTGAAATATCTTCTATAGTTTGATTGGCTAGTTGATATCTAGCACTTTTAAATAAACTCCAGCCGTTGTTTATAAGAGCTACTTCTGTTCCAACTGCAATTGCAGCAGGTGGATTGGCTACTGTCATAATCTGACCACGAACTTCTAACATAGCCTTATGTGGCAGTAGAAATACATCTTCGTCTCTGGTGTTAAAGGTTCTAATACCAGCTTTATTTGGTTCGTTAGAATTTTCATCAAGAAACTCAACAAACTCGAATTCTGTCACATCGTTGTCGATGTCATAAGTTTCTGTTAACTCGAGATAATTTTTAACAGACATTTTATTTTATTAGATTATATAAAATTTTATTGCGGCACTGTTACTTTAGATATTAATTTTTGTATGATCTGCTCGCCCTTTGGTGATAATAACTTTTTTGTTGTTGTTATCATAGCTTTTTGAGTTTCTTTTGTTGAAGCGATTTCTGAGATAGCTTGTTTTATTTCAGATGCAGTTGGTGGATCACCTTTTATTTTATCAGCTATTTTTTGTCCCACCGCAGTCCCAGCGGCAGATGCAGCCCCAGTTGCAAAAGCTTTACCAGCGTCAATAGCAATTGGTGCAACTTTACGTGCTATACCCGGAATATTTTCAAAAACTTTAGTGAATATATTTCCAAAAAATCCTCCTATTTTTCTTCGATAAACTTTTTTTCTTTCTTTCATTATATTTGATGTTGCATAATTTTTACTTTTGCTCGCGTAGATGTAAATAATAAGTTACAACTTCATTATTAACATGTAACTGTTTTCCTGATTGATCTGTCAACTGCATTATTATACTTGATATTTGATCTTCAACGTTTAAAGGATAATATATAAAATGTCGTGGAGTTATTTGCATGAGAGAACCTGGCGGGACTTCTGGTGAGAAACTGTAAATCGTTTGACCTTTGCTACCTTTTGATGTATAAGAACCAGAAGCAATAGAACAATTTACTAATATTGTATTTACTTCTGTTATATTTGCTGGCAGTTCACTGTCATATGTAATAGGCTGATCAAGTGCAGTGTAAGTGTTTTCAGTAAATCCTAACAGTTGTGCAATACTTCTTTCTCTTGGTTCAAGATTGATTGCTATATTTTTCAAAGTTATCCTAGTCGCAATGTGTTATAATTTGCTTCTAATTCAAAATTATCAGCCACACCGTCAGCTTTTGTGATGAGCTCTTTGATTGTCTTGTTTAGATCAGTAATATTATAAGCTCCTTGCGGAATTTTTTTTTTTTTGTTGTAGATATTAGAGATGGTGTAATCATAGTAAAATACATTTCATTGTTAACATCATTTTTCACGTTAGGTATAGCATTCCAGCAAGTACAAGAAATTAATCCAATTTCATATTGTTTTGTAGGATCTAGTTGGATAGGTGGAATATAATTTACTGAAAAATTTGCGCTATCTATCGCAGACTCACTAGAGTTTAGTAATAATGTTGTTTGCATTCCTTTAATATTATATCATTTTATAAAATTAAGTCGCAGTGTAAAGTTTCATATTCGTCAGATGTTAATAATACACTCAATCTTAGATGATCAAGTATGTCAATGATTTCATTATCAAGTTCAACACTAACATTTCCAGCTTCCTTTGACGATATTAATAACATTAATCTACCTATCATTTCAGTATTTGAATTAAATACTTTTACACCAGTTCCTGTTCTTACTCTACTTTTTTGTATACGAGATTTATCAAAAGTAAAAAATTTCCTTCTAAAACTCCACCCACTACCAAAAGGTTTTGCTCTACTATTTTCTGCTGTTTTTTTAAACGTGAGAGCAATGACACTGTTTCTCATTCTATCATAAAGTGGAAGCATATCATCAATTTCTGTAACCGTGTTTATTTCATCTTTAGCAGTAACTCCGTCATTAAATATTACATCTAATCTATCGAGTAATTCTTGATATTCTACATCAGTCCACTTGCTTATATCATCAATACCCCTTATAATTTCTTTGTTTAAAAAATCATCATATTCACTACCTTTTATCTCATCATTTGCTCTTTTTGTAAAATAAAATCTTTGACCTCCAACTTCCATAAACTTTACAGTAAGATCACCGACTCTTTGTTGCTCCTCTCTGATATCTTTTATGTCTCCTGATAAATTTGTTATAATATTTGTTATTCCTTGCGTTGTTAACTCTGCTAATCTTCGCTCAAGTTCCAGCAGATTGTTTATCAATCGATCTGTTTCAGCTTGTCTAGCCGCAGGATCAGCTATATTTGCTGTAAGTGCCTTAATCAGTTTTCTTTTTTCTTCATCAGATCTAGTAACAAGTTTTGCAGCAGCTGCTTCTTGTTGTTCTCTAACAATTCCAACCAAGCCTTTTTCCTGCAGTTGTTTAAGTTCTTCTTCTGATAGTGGTTTAGTTTCAGGTTGTTTACCTAATAGTGCTTCAGTAACCGGCTTGAAAATTGTAGCTGTTGCTTCTGTAGCAGTTACTTGCCCACGTCGTGCTTCTTGTACTTTTTGATTAAGTGATGCCTGAGATTGAGCAAGTTTTTTTAGATCTTCTATGTGTTGTCTGTATCTTGCTCGTTTGTCCATTATTATAATTATAAATTTTATAAAATTGAAACGCTTTACTGTAAGTAACTGTTAATACAACAGCGAAACATTTTAGTTGGATCATTTGTAAGTTTATCAAACAAGAAAAAGTTAAATTTATCTTTTGTAGCATTACGGTAAAGTTCAATAAACTTATCTTTTGTCACGCCACCGCATTGCTCGCTTGCAATATTTCTAACGTCAACATTATCCAGTCCTGGAAATAAAATAAAACAACCCATATTTCGCCTAATAAATCTATCAACATTATAAAATCCTTGAGCGAGATAAACAGAATTACACTGTTTGTTACGTGACAGTGAGAAATATGATCTTATTTTGTTCATCTCCATGTTATTTAGAGGAATATCGTCAAAAACTACTATCTTATGTTCATCTGCATCAAGTTGATTAACTGGAATAAGATCTTCTGGCTGCCTAATTATAAAAAAATCTTCACCAGCTTTAAGATCATCACGAAGCTTGTTATTATATTCGCTTAATAACTCATACTTATCTTGCTGTGGATTGATTGTGTAAATATAAACTCTGTCGTAGTTAAAATTATCACCAAGAAGCAAATTCATAAGCAAATTTGTTTTCCCCGATCCAGTTCGCCCAACAATAAGATATTGACAATCAGGAAGTTCATTGTTATGTTTATGCTTCACTAGTCTCTCTGTATCAAAGTTTAATATCGACGATTTTGCCATTTTATATAATATTAAACTAGTGTTGATAATTTTATCTAGGACAGTAAATAATGAGCTACTATACAAAATTTGGAACACTATCAGATTTATCCACAGGTGACTTATCCAAATATGCAACTCTTGATCAGCTCAAAAATGAAATCAATAATTTACTAAATCTTACCAGCGTAGATCCAGATGAAGTCGTCATTTTCCAGGACAAAGAAGGACGATTAAAGACGAGTAACGTAAAACTGTCAGATGTAGTTGTACGAAATCCAAGTGGGAATATTGTTATGACACAAAACAAGATTACAGATCTTGGAAACCCAACTGAGGATGGGGATGCTGTCACTAAAAAATACGTCAATGATTGGGACGCTTCAATTACTAATGAAATCACAGCGCTCAAAACTGATTTTACCAGTCACGTGAACACATTTTTAAGTTTTCGCAGAAACAGAAACAAAATTAGAGATGAATTTTTTGGAAATCCATCAAATGTTAACATTACACTCGCTAATATTAACACAAAACTCAATGATATTAACACAAAACTCAATGATATTATTAGTGGAATTCCTAATATTGTTGAGAAAACGAGTATGGTTAAAATTCCTCACAAACAGATTAAAAATATTGTGTATACTGTTGCATCTGGTTATAGTGGATGTACATCACAAAAAAAATCTATCAAATATATTGCAGAAGTTACCGGTGTGTATAGATTGTCAGTGTTTAGCAGTGTAAAGTTTAAAATATTTACCACATATTCATGGCGTTATTTAGATGATGACATATTTGGAATATTATCTGTAATATTAAACAAAAATTCTGAGGAGGAATTTACACTTGAACCAACTGATAAAAATTTTGTAGGTCCTTATCGGTGGTGTTTGGAATTTGTAGCTGATTTATCATAACTATGTAAACAAATATTATAATGAAAAGAAGTATAGTTGATTTTAATCACATTTCAAAAGATATTCCAGAACAGGATGTGGACGCACTAATACAATACTATAAATATTATCATAAAAACTTTGGTGTGTTAAAAAATGTTACAAATACTACAACAAGATCCTTCGAGTAATATCATATCTACCCTTGTTAATGACCAGTTCTGGTATAATTTCAAGTGGGTTATCATTAAATCCATTTTTGTTAATTATATCTGGTATTGGTGTTTCACTGACAGCGGCGTGTAAAAAAGTAGAACCAAGACTTTTGATAAAAAAGCACGGATGTTTAACGTCAATTAAAACTTACAAGAAACTACTTGATCAGATCCGGTCTTACCTACGAGGAGTTAAATATAATATGGATGATTTATTACGTGAATTTCGTATTATTGACAATATGTTAACAGATATTCTACCAATGAGGGTTAGCAAGTATGAAAAAAAATATCACAAAAAATATGAGTAACATAAAATTTTATCTAAACTTAAGATATAGTATAACTAAAATAATATCATTTCATTCTAATGCTAGTTTAATTTCCACCTTGTTAACTGAAACGTTCTAATGCACAGTTAAATTTTCATCCTGTTATCTGATAAAAAATTTGTGGTAAAATCTATTTGCTGTCTTTAGAATAATCGTATTCCACGCATGCGCTGTTCTAACAAATTCATCACTTCTGTTGACAGAGCTTATCGCATTCCAACACCTGTTGTTTTGTCTGGTTACAAAATACCTGTCTACATAGTAGTAGTATAGGGAAATGAGGGTTTGGCGGGGGTGGGGGGAATAGGTCTGGGAGGGGGTGAGCCAAAACCCTCATTTCCTAATACTACTAATACCTGCAGATGCTAAGAAATTTCCACTAAAATATCCTCTTGCACACTGCCTAGCATAGTTTGCATGCTTTCTTGACAACTAGGCTAAACTAACAAGAAAATGCAAAAAAAAAAAAAAGATTGGGAAGGGGTAGGGTTGGGGTATAGCCATTCATCATTTTTTAACATTATTTTGTTGTTTTTTTATATTATTATTTAGGTTTTATTCAGATTTTTAAGGCTTCTTTAGGTTTCCTATGTCAAAATGAAATTTAAGGTTTTTCAACATTTTTGAAATAGCTTCCAATCTTATATACAGTGTTTCATTAACAATTGTACCGGAAGCAATAAGTATAGTATTTTACAGTTTTATTCATCTGGTTTATGCATGCATGTACAAAATGCAATGTGCTTTCATGAGAACTTAAATTTTTGGAAAACAGTTTCACTTGAATGAAGAATCGATTTGATTGAGTATTAAATCTAATTTTTATTTATAGTATCAGTTCCTTTTCTTTCATTTTCTGAAAAAACGTTTTTGACCACCTTAAGCTTTTTCTTATTTATTATACCCTTAATCATCTGACAACATATCAATTTAAGGCAATGAGTGGAAATTACTGCTACTGGATACCAGGTGCATTTAAACAATCTATAAAGATTTATTATTCTTTTTTTATATAAAGGATTAAAATAAAACAGACACATGTAGAAGTTAATATAACTAAGTTACTGAAATATTGATTTATTAAATAGATCTGGTGATCTCAAGGAATGAAAAACAAAAAAAAAATATCAGGTGAAGGTTGTGGAGCTTCTTTATCATATGTGGCTAATTGTCGGAAGGGTCCTTAAATTTGTTGTACTGGGCAACAATGAGATCCTCAACAATTAATACCTCCTAAAAACTACCGATACCTTTGTAGTTATCTTAAAAATTCTTTTTGAGTGTTATTAATTCTTTCACTTTAAAACAACTCTGTCATGCACAGCATAAGACAACAAGTGTTGTACCCTTGATTAAAGTAGTTCCTATCGTGTGGACACCATGACCCATGACTGAGACAACTGGTTGAGATTGTTAAACTGAGATATGAAAAATAAGTTTAGAAAATTAGTTTTATGTGAGATGAAGGAGAAAACTTTATCTACATGAACAAGGCTTTACAAAATGCACCATCTTGCCTGAGAACTTTATGATGATGACATGCTTTTCTTCTAACTCTAGAATGCTCTGAAAGACCTTGCTTACAAGCTTACAAGGGCACAAACTATGGGCATACATTCAAGTGATACCCAAGATTTCAGTTAACTTCAGCTACAGAAGTAGACATAATAACTTTGAGATGACACTGTTACCACAGCGAGACTATTCAAAAACTAGAGACAATAACTGACTAGAACAGTGAGACTATTCAAAACCCAGAGACATTAACTGGTGAAGAAAGTACAGAACATACCTGTAATGTATTGAGACAGGATCTGATATCATTGTCTGTCTTCTCGCAGAGAGCTAGCAAGGTGTTCATATCTGCCTTAAACTGCTCCAGCCTAATAACCTAAAACACAAAGTCACCAATAAATGACATCTTTAATGAAAATACATTAGTTATAACAAACTAATAAATACAAATATTTCAACCAGAGATAAAATTTACACCTATTTAAGCTATACATCAACAATACAAATCATTAGAGCTGTCACTGCTAACTAGTGTTTGTCACCTTTCATGTGGCAGGGGAGATAATTTAAATATCAAGTCAATTGTGACTTTACCATATTTGCATTCACAGGTGCAATACTAGTAAAGTTACAAATTACCTTGTATTTTATGGGATTGTTTTCTTTTTTTGTGTGAAAATTCTCAAATATTTTTTAAATAAAGAATAATATTTTCCTATTCTTAAGTTGCTCAATTATATGTCTGTTACAACCTTATATCCAAGTTGTAAAACTCAGAGGTAACAAATATGTAACAATCAATTAACAGTCCATGAACATCACAGATGAGCTTGTACCCCATTTTATCCTGTTTACCAATTTTAAGTTCAGTGCCTGATTCCTGAAAAGAAATTCTAAATACCCTGTGCTAAAACGGAGCACTGTTGGTTCAAAAGTTATAACAACTTTACTAAAACTGGACAACAAAACACCTGGAACAATTTGTTTACTTCACATTTTAGAACATGTTCTTTGCTTAGTTTCTCATGAATTAATTCCAGAAATCTTTAATCGGTACAATTTTTGTCCAAATTTTGAAGTCCACATCATCTTATGTCAGTAATAATAATTTAAATCATAGCTGCAACCAAGATGGAAAAAAATTCATCCTGGACCCATTCCTCTTGAAAGTCTTCAAAGTCAGCTTCATTCAATGAATCACTATTCAAAAGCTCATGAAGCCATGCATCATTTATTTCACGAACTTCATTCAATTCTAACCCATCATTTAAGTCAATATTATCATCAGAATTATCCAAATCATCAACTTTATTGTCGCTACCCTCACTATCAATATCCATGTTTACATCCGAGTTGTTGTTCATCATTTTATTGATCGATTTTCATGCCAACGATTTTTTTATTCCATGTTTTTTTCTAATTCACTGAGCATGAGTGCTTTAACCATTTCCTGTGTTGTTGAAGGAGTACACAAATATTTGTGATGTATAACATGTGCATCTAGAGATGCTACACACATACATCAGAGTACATCTGTAGTCGTATTCCAGATAAAATGGGATATTAAGACCACTGGCATATTCCGGATAGAATGAGGTATTATGTCCATAGTCATATTTCGGATAAAATAGGATAAATAAGTGCTCTTTTTATTTATTCTAATATATGTTTCTGACTGCATGTGCACTTACAAGTTTACATGATCAGTTGTTGAGTTTATTACCTGTTCATAAATATATCCCTACTCATTTTCATTTTTTGCTTTTGATGCTGATGTCATGGAAGCAGTAGTCCCAGTAAATATGTATATCTGGTTTATGCATCAAACTCATAGCAATAACCAATGCAAAAAAAAAGTTTTGATTTATCTGGCATGACAGGCTTCCATTTTCTCATACAACTGTTGTCAATCAAGTCTGCTTCATTTATGCTCTGACTGTATAAAGATTAGTTTGATCTATGATAAAATGCAAGAAATCAAATCTGAAAACAGTCTATAGGTTTGGCATTCTATAGTTCTATGTTTAAAAGTTTTGAAATATTGTTGAATTGGGGTTAACTGGTTTGCTATCTGTTTTTGCCCAGCATACATATAAGTTGGACTCATCTTCAGCATCATTTTCCACCCCAAATTCCTTTGAAACTTATCTCCAACAACACTTTTCCAGCTACAATTATTGTATCCATTTCAAAACTTTTGTCATCATCACTATCATCAGCCAGTATTTGCTGAATGAAATCATCATCTAAAGATGATCCATTTTAGGAGGCAGCCATTTCAAGATTTTCAATTATCCCATGTTTAACCAGCATTTGTAGAACCAATTTTTACTAGTAAAGTGATTCTTCAATAATACCTCATCACAATACCTTAAAACTATTACCTTGCAAATCCAGTTATCCCAGCCTGAAAATTTTAACTAAGAATCTAAAAGGTTACCTACTCACACAGAGTGATTTCCCCATCATATTGGGATTCATGCCAAATCCCATGGATGCTTCATTTACTACTGGACTGAAGTGCATGCTCTCTAATGTATGTATCAGAGGGGATGCCAGGAGGCTGTATGTGTATTGTGGTCAGGTAAGTATTACTGAAAACATTTTACTTTACAAAAAATTTGGTTTGGTTTTTAGTATGATGCCAATCATTATACCATTGAAAAATGTGCAAGAAGTGGAGAGAGTTACATCCTTTTACCCTAAAGAGGCCATCTCTGATTCCCTAAGTCATATGAGGCAGCCTTGAGATATAACTTGGGTGGAGGATAGACTCAATATGTCAGAAGTCATGTCCTTAGGAAGGAGTACAGCATATGACTGCATAGTACAGCACAGCAGTAATAAGCCCTACCAGGTCTAGATGAGTCTTTGGAGATGAAAGATTTTGGAGATAAATGGTGGAGGATGTTGACCCTAACCTCAGTCCACAAAGCTTGCATAATGTCGGCAATGGATCAGTTTGACTCGTATGCAATGTTCGTTGCGAGCTCAATAACTTTATGAGGCAAGATGTATTGCAAGTATATTTGATCTTAATTCATGATATGTCTAGCAGATAAACCATTTTATCCAGGATGTTCTTCCTTGCCCTTCTTGACAGATACGTAGAGGCAGGATCTCTCTCTCTACATACTGCTTGGATCTTTTCAGGTACCACTTCAGGGCTCTCACTGGCTCTGTAGATTACCTTGAGATGAAGAGTCCAGAGTAAACAGTAAGAGTTCCCATGAGCAGGAGTCTGCAATGAAAGCCAGTGCCGTCATGTGTGACACTGACTTAAAACTGTCAGAACTGCAAGTAGTTCAGGTCAAGTGATAAGGCATAAATCTTCTTGATTCTGCCTGCAGTGTGAGTAGGAAGCAGGTTTGATATGAGAGGTGAAGTATTGAAGACCATGACAGAGGTTAAAATGGTATCTTATTCAAGCAGGTTGACCACCCACTGTAGATTCTACTTGGGAAACAGGGTCAACTCAATCGGATGTGTGAAACTGAAATTTGACTCCAAAAATTTGATAGGTTTCTGTTTTGTCTGGTATCCTCTATTACATGATGATGCAGCATGTTGGAGATCATGGAATGGTAACTTTTTATTGTAATTAGCACATACTGTTTTTCATCTAAGAGCCTTGGCAGAAATTTAGATATTAGATGTATTTATGTGTCCAGCTGTCCAAGTGAGTATGCACTCACACCAATTTGCAATAATTCTCCATTTCCCTTGTACAAATTCAAAGTGGAAGACTGTTGCTCAAGTGATTCTCTCCACCTCTGGATGAGTGCGTACTTCATCATTTTAGTTAATGTAGATGCCTCCTATGCACTTTGAGATGAAGCTGAAGAATAATGTCTAATGCCAACCGTGCTTGGAGAACATCCTGACTGGGACAGTTACTTCCAACCAATCACTAAGTGATTGCTCCCTTTGAGGGGAAAAGGCATGAGAATGCAGTGAACCCATATCTTGTTTGTACTGAGATACTAAACTGGGCACCAGGTGCATCAAGTGGCCTTTGGCTGATCCATGAGTATCTTGTGTGTAGTAGGCAAAATGAACAAAGACGTTCTGTCTATTGGTTTAATTGATAACATCATTGGTGGTGACAAGTTGTGATATGGGTTGCATAGTAGAGTCCAATTCTCACTGAACTGTGTCATATTATCATGCATGATGTTTGTGTTGGAACACCTCATTAATATGGACAGATTTCATTCACAGACTTGGAGGCAATTTTTCAGACTGAAGCCAATACTCTAGGTTATAGAAGTGTATTTAAGGGTACTGAACAAACACAGAACCTCATTTTTCATACAATATTGTCTAAACATTGAAGAATTGTCTGAACAATTAACAGGATTAAGCTGCTAATTATTCAGATGCACATCATTTCTCTTATCATATGTGTTCTTTTTTTAAGACAAGTCCAACTACACACACCCATAGTTGCCATCCCCATGATATGCTCACACATATGGGTCTATGCAGTAATTCAGGAGTAATCACTAGAACAATACAAACCCTGATCTGATGCACAATGATGCGCTTGCAGACATGGGTCAGTGCAGTATGTAGCTGGACACGAGATAATTTTCTAGCCATTATGTGCATGCACGCAATGATAGCGTCCAACTGATGTCCAAATTTAGAGCTTGAAATCAAAGATGCTTCCAGGATTTAATCTAAAGTTTAGGGGAGCTTTTCCCCAATTGCCACCTTGTCACCAAATTAATGGGGGTGGGGTGTAGAACAAAAAGGCTGGGGGGGTCTTTCTCTGCAGTTAGGTCCTTTTCACAATCGGATGTCTGCAGACCTGTTTACCCATAAATTTTCCT
The DNA here is from genome assembly GCA_016746295.1 of Potamilus streckersoni. Taxonomy (NCBI): domain Eukaryota; kingdom Metazoa; phylum Mollusca; class Bivalvia; order Unionida; family Unionidae; genus Potamilus; species Potamilus streckersoni. The sequence goes on along the minus strand of JAEAOA010001782.1, from coordinate 637,549 downwards.
GTCAGTATTTTAAGCAATGCCTGTCAGTATTTTCAGACCGCAGTCAGTATTTTCAGCACACAAATAGTAGATACTATCAATATACCATAATTATCATTATGTAGTATTACACGACATAATGACTATACAATATTGTGTAAATAACTCATAGTTTACAAAGACGCTGGTATTCAGTTAATTCTGTGTTTCAAGACACAAATATGCAGAAATTGAACACCACTGACTTAAACATCCTGTTCATATTATAGTGATAAAAAACACAAAAAAAATACAACATAATCAAATTTATTCTGTTGTTTATATAGAAATTCTGTTTTCTCAGCTTCACACATATCCATAACATTTTAATTAAAGCCAATTCTCTATTTTACATGGTTAAGGACGACTTGATATAAAACATTATGACAGACATTGTTACCACCCATCCACTTAGAAAATAATAATTTTATTTAGATAGGTGAAGGCAATCTTATTTATCTGATAAAATCTAGTATCATCTTTGTCAATATTTATTAGAATGGAAAAAAGGTTCATAAATTATTTTTCATTGCTTCCGTTAACTTGTCAGCTGTACTCAATGACAAATTCATATTTGCGATCAACTCACATAGAATCACCTCAGCACGTGTTATTATTTGTTTTTGAAGTATGTTTTGATCACTGACTTCCTTTCCTTTCATCATTGACAAAATGTTTCTATTTCCATTCACTAATGATTTCAATTTTGTATGATTCTCCGATTCCACATGCCGTGAGCAGTCATTCCTTCCACCATGTGCACAGGAAAAGTCTAAGTTGCAAACAGTGCAATGCACAAAATGTTCTCCTTTTGACGATGGTTTAAGGCATAGCCACAGAGTAGAATAAACTGGTAGAAAATGCTGCTTTCTGTGTTAGACTTTCCATTTTCATCATCAGTTTCGTGCTGAAACTTTCTTGTCGGCGGCATTTTCCTTTGTTTAAACAACCGGATGTTGAGAATGTCAAAATAAGTAACGTGGCACAAAATGCGGACGTGGATGCGGACCGAAGAGACCGATACAACGAAACGAAACGGAAAAAAAAACGGCTTAAAAAATTAATTTTAAAAAAGTAATAAATAAATGCAACCTCATATCGTATTTTCAGTTCAATGACCGTATGACCGTACGGATGGGCTTTATTCCGTACAAATACGGTCAAATACGGTCGGGTAAACAGGTCTGTGTCTGAAGGGTCATATGCTTTGCTAGCTTGTGCTTTATGGTTATGTACCATTTTCGTACCTCACAGGTATTGTCTCTTGGACATCTCTGTTCCAAATTATGATCTTTCACTTGCAATCTTGAGTCAGCGTTTTACTGACACTGACTACTGTGCCCAATTGGATATCTTTTCCATAATGCTGTTTTAGTTAAGTCCATCAATGCCTTGGTCTATTTGGTCCAGCAGAGGTATTTTAATCAAATAAATACATCCTTACTTTTCAAATTTCATTCTAGATTTTTATTTCTTTAGTCTATCTTAACCCCTAAAAGTGCTATATAGTTTTATAGTAGCACAAGATCAGTCAGGGATGAATTGTTTGTGAAAATATATGAAAATGACACTACTTTTTGACCTACCTGTCCTTAAATTAGGCTGTTTTCTCCATTTCTACCTATAACACTGCTGAATGGTGGATTGACCTGCATTCCATCTGTTTATGTCTATCCAGCATGTACAACATGTACACTGGAATTTTATTCCACATCTATTTTTGGGCTCAAAATCACTGCCTGGTATTTACATAAACACCTTCCAAATTCCATTAATCTAACATATTTAAAAACTTTAAAATCATTGTTCTCATCACTATCATTTTTTGCCCCATGAAATTTTTATCTGAAAATGAACTCAGTTGTTGGGAGTTATATTGAGTTCTCAAGGGCCATTAATTTAAACAAGCTTTTAAAAAACTCCTTTGGTGAATGCAAGGTTAAAATTATATGAGAATGCTTTTTCCTGGGCCCAACATACCAATCAAAATTAGTTTGACAACCATTCATGTCAAGCAAAAGTACCCAGATGAATAAACAGTTGCCTACCTGAAAAGTCGTATGTTGTGACACCTATCTCTACCTGCAGTGCACTTTAAGGATGAATATTAAATAAAACTTGTAAAGTACTTTTATATGTCAAATTTTGAACCAATTTGTAGGAGTTCTCATGCATCAATACTTCCAAGTGTGTGAATTCCTGCAAATTTTGCATTATTTGTTCATTCATGTGCCTTTGGCTGAATCTGTGGGAAATGGTAATTTCATAGTCCAGACCTGTTACTCCAATTTATACACAGTATTCCAATGATTGAAGGTTCAGTTTTGGACAGTGCTGAATAAAAAAAAATAATCATTGAAGATTTTAAACCTGGGACAAAGGTGTTTCAGATATTCAAACGATTAAATTTATTTTTTAATAGTTTAACTTTAAATACTGAGAGATTTGGTTGTATAAATACATATATTTAATTATGGTGACATTTGTATTAATCCAAACAATATGTGAAAATTGTTTATACTGATAACTTTCACGAAGCTCAGCTCCCTCACATACCTCGTAAAGTCTTGCTGCAAGTTTAGTGGTCTCTGTTGGAGGGAAGTTCATTATCACAGCATTCTGTCTCAGCTGTCGAAGTGCAGGTACATATCTGTTTGAAATAAATATTTACTGATAAGCCATACAAAAGACAATAATAATTCAAAATTGACTGAGCTCAGATTTTTGTGACATGTGCTAAAATCTTATTAAGGATACAAAACAGAGTTTTTCCAGTAAAACATATACCACCCCACCCACCCACTTCAAAAACTATTTCAATTCTAATAGTGGGGGGGGTGATTAGGAAAATCAATTCTGTTGTGGGTTGTGTTAGCAAAATGAGAAATCGCTGGTGGGGTTGTCAAAAAAAAAAAAAAATATATATATATATATATATATATATATATATATATATTAAATTGCATCTAACCCTCTTTTAGAGGTCTAATGTGAATAAACACTGGGTCAGAAAATGATGCCAGTATATGCGAGTGCGCCTAATTTATAAGAATTTGCATACCTGTAAAGCAGTGATCGTGTTCTGCAAATTACATCGACGTTGTGGATATAAAACATGCTTTGCTCAGTATGAAATTTTTATTCAACTTTTAACTTTAAAAGTATTGCAGTGCTTGATGTGACATCCAGATTCAGAAAGGCAAACATTAAAATAGCTGGATACTTTGGTTCAACATGAATGGCTGTTAAACTGGAACAAGCATTTGAACCTTACTTTCATTACTGAAGTTTTACAAATACATGGTTCGAATAAGGGCAACACAGGAAACCAAAATGTCTGAGTCACAACAAGGTTTGTTGTTAGATGACGTTTTCTGTCAGCAAATACTGGCTGATGATAGCTATGATGACAATGAATTTCATGTACATTAGTCTGTTGGACATTGGGAAAATGGCACTGGAAATACCAGCCACTCAACACAATATTGATGTTGAGTGCAAGTCCGATGTACATGTTGGATGGACAGGATGCCGATTATATTTATTCAAGATACTCATGTCTGACCAAGCAGACTATATAAATGTTGTGCAAAAGAGACAGCAAACTACTGAGTCAAGGAAGTGAATCTTTGGCAGAGTTCATGTTAGTGAACACTTTTCTTTCTGGAACAGAGATATCTAAGAGAGAATAACCATGGCAACAGAATAGTTGTATGAGATCTATTTTGCAAATTTGTAGAACCAGCTCTTATATTTTCACCACATATTCCATTAAAAATAATACTATCATTTTTTCTGCATATTCCTATCAGTTTTTCCCAAGTGGTATTAATTTCCTGATCTGATGTTCATTTCTTGTGCAATTTTTACCCATCAAGAAAACTAAGTATCATTTAAAAAAAATAACAATGTAATCTGCATCAAATTGAGTTGTTTGAGAAGAAATTCACTTTTTAACCCCAAAATCACTGAAGCTATGAGTTCTGGAATTAGTCTCACTTTAAATAACATTTAAAGTAGCCATGATAGTAATTTAGAATGCAACTGTTCTAATTTCACCTTTTCAATATTCAAATCTTGAATGTGATGGCCTCAAAATAAACATATCAATTTTAGAACCTCTTCATTGACAACGAATCAAGTATATAATCAGAGTTTTACTGCCATCCCAACCAAGACCTCACCACACCATATGACTATGACCAATGACATCACAGCAATAATTGCTTTACAATTAGTGATGATATCTCTTTGAGTATTTTGATTTCAGGAGTGCCTTAACAGAGTGGAACAGAAAGAAAGAGTGGAAGATATTTAAGAGTTAGGGAGATATTTAACCATGGCTATTCTTCCTGCTACCACTTCCTCACTGGAGATAACACACACAAAAAAATATTAAGATTATTATATCATGAAATCCTGACAGCATTACTGCAGGGGAGATAATTTGACCATTTTATGACTTTATTGGTCTCTAATTATCCCATGGTATTTCTGTTACTTGAATATTACCTTACAGTGTGTCCAGTCAAAATGGTTGAAAAAGGCATACAACCACTGAGAGTTACTGGAGGACTAGCATTACTACAGATATGAAAGAACATGATCCGTACTATAAATCAATGAAGATAAAATGAGTATACATGGTTTGATTGTCCCTGATTGTCTGATAATGAAAGTAAGATTTGAGTAAAAAGAATCTTTTGAGAGTTTATCCTACATGTAACTGATAGAATTCAGAGACATTGTTTTATTAATATAATTTCCGTCCCTTTACAGACCTGAGTTTGGAAGTCTCCTTACTGAAATCAGCAGCTGACTCTGGTGAAGTATTGAAAGCAAACATTTAAAATTTGTGTAGATCCAGAAAATGGTATAGCTGTTATGTTTTTTTTTCCCCTCACAATAGCTGTCTTTATAGATGTGTCTATACTGATACAAATTTGATCATGTGCACTCTAAATTTTAAGTTATTGAATTTTAATATCGTCGCAGATGCACTGGTACAATGGGAACTGAATTAATACAAGTCTTGACTTGAGTTTTGTACAGAAACATGGAATCCAAACAGAATATATCCAGAACTATAGAGGTTTTCTATCTTCGATTTAGTCTCCCCTCTGCATTTCACATTGATATGCATATTCACAATCAATTAGTATAGTAGTACGAAAAGTAGGTGACAAATTTAGATAAATATCATAAACAAGACAAACAGTATGTGGAGGGACAAGATCATAAGAACAGGCTGGAATGGGGAAGTATAATAACAACAATAATGAGTAGAAGTGTGCCTCTTTTTTGATGTGTGAAACATTATTTTCTCAGCTTCAGTAAGAAATTACATCAAAAGAAAGACAATAAAGTGTGTACAAATAACTAAACCATGTTAATTTAGTTATTCAAATCTACTTTAACCTTCTGGTTATATCTTTTCTAGTCTGTTTCTGCCCATTCTGGTGATTATGTCCACTAAATCAGTATGGTTGGAAATACTGAAAAATCTTTTGGCAGATTAAGATTATACATTGTACTTCCGCCTGAGAGATGTGAACAATTTATTTTCTTGGTGTGTTGATTCTGTTTGTTGCTCAGTTCAAATGCATCATTCAAAAACTGATGCATTCTCATACTTTTTGTTACAAATATTTATTACAGATGCACATCTCCAGTATCGGTGAATATAGCCTGAATAAGTTTTGGTTGGAACAATGGATACTGTTAGACAAACGTTAAGTGAGCTAAAATGTGACTTTTTCGGCAGCATGTGACACAGCATTGTGCAAGACTTCTCCATCTCATATATGCTTAGCATGAAAAATCCATTTGTACCAACTGATGATGTTAGAAAGGCATAATTGACAATATTCAAAAGGTCTACAAAAATTACTGGAGTCAATGTTTATAAATTCATAAAGCTGTGGTTTAGTTGGTTGATTTAGTTTGGTTTATTTTTTTTTTTGGATGGTTTTAAAAGTATATTAGGTGGAGGAAGAACCCCAAAAGACCACCAACCCAAACTGGTTGTTCTGCGACAAACACTCGCTCTATGAGATGTACAAGTGAACTGTAAAAGCAAACACCTTAGGACACTTGGGCACATTGAGCTTCTGTTGATTTGACAAAGTCATTTAGACACAAGATCTCGGGTTTCGGTATACCAGTATGGCCTTTACATCATTTTCAGATGAAGAGAATGGCAGCCAATTTTACTGCTGAAGAAAATCCAGGTACATTTGAGACATGAAACATCACTTATGTAGAACCACTGACCTTCCACAAGTAACTGGCAACATTCTCATTTATACACTGGAGGCAAGTAATCACATGACAAGCATTTTACACCACTCTGCTATGAAAGCCCCTCAGACCATATGTGTAAGTCTTGTATGAAAGACTAGAAGTGGGAGATAAAACCTGTGGATTAAAAGTGCAGAATGGTAATGCTAGGCCATCAGTGATGATGATGATGATGGTATTCTCAATACATTTAACATAAATTTTACAAGTACTCCAGGAAAAAAATGATTCCTTGACTTGCATCTAATTTTTAAATCTCTGTTTCTGTGACATCAACAAATATTAAGCCACCAAGATAATCTGTGATTTCATAGTATCAGAGACATAACTGGCTAACAGACAAACAAACAAATTCAGTAATTACCTCCAGACAGCTGTCATTTAGATTGCTTCTGTCCCCAACCCAATATTAAAATCCCTTCTACCACCATCGAACCCACAGCCAGAAATTATGTAAAAATGTATGCTTCTGTAGGGGACAATGTTTTTCTATTAAAACATATCTGACGGTGGATCATAAATTTTTTTAATTGCTTCTGGTGTGGACTGATTGAATTTGAAAGTACCTTTCCCCGGAAGTATATGTTTTACTTGAACAGCCCTTACACTGATTAAAGTCAATGGGATGCATCTCAACATATTTAGTAGTTTTATTCTCCCACTAGTAGACTGGTTCTCTGGCTCTAAAATAAATTAGTAGTTCAATACCTATAGTTTTATGGCATACAAATTTGAAAAATATACTTACAACATAATTTTAATCTATATGAATAATACAGGCATAGCCATATCAATGAGAAATACTTGGAAATGTCATAAAATTGCAATGCATTCCTTTACCTCTATTCAGCATGCCATTTCATTGGCACAGAAACACAATAACTTGTGACAGAAATGAAATAAAACCAACAGTGATCAAGCAATGGAGAAATAGAGGGCATCCTACCTATCTGCCTTCAGTGACCTCCCCTTTTATTGCCAAAAGAATGCATTTTGTTATAAAATTTCCCTATCTGTTTACAAAATAAACAGCTCCCACCTATTATGTAATATTTACATAAATGAAGAAAAGTATGAAAAGGGAAAAAAAAGCAAATGCTTTTTATCTCTTAATTGTTATAAGTATATTTTGAAAATTAAATCTATCCCACTATTCCTGAACATAGGGTATTAAAGTGGTACAAGGAATAGGGTCTGAGGAGTGAAGTATTTTTTTTTTTAATGAAATGAGACCACTCACTGATCATTGCAGATACATATCACAGGCCTTAACAAAACAGCTCCATCCTTTTTGTTCTTCTTTGTTGGTGCTGGATTCTCTGTCTTCTTCACAAAATTCAGCAGGACATTGATTGCTGCCTGGTAGAAGAAAAGACTCAAGCTACATTATGGTTAAAAATGGCAGATATCTATAGTATGTGTCCACTAAGAACACTTCTCCAGAATGAGACACACGGGTGTTGTAAATATATATGATGTGTCTGACTTGTACAATGCATGTACATTGTTTAGTAAAACATTTTTCCAAATCATCACTATAATTGAATTCTTTAAAATATATTTGACCTCTGACTATGTGCAGAAACCCAAGAATTGGTTGCCAAAAAATCACACCCCTCTTGCTAATGGCCACTATATGCCTATCTTATGTACCATGCTTTAGGAGTAGGTGTGGTTATGGAACAAAAGATGTATGGACAGAGGGCCCTAATTTCCCGTCACTAGAGCGCAATGAGTTTATGGATGGGGAAACAAGGTATCATAATAATGGAGTGATGAGCAAGCAGAGTATCATAATAAAGTATAATGGATGGATAGTTACACTGAGGGCATCACAAAATTAACTTGCTAAAACACAATCAATGGACAAGCAGAGACAAGACAGCACAATATTCCCTTACACAATGGAAGGATATGAAAACGGACCCATAAAATCACCTTGCTGAAGCATGATGAATGGCCAGGTAGACAGGGTATCACAATGTCCTCCAGCTAAAACAATCAGGGACAAGCAAAGAGGACATCACAATATCCCCTTACTTATGATGGATGGATAGGAAGAGAGAACATTACAATATACCCTTATTTAATTATGATCAATGGACAGGCAGACAGAGTGTATCACAATATCCTCCTGCAAAAGCATTATGGATGGACATACAGACAGTAGCTAAAGTACAGGGGTAACAACAATATGCAGACTTATTGTCTAAATCAAAGAATAAAATGGTAAGTACAATTAAAAGACATACCACAAAGTCTTTCTTCAATTTAATGAGGTTATGGTTTGCAATAGATTCCAAGACTAATTACATGTACAGCTTATATGTTTGTGACACATACAGATACACCAGAAATAAAAAAATTTACTACCAAGGTTTCTGCGGAACACCATGTCTCACTCTTGCGCAGTTATGACATTATGGCTTTATGCTAAAGCAGGAAAAACGAAATCCTCACAAATCAGGATACAAACATTGGACATCGAGCAATATTATGCAGTTGAATATGGCACATTATGTTGATATATCAGATTTTAAAAGTGAAACACAGTAACAATTGACACAAAAATTATGTCTGTAGGAGAAAAAACAGGTTTTTTTTCTTCACACATATAAGTGAAACATGCTGCATGAGAAACATAAAATGACTATTCCTCCAATCATTAATATGCACAAGAATTTGTAACTTCTTTCAACATCACACACAGAATAAATGTCTGTCAAACACTAACTTACACATTTACACTCATTTGTGACTTCCATATCATTTGTGAATTAAAGGAGTTTTGGTGGAAATAAGGTCCCCTACCTGCGGAGCACCATCTATCTCATCTATGATTAGACAATTCGGCTTCGGATCATTTCCCATCACTGCTTTCATCTGTGTTGCAGCCTCAATTTTATTCTTGAATACTTCAGCACTGCGGTCATCACTAAAATAATGAAGTACATAGCTGACAATCCCTGATTGATATTCTGTTTGATTGCTTGATACTTGATTACATTCTCATTATCCAGGTCATTTAGATCTTGATGATAAACCCAACTAATCAAAAACATGGTTTCAAGAGTGGTCAACCAATCAGATGTAAGATCTCCTCATTAACATGCATCAATCCTGCTTACTTTTGAAATTGCCCAATATGTTGATGGTGTAAGCCAATATTAAAATTTTTAAGCAAACTTGATCACAAATATGGCTTCCATAGCGGCAATTAAATTAAACCAATTACACACAAGATCACCTCATAAGTAAAATCATGTCACTTGACCAGTTCATCAAAATGGTGTTCATCAAAAAACATCTTTGTTGGTATATACTTCAATATAAAGTCACTGCTGTATAAACTGTCGTTGAAATAAAGTGACCTTTATAAAATGACACAGGTATGGGTCTCATGAACATCATTACAAACAGAAAACAGTGTACCTTTGTGACATCAATGTATCCGAGGCAAGAAAAAAATTAAGCCTCGGCTAGTAAAAATTACTCTTATTTTATTAAGAAAAAAAGAGAAAAAAACTTTATTTATGAAAATCAGATATTAAGAAACAAACACTGGCAGTAAAAGCAAGTTAAAAGGTCAGTTATTTTATTTACCTTGCATTCATTTCCACCACATTATAACCTGCATGTGAAGCCACAATGTGAGCTAGAGTTGTCTTACCCAACCCAGGTGGGCCAGACAGCATGGCAATCTGAAAGTAGAGTGTAAACTCAAATTCAACAGTTTCCTTAGGATACATGTCTATTAATAGTAAAATATATTAGATTAATAGTGAAATATAGTCTATTAATAGTAAAATATACTGAATTTTCATCAGAATGTCAAAAAAGTTCAAAAGATTGATAGAACAAAGTGTGACAGATATCATTAGAAGCTGAGTATTATTATTACTAATCAATGATGTCATGCAACAGACTTTAACAAAGCATAAAATTAAATTGAAGAAAATTGGTATAATTCTGGTTTTAGGGTGCTGACAAAAAGAATCTGAAAATTTAAATTTAAAAAATGTATTATAAAAATAGGAAAATAAAGATTTCCTAAAAATAATAAAATAAACATGAGGCATTAAAGAAAATAAATAACCTTCTGTAATGGCCTCTTCAATTTATCAAGTTCTTCCAAGACCTGGGGTTGGAATTTTTTCTTCTTGTTTTCTTTGACTGCCTTCTTTTCTTTGGTCTTCAAGTTGATCTCCTTACCGAAGACCACATAGTCCCACAGCCTCAACCAATGAAGAAGGGTGCGGTTGATGTTCTGTATGAGTCGTAAATTAATTTCAATACATAAAAATTGCAAATTTCTTTTTCATATTAATGAAAACTTAATATGTAAATATCATACCTGCCTCAAGATCTAAGCTACAGAAAAATTCAAGTAAAATAGTTGCCCAATTATCTTTTATATCACCCAAACATGTAGAGTAAACAATGTAAACTTCACTTTTCTCAATGCGATGCCCTTCTGCCCCTTTTTCGTCACTGGATACTTAGTTCAATAAAAATATGTCTTTATCATAAAACAACATGAAATAGTTTGAACTCTTGACACATGATGCTTCATGAACCAAAAACAATCTCTCTCTCTCTCTCTCTCTCTCTGACACATGATGCTTCATGTGAATGACATGTATTTTGTAATCACAAACAAATTGAATCTCTATGGAGGTATATGGAGGTATACTGACTGATTGCTAATAAACAAGTATAATTCACAGTTCGACTAACACAAGTATGAAAGGAGGACTGATACCTCACAACGTGTTATTTGTTTTCATTTTAAACCTAATTTCAAGGTTACTCTCATTTGAAAAAAAATAGTCATAAACAATTACAATTTAAAAATAAAAAAAATTTGGCTTAAAATGTTGTGTAAAATTTTACTGTATGGTATTGTTTTAAACATTCTAAATTATGACTTATCTACACTCACTGGTCCTTATATGCCCACCACTCCAACCTATTCTGGTGTGGGAAAGAAGTCACTTCAACCTATATTTGAGTTCAGTGTGACCAACACCTGAGAAATGCTTAATAATCATTTTTTTTTAGAAAACACTTGTTTAATAGGATTATTTAAAATCATTCTATGGTGTAATGAAAATGTACTAGATTTTCTTTGGAAGTTTCTAAAATTATCTGATGGTACTAGATACATTCATGTCTCTACCATAGTGATACACATAATTAACAAAAAGAGATATATTGACAGTATGTTTACCTAATTAACATATATATATATATATACACACACACACACACATATATATATATATATATATATATATATATATATATATATATATATATATATATATATATATATATATTGTTTACCTAATTAATATAGACATACAGACAGTTTGTTTACCTAATATTTACTCATCATTTTTTTTTACCTTTTTTTAAACTCCTTGTGATGCTCCACCTCCATATAAAGATTTAACCAAATAGTTTTGAACTGTTGCAAATGCATTCAGTTTTAATTTTTTATTAATAATCTCTTTAACCATGTTTCTCATAGTGTTATCCACATGGATCAAGATATTTTTCCTTTTTCATGTCTCCATCAAGTGAGAATTTTTTTAGGGCAGCAAAAATGATGTTTAAAGAAAACATGATATAACCATAAAATACATAGCTATCAAGATATCAAAGGTCATAAACAGAGATATGAGGCAAAGCAATGGCAAGAATATGACATTAAGGGAAGCAAAATGGACGAAACTAGTATAAAAAAAGTAAAATACATTCTGACATAATGGCTACAACCAAAGGCAGTCATATTATTAACTTTCTAGTTAAAATATGCATTTAAGTCTTTACCCCACCCAAGGACACAAGCACAGAATAGTGAGATAGGGAGAAAGGGAAGTATGGAATCATAAAATATCCCAACTATGAAGTGATCTGAGAAAAAAGTTATTAAACTATCAGATGAAAAATTTTAAATCTACTTCTTAACCCTATAGCCCCATTAACCAGGGGACAACACATCAATGAAGAAAATAAAATTGTGATAATCTTATTCCAAATTGGCAGTGAATTCAGATAAAGAGTTTTATGTAGATCTTTATCAAGTGCCTAATATTTGTCCATGATTGAGGGTTTTGGTACTCATGCCTACCTGAATTATGTCATGATTCCAATCAGGAATTTGATTACAATGCAGGTTCAGTGTTATTGGAATATATAGCTGATTTGATAAACAATTACTGATTCCTGTTTTATGATCTGTCTGTGGTGTAACTTAAGATGTATATTCAGATATAACATGAAAGGGATTATTTATTTAAATTTATCCTTTGAATTAAAAAGTGCTTATCGACTTTTTGGACTAAAACACTAATTTGGAATTATTGAGGACTCATTTAATGACATTTGGGATTTTATCATTGTAATACATCAATTCATTTAGTACTTTCTATCATTTAGGATTTATGATAGAATTATTTGTGATTCAATTCATAATACAGTACATTCATCTTAAATTTCCACTTTGTAGCTTTGAGAAATAAATTATTTGTTGAATTCTAATGAAATTGTTGTCTCCACTTCCTTTTTGTTACTTGTTCAAGACCTAGAGACATAACAAAAGCTATTTAAAACAAGAGACATAACTTTCACCATGACATCTAATATAAGGACTATATGGTACCAACCTCCAGACTGAAACAAGGGTAAGAATAATAAAATACATATGGTGTATAACATATTAACCATATTGTCCAACCTCCTTCCTCTACCAGTAGAAATACACTAAATCCATTATGTGTTATGATGTTATATTCTCAGGGGCACAGAAATTCACTGTCCGTATTATCTGAGTCGGAAATTTGTTCTTATTGACGAGCAACTTTTGCAAGGTTACCTTTCTGGGGATAAGTAAACTGTGGTCAGTAACTTGGAAAGGCAGTTGTTCCTATTTTATCTGAGTGATGTATATTTACTCAGTGTATACAGAAATTAATTAAGACTAAAGAAAAGACACAGCTTCTATGGATAAGAGGAAGATAAAGATGTTAAAGATATCTGGCTGGATTAGGTGTCAAATTCAAGGTTAAAAATCAAATTTTATGACTAATTCAATAAAATGTGCATATCTATTACAACTGTTAAAATGCAGGTACAAACAGGTACCACAAAAGGCAAAATACAAGTAATTATTTTATTACCTCTTAGAAAACTTAGAAAGATCTCAAAACTTGTTCAATTGACCATAGATGTACTAGTGAATAATCACAGTAGCAACACAAGTCTTTCTTTCATGGTGTCCATAAAATATAAGATTCTACAAAATGATCTCCAAGCTGAGATCTTTCCACACACCTATATCATCTCTGCCACGTTTGATCGTCACAATGAAGTTCGTTAAACAGACAATTTTTCCAAAAACTTTATCTGAATAGAATATTTGAAAATATTCCGAAGCTTTCCTGGACCAATCTAACATTCGGGTGCTCCAACTGTCAGAAAACTGAAACAAATCTCTTTGGTTTTCCTGCTTCATCCAAACAAAATCACATGGAGCAAACAATTCCTCCGGTTCAAAACCTTCAAAGTCCTCTTCATCATCATCACTGTCACCCACAAGTGCACTCCATTGTCTCTCCATACATCTTCTCTCATTTTCATCCAAATTTACCAGGTCGAAATTATTCAAATCCTCCAATAACTCTTCTCTTAAATATCTTCAAATGCCACCATTTTGGATACAAATTTCAACATTCAGAAAACACGTTAAAAGTTCCTACTTTGTTCGATATTTCTAGTATTATACAAGCTAAACTCACATGATCATCCAAATATAACATCTACATTACAAGATGGAAGTTATTAGAGGTACCCTGAAAGTTATTTAGTCGGGTACTATAACGTTAAAGAACACTGCCTCAGACCGAAAAGTCGATCCATAGTGTTTAGGGATGACTTCCCTATGACTGCTTTTACGGTCCGCAGTGATGAAAGGGTTAAGCCAGCAGTAATAATGAGACAAATTAGTTTTAGTCATTTGTTTGTTTTTTTATATTAATCTTAGGAATGGAATGGCTGTGAAATTTTTATTATTTTTTTTTTACAAAATTATTATACAGTTTATATAATTTTAGATAGTACAAAATATTACTGTCAGAAAATGGATAGGAATTTTGCACCATTTTTGACCATATGTGTTTGATAAAAGGTAATCCCTTTCAGCTGTTATATCTCTGGTATGCATGCATGCTTACATACACACACATATGCGCTTGGCTTGAAGCCACCTGATATTAAGGCCACCACTTTCCTAAAGCTCAATGGTCTGTGGTGCCTACAATTATTAGATTGAATATTAAAAATGTATCTATACTATGTTATAGGATCATTTAAATCTGTCTTTAAATTATAAATATGTCAAACACGACAAAAATCAAAAGTGAAATGAAGTTAAAACAAAGATCATGCCTACGCCATTAAAACCAAATTATCATTGTTGTTTTGCTGCCTGCCATAAACTGTCATTTGTTAATCATATAAGAGCATGTAGCATTAGGATACTGACTTTCTGTGGTTATGTGTGTTTAAAAAATGTGGAGATTTTTTTATGGTGTCAATTGTCACTGCCCCCACCACCAAAATTCCAAAATTCTAGACACATGTGTACTATAAAACAAAAAGAAAAAGAAAATTGCAAGGTAAGTGAAAGCAGGAAGTTCCATGGCAAATTCACAGCAAGTAGAAGGATAAGATGACATTTTCAGTTTGTTTTGCATATATCTGGAACATCTGTAGTTGGCTGCAATTTTTTAATTGGAACAATCAGAACCCTAGCTGAAACGGCAACCCCTGACTGTTCTGAATGTGAGGAGTCTGTTATGTTGCAGATTTTGAAAAACTATGTGTCATTGTTAGAAATGTTCGTTTTTTTTTTTTAAAACATGGATGCCATATACTTTGTGAAATTATGTGAGTTGGACAAGGTTTGGAAATAGGCAGTACCTACTTGATGGACAAATATAGTCAGAAATTTATCAGGGTTATTGCCCATAATTGTAGGGTCATAATAGGACCATATCATTTCCTCTAGTCATTTTTTTTCTCAGTTATTAGTAATTGCTCCACTGACATGTTTAACAATGAGGCAGAAATTGCATATGTTTGTACAAGTGAAAGGTACCAGTAAATGTTATAAAGTTTCATTTGATACTTTTGAATTTAAACTATTAAACAAGTTCAAATTAAAATCCATTCCATTTATAATAATGCTGTAGGGTATAATGCCATTTTTCAACACCTGATAGGCTATACATGGCAGCCAGTATGAATGGTGGAGGAAGAACCAAAGAAAACTCCATAAAGTACCACTGACCCATGATAAGCTACTGGCAGGCTTTCTCACATACCCACATTGGCTGAGCATGAGACTCGAACCCACACAGTGGTGAAATATCAGTAACCTGTAACTCTGAGTGCTTTAGACTACTATGCCACTTGTGGTCCCTATAATAATATAGGCTCTTAAACCAATTTAAAATTAGATCCGTTCTGGTTTTTTTAATTGTTAATTAAATAATTTAGTATTTTTTCTTAGGTTTAAATTCATTTCTTTGGTATAAAAAATGTACCCAATGTAGACAATGAAACCATTAGTCTTGCTATAATGAGCCTTATGTCAGAGATATAGGAATGAATGATGAATGGATGAAAAAGAACCCATGCAGACAGTGGTGAAATAGCAGTGACCTGTACCTGTGAGTGCTTTAGACCACTCTGCCACTTGGGGTCTCTATAATAATATAGGCTCTTAAACCAATTTAAAAGTAGACCTGTTCTAGCTTTTTTTAATTCTGTTAAATAATCCAGTGGGTTTTTTAGGTTTAAATTCATTTGTTGGGTATAAAATATGCACCCAAGGTAGACAGTAAAATTATCAGTCTTGCTATAATGGGCCTTTTGTCAGAGACATGGGAATGAATGAATGAAAAAGAATGTTGCATTGAGAATTGATGGTGTGTCTGACAGAGGTGTTGATGCTGCTTATGACAATGATGATGATAATAAATTCCATGCTCAAGAATTGTCAGCATTACAAAACAAAGCATATAAATTGATGAATTTAATGTAAACTGATAAAATAACAAAATTGTATGCATGATTTATTTTATTGTATAAAATATTCATTGTTTTTCACTAAGTAGATCTATAAACAGAAAGGACCTTGTATCAGTCAGCAGGGCCTCCATTTTTCAACAGCAGGAAGTCCTGCAGGTTTCCTATTTAAAAACATTAGTGTCAAATTCTGACATAATTGCATTTTTATGCTATATCTTGAATAAAATATTTAGACTTTGCTTCCTATGAATCAAATATTTTCCTAATATATCCCGCCACCCCAACAAAAAACTTCTATCAGTGGGTGATTTTGTTGTTAAATCGATTCTATCAATGGGTCCTGAAAGGTCTAAATGAAATCTATGGGTGGGTACCCAATTTCAAAACTGCCTTCCCATGGTCCAATGTATGTTTTAATGGAACAGCCCTAATGCTTTATTGCCTTTGATGATTTTTTAAAAATTGTCAGCACCTCAAAAGCATGCAGATTGTTAAAATAGGTGTACAAATTAAACAAATTAAAAAAATTTTTGTGAACTACCTCTTCACTCAGCAGATCAGTGTATCTCCTTGGGGTATATTTCTCCACCCAGAGGGAACTCTGCTCCTCATAGTCATCAGGCAATGCAGGGGGTCCTGTCCCTTTGAGGCCTTCAATTTCTATATCTCTTTCATCTCCCTCCACAAAGTCCAGGTCTGTATCCAGTTGTCTGAGAAAAGAAATCACACCATAACCGTACTGTTCCTTCTTCATGACTTGAGAAAATAAGCTTTTCTCAGAAAAAACCGAACTTATCTTGCTTAGACCTACATGTTATCTAAAAGGACATTAAATGTTTCACAACAAATAATCCATCCTTTCTTTTCAGCCAAATATCCTAATACTGGCATAAGGATACAGCCAAACTTTTGAAAGTATCTCAAGAGAATTGTTGTTGTTGTTGGGCTTAACGCCATTTTTCAGCACACGATAGGCTATTCATGGTGGCCAGTATTAATGGTGGAGGAAGAAACCGGAAAATCACCGGAAAGAACCACCAACCCACGAGAAGCTACTGGCAAGCTTTCTCACATATCTACATTCGCCAAATCCTAGACTCAAACCCACACAGTCAGAGGTGAGATGGCAGTGATCCATAATGGGCAGCGCTTTAGACCACTCAGCCACTTGGGGTCCCACTCTCAAGAGAATTTACCAAGTGGATGAAACTGAATGAGCAAAGTAACAAAGTAATTTAGGTTTCCTGCAAATTGGCCATTTCTGAAAATCAAGAAATATGTAATATTCATGGACTGGTTCCTCTAAAATAATATTACATGCCTCTATCAATTACGGATTTCACCAGTACACCTCCAAAACCCATAACTTACAAGCCACTTCTAGACAAAGAATTAGTATTTTTAAGCAATGCTAAACAAATCCTGACCTACTTTGTGTATACCACATAGGTTAATTGATGTAGCCATACTAAATCTCTGAAATTAAATCCCAATCACTGCCATCATGTGAGTAGACCACTCTGGTGGCCTAGAGGTTAGAGCATCCATCTCAGATGCAGGAGGTTTTGAAACCCCAGCCAAGTCATACCAAAAACTCATAATAATGGTACCAGCAGCTACCTCACCTGGCATTAAGAGGTTAGTGTTAGGACTGTTCAGATTGGTGTCAGGATAATGTGACTGGGTGGGACATGACACTATAAGTCTGTGGCATGATTCCCCAGTGCTAATCATTATAAACTGCCATAGTGCAGACATAGTGGCGATAAAAAATTGTTAAAGCTGTGTTAAAAATCCAAATCACTCACTCACTGCCTTCGTGTGATGAATGGAACTTAAAAACAGAAGATAGCTGAATTACCTCACAAAAAAGTTAACTGAAAATTTATGAAATTTTTTCCATATCTATTTAAATACAGAGTCTGACATACCTATGAACTTCAGATGTCACTCTCTCAGATTCAGCAATTAGTTGCCGCTGTCTCTGTAATTACAAAAGAAAATAATTTTCTGTTTTAATATCTGTCATTGTATTGTTCTCAGCTGACATGTCTTAATGGTATACTTCAACTACAGTGATCTACCCAGCTCTGAAAACCATCAGGCTATTTTAATATTGCCAAAGGGAGGGAGGGAAAATATGCATCTCACATCCTAATAAATTTCATTAAGTCATGAAAAAATTGGGGTAATGACAGGAAATCATATCTTTAACAATAAGATACCTTAATCTATGATTTACAAATGTATTTGCTTACCTTCTAATGCAAATTTAAATTTGGCTTCTGGAAGCTCAAGTTTCCAAGATACACACCCACAGAGAAGTTAACAAAACTGAGAAAGTTAGGAAGAAAGAATTTGCATTCCATTAATAATGCTTTATGTTATGCAAGTTTTATACCCAGCAATCAAGCCACTATATATATATATATATATATATATATATATATATATATATATATATATATATATATCAGTAACTGCATGCTTCTATTACATAACTGACCACATTTCCATTTTATAGTCCATACCAAGGCCAGTCTTGCATTTTTTCACACTGGCGTGATAAAGTGAATATTTAGGATTAAAAGCAAGTTTTGACAAACAGGGAACAAGTATTTACATTATAATGTATTGGTTACATTTTACTCATGATATCTGTATGTGTCCATGATTCACCGATTTTTAGGTCTTTACCTAGCCTAAGGCAGTTCTTTGAACTTGCTGACTGCAAACAATTGGCTTGTCAAAGAGTTCTGATGCATGTCAGCAATTTAAAGTAGATGTTAACTGTTAATAATTACACTAAAGAGATTTCCTTAACAGGTGTGTTTGGAAATGAAAGGCATGTGTCTATAATGATAACAGGTGTGTTTGGAAATGAAAGGCATATGTCTATAATGATTAACTACTTGAAGGACTTCCTTCAAAACATGATCGCCATACCAAGAACATAGCACCCATAAGAGCTGTTTGTGATAATTACACAAGAACAATGCATACTTTTTGCCTGGCAAACAACTCAATGAATATAGATAAGTATTCTCAATGTCAAAATCATCAAATATATCGATGCACATCCCCAATTTTAAGCAACTAGATTACAAAAGTTTAAATAGATAAAATAAGTGTTCATATATCTTTCAGTTATTAGTATAAACAAATCATTACAAAATCTAGCCTTCATTATTGTTGGTGTACTTCAATAAAGGAGACAGTTATTTTGTTTAGGAAAGAAAGGTAAGCTTGATTAAGATTCAGACCCTAATCAACATGATTTACACAAAAGAGTAAGAAAGTTTTAATCATTGTGGTTTCATTTGTGTCTCTTGCTATTTCTATTGTCTAATATTTTAGTTCAACGTCGTTCACCCCAACCTCTTTCTCTTCTTCTTCCTACTTAACAATATACCTACTTCCAAACCCTTTTCTACTCATCCATTTATCTATATACATGTACATGCATGTTTTGGCTCTTCTAACAGTATCTGCATTCTAAAACCATTCTCATTTATGTATTTATCTACATGTATTCTTTAAATATAACATTTTTATTACTTTAGCTATTGGCCTATGGTTTCAAGAAACAAATGCAAAATAAAAAAAAAATTAAAGTTAATAATAACATGATTTCATTAAATTATCCCATACTTTTTTTTTCTATTGGATATTATGTTTGGGGCAAACTTAATTTCCCAAGGGCATGATCAACTAGCCAGTTAGATGTGCTGTCATGAACAGAGTCTGGTAACAATCTTGGCTGATGCAGTAAAACCTGACACTATACAAGCCTACATCTGCAATGCTACAAGTCTGATGCTGTACAAGCCTCACATTTGCAGTGATACAAACCTGACACCATACAAATCTCACATTTGCCATGCTATAAACCTGACACTGTACAAACCACAAATTTGCAATGCTATAAGTCTGACACTGTAAAAGCCTAACATTTGCTATGCTGTTAAGCCTGACACTGCACAAGCCTCACATCTGCAATGCTGCAAGTCTGATGCTGTACAAGCCTCACATTTGCAGTGATACAAGCCTGACACTGTACAAACCACATTTGCAATGCTATAAGCCTGACACTGTACAAACCACACATTTGCAATACTATAAAGTCTACTTCCCTGTTTCTCCTCAGTCCTTTCATGTAATACTTCCTATTAATTCAGGGCCATAACAAATGATAAACTATGATTTAATTTTTTTAAAATTCTATTCTCTGGTATCATCAAAAAATATAGTTCATGATTACCTCATCTTCCACCTGCTGTCTTAATTCTTCAAATGGAACTGCCAGAAGCTGAGAACTTTTCATTGATTTCTTCAGTGACAAATACTGTAAACAAAAATGTGTGTCAGTAATTCTTATGCATTAGACCCACCCAACCCCTCTCTTCCATCCACAAGACATGACAACTGATGTATAATCTGACAAAGGTGGGCCTGCCAACACTAGCAAGACCTCTGTAAGGCTGTCAAAACTCTTCAATGTGTCAGACTACTTTTCAGTAAGTTATAATGAAATATGTTTTATGACTAAAGTTTTAATCTAAGTCACAGAAAAGTGTGAATGTTTTGTAAAATTCAAAAAATAAGTTATTTCCCTAGAATACAAAATGAAAATTTAAAAAGAACAAACAGTATTGTGAAGTAAATCCAAACTAGTAATAAAAGTTCTATCACTAATCAAAAAGTAATAAGTTCTGAATGAATTCATGCATTGTTCCAAATTAATTCCAGTATTGAATGGGCTGATGTGCCAGTAGTATCAAATGTGCTAACATCCCAAGAGTCTTGATGTATCAAAATGACATAATCTTAAATGTCCTATAATGAATTCACAATAATTGAAAAATAGTGATTTATTCAAATAATATTAAGCACTTTGTAGTTCCATTGGACAATTTAAAAAAATCTTCTCAAATAAAACTGAGCACAACAAATAAGACTAATTCCACTTTGGATGTTATGACAAAAATTAGTAATTTCCAATGTAAAAAACTTTATATACCATACTATTTGACCTATATACCAATTACCATTTTCTGAAAATACTCTCATCTTAAAGGAAAATTACTCAAACTGTAAATAAAATTCATTTCTGGAACCCTCTAAGGTCCGAATCAAGGCTGTATCTAAAACTCAAACTGATGTAGACATGTTAATAATTGATAATTATCTTAATGCATAAACTAAAGTGATAAATATTAGCTATGTTGTATGTTGCTTACAAAATAAATGTCACTATTCAGGCAGGTTCTTACAATCTGTAATCATGAACAAAAAGTTCAAAATAAAATACAATAAATATGCCTAAGAGTGTCCTGCTAATGTCAATGTGGAAACATGCATTTAAAACTGGTTCATTGCAACATGCCTTCATTTCAGTTGCATTCACTGCAAAAGCATCTATGAGAATTGGATAATAGAAGGGGGATCTAACCTAAAACGTCATTCCCTGTCTGCATCCTTTGCCCCATCTATTAACCCTTAATTCATTTGTAATGAGCCCCTGTGTTCATCAAATGATCATTCAGAGTATTTCAGACTTGATGTATTCACCAGTCACTGTGCTTATAGTCCTTGTTAACATGGGTACACAGCAGAGTGTTTCAGACTTGATGTATTCACCAGTCACTGTGCTTATAGTCCTTGTTAACATGGGTACACAGCAGAGTTTCAGACTTGATGTATTCAACAGTCACTATGCTTATAGTCCTTGTTAACATGGGTACACAGCAGAGTTTCAGACTTGATGTATTTACCAGTCACTGTGCTTATAGTGCTTGTTAACATGGGTACACAGCAGAGTTTCAGACTTGATGTATTCAACAGTCACTGTGCTTATAGTCCTTGTTAACATGGGTACACAGCATAGTATTTCAGACTTGATATATTCACCAGTCACTGTGCTTGTAGTCCTTGTTAATATGGGAACACGGCAGTGTTTCAGACTTGATGTATTCAACAGTCTCTGTGCTTATAGTCTTTGTTAACATGGGTACACAGCATATTATTTCAGACTTGATGTATTCACCAGCCACTGTGCTTATAGTCCTTGTTGATATGGGCACACAGCAGAGTGTTTCAGTCTTGATGTATTTAACAGTCACTGTGCTTATAGTCCTTGTTAACATGGGTACACAGCATAGTATGTCAGAATTGATGTATTCACCAGTCACTGTGCTTACAGTCCTTGTTAACATGGGCACACAGCAGAGAGTTTTAGACTTGATGTATTCAACAGTCACTGTGCTTATAGTCCTTGTTAATATGGGTACACAGCAGAGTATTTCAGACTTGATGTATTCAACAGTCACTGTGCTTATAGTCCTTGTTAATATGGGAACACAGCAGTGTTTCAGACTTGATGTATTCAACAGTCACTGTGCTTATAGTCCTTGTTAATATGGGTAAACAGCAGAGTATTTCAGACTTGATGTATTCAACAGTCACTGTGCTTATAGTCCTTGTTAACATGTGAACACAGCAGTGTTTCAGACTTGATGTATTCAACAGTCATTGCTTATAGTCCTTGTTAATAAGGGAATACAGCAGTGTTTCAGACTTGATGTATTCACCAGTCACTGTACTTATAGTCCTTGTTAACATGGGCACACAGCAGAGTGTTTCACACTTGATGTATTCAACAGTCATTGTGCTTGTAGTCCTTGTTAATATGGGAACACAGCAGTGTTTCATACTTGATGTATTCAACAGTCATTGTGCTTATAGTCCTTGTTAATATGGGTACACAGCAGAGTATTTCAGACTTGATGTATTCAACAGTCACTGTGCTTATAGTCCTTGTTAACATGGGAACATAGCAGTGTTTCAGACTTGATGTATTCAACAGTCACTGCTTACAGTCGTTAAAATGGGAATACAGCAGTGTTTCAGACTTGATGTATTCAACAGTCACTGTGCTTATAGTCCTATTTAATATGGGAACACAGCAGTGTTTCAGACTTGATGTATTCAACAGTCATTGTGCTTATAGTCCTTGTTAATATGGGAACACAGCAGTGTTTCAGACTTGATGTATTCACCAGTCACTGTGCTTATAGTCCTTGTTAACATGGGCACACAGCAGTGTTTCAGACTTGATGTATTCACCAGTCACTGTGCTTATAGTCCTTGTTAATATGGGTACACAGCAGAGTATTTCAGACTTGATGTATTCAACAGTCACTGTGCTTATAGTCCTTGTTAACATGGGAACACAACAGTGTTTCAGACTATGTATTCAACAGTCACTGCTTATAGTCCTTGTTAATATGGGAACACAGCAGCATTTCAGACTTGATGTATTCAACAGTCACTGTGCTTATAGTCCTTGTTAATACTTGTACACAGCAGAGTATTTCAGACTTGATGTATTCACCAGTCACTGTGCTTATAGTCCTTGTTAATATGGGTACACAGCAGAGTATTTCAGACTTGATGTATTCAACAGTCACTGTGCTTATAGTCCTTGTTAACATGGGAACACAACAGTGTTTCAGACTATGTATTCAACAGTCACTGCTTATAGTCCTTGTTAATATGGGAACACAGCAGCATTTCAGACTTGATGTATTCAATAGTCACTGTGGTTACAATCCTTGTTAATATGGGTACATAATAGCTATGAATAATCTTTGAAAACTTCAGCACATGGTGACACAGACACTTTCAAAAAGATATAACAAGTAAACTTAGGCCTTCATTACCTCCAGTACAGTTCTGAAACTACAGTTCCAAAACCCAAGGAGCTAAAAATGCTTCTTACCAGATCTCTCAACTTTATGTCATCTTCAGGTTTTTTGTTGTTTTTTTTTTTGTTTTTTTTTAAATTTCAAGTGGCTATGCAGTCTCTCATCTCTCTGCCATAAAACATACTCAAATCCCTAGCAAAATAATGTCCAATAAACAAAACCATTGCCTTTCCTGCTTTATCCCCAAGTATCCAAACATTCTTTGTTCTACTGTTATGCTGAATGTATAAAACTTTTAAGAGGTTCCATTCCTTTTAGCTTCTTCAATGCCATTTCTAAACAATGCTATATGCACCAGCCTGACCATCCATGCATTTTACATGAAAAATATGAGCAATTTAAAGCATCGGATGTACTACTGTAAAAAGTAGACTAGTTCTCTGACAAACTCCACTCAATTTAATGTGAAACCCAAATCAAAAAGGTAATTTTCGACATTTGGCTTCAATGAGCATATTTTCATAATCTTTGCTATTATTCTGCCAGTCCCTAATTTAAGTCACATTTGTAAGACTTAAGGTCAAATCAAAAAGGGCTGCAGGGCTTTGGATAGACAGGACAATAAAGTTAGGGATAATGCTTAACTTTACGACACATAGTCTAGATATGATACAAAAGCATACAATGTTCTACTTCGAAGAGTTCAGATGATATTAAATAAACAAAAGTGTAACAGATAATTGGACATACACTCCAGTACACACCCCAAACTGCATTGCCAGGAATATAAAACTTTTAAAAATATTTGAAATAACTTGTATTTTAAAGTTAACTAGTTATTACTCCAGTACACACCCCGAACTGCATTGCCAGGAATATAAAACTTTTAAAAATATTTGAAATAACTTGTATTTTAAAGTTAACTAGTTATTAATCTTTAAGTGTATCAAATAAAGTATATCTGACAAGGTGCATGGTAGAGAACATACAGACAGATACTATGACAAGCAAAATAATTTATCAAACCAGAATGTAATTCCTCATCAGAGACATTTCTGGGTATCACTCATTACAATATTTGCCAAAATTTTAAAAAATGATGACAAATAAATGATCATGCTATGCTATAAGATCTTTCTGGGTCATTATGGATTTCTTTTTTAACTGATATTCATATCTCTCCACTAAGAGACCTACTCAAAGTGACATGTGAAGTCCAATGCATGAAATTGTGTCCCTTCCTGCTTTTATTCAGAATAATCCAACATTCCTTTTTATTCCTATGTGCTGCTTACTAACACTTTTTAAGAGGCTTCTTTTTTCATTTGCTCTTCAACATGCATTGCTTGCTGGACGACATTTTTGAAAAGTCCTATAAACAACAGTTTGATCATGCAGATGCTTTGCATGAAAAATATTGCTGTAAAGTCAGCCTGGTTCTCTAATTCCATTAATTCTACTATGAAATGAGCATCCAAAAAAAACATGGACAAACCAATTATACAGATTTTTCAGCAACAATCATATTCCACAACTCCATTTTTAAGGGTCATTTTCATAAGACAACAAAATTATAAGAGTTTGCAGGTCTGAGGTTCAACTGTAGTTTGTAATTATATTCTAGTATGAAGTTAACTGATTTAGGACTTATCACAAAATAAAGGACAAAAAAAACACTGTAATCAAAATATTTCCCCATAATAATTACTGATCCCATAAACTCACCAAGAGGACGGAATGGCATTAAGAAAAGGGATGTATGTGATTAAATTAGATTACAAATAATTAAGTGAACTAGTAAAATAATTTTACTTTCACAAATTCTATCAAACTCCTATACTCACTTCTTTTTCAAGAGTTGTTTCATCCTTCAATTTCATATAGACTCTCTCACCCTCATATCCTGTTATGGCTATAAAATCTCCTGAGGGAACTCTTCGGTGCACCCTTTTCCTTTCAAAGTTGTAGTCTACTGATGCAAAATGAACAAATCATCAACATAATTAAGAGTTTATAGTACAGTACAGTACAGTATAATTTCATACATGTCAGTGCAGTACAACCATACAAGTCAATACAGTATCATACATGTCAGTACAGTAACATACATGTCAATACTGTATTACAGATGCCAACAGAGTATCATACATGTCAATATAGCATAGCCATACATGTCAATAAAGTCTCATTCACGACAATACAGTATAACCATACATGTCAATACAGTATCATACATGTCAATACAGTATAACCTTACATGTCAATACAGTATCATACATGTCAGTATAGTAGTACCATACATATAAATACAGTATAACCATTATTGTCAATACAGTTTTGTACAACTTTGTTGGTCAGAACACAATAACCTTGGAAACATAGGAGTTTAAAAGTGACTTTTGGAGCATATAATATCTGCATATAATATCATATAATATCTGCATGTCTATTCATGCAGTTAGGTACATTGATAATGCATGTCTGGGGTACATTCATGTGGCTAGGAACATTAATAATGTATTTCTGAGTTACATTTATTTGGTTATTAACATTGATAATGATGTATGTCTGGGGTACATTATTGTGTCTAGGTACCTTGATTATGCTCTATGTGTGGAATACATTTGTGTGTCTAGGTACTTTTGTTTATGCTGCATGTCTGGGATACATTCAAGTGTCTAGATACCTTGATTATGCTGTATGTGTGGGATACATTCAGGAGTCTAGGTACCTTGATTATGCTGTAAGTGTGGGGTACATTCATGTGACTAGATACCTTGATTATGCTGTATGTGTGGGGTACATTCATGTGTCTAAGTACCTTGATTATGCTGTATGTGTGGGGTACATTCATGTGGTTAGGTACCTTGATTATGCTGTATGTCTGGGATACATTCAAGTGTCTAGATACCTTGATTATGCTGTATATGTGGGGTACATTTGTGTGTCTAGATACTTTGATTATGCTGCATGTCTGGGATACATTTATGTGGTTAGGTACATTGATAATGCTGTATGTCAGAAATAATTTCATTCTTAGGTGTACTGATAAAGGTACCTTAATAATGCTGTATTTCCAGTATGCATTATTGTTTAGGTACATTGACAATGCTGTGTAGCTAGAATATGTTCACATTGTTAAGTACATTAATAATGCTCATTTCTGGTGTACATTATTGTGGTTTAGTACACTGATAATGCTGTAGTTCTGGGGTAATTCTATATTTCTGGGGTACATTTGTGTGGTTAGGTACAATGATAATGCTGCATTATTTCTGTGATGCATTTATGTGGTTAGATACATCAATATTGCTGTATGTCTGGGGTACATTTATGTGCCTAGGTACATTAATAACACTTTCTGGTGTGTATTCATGCTGTATTTTTGGGGAAAATTGATGGTTAGGTACATTGATAGTGCTGTATTTCTGGGGTACTTTTATGTGCTTAGGTACATTGATACTAAGCTAAGTCTGGGGTACATTCATGTGGTTGGGTGCATTGATAATGTTGTATTTCTGGGGTACATTAGTGAGGTAAGGTACACTGACATTGCTGTATGCCTAGAGTACATTCATATTGTCAGCTACATTGATAATGCTGTATGCCTGAGGTATATTCATGTGATTAGGTACATTTATAATGCTACATTCATCACTTCTGAAATGTAAATTATTTTTTTGACAAGTAGTACATGTTAAAAAAAAAATAAAGGTGTACAGCCATTGGATGCAGGTCCATGCTAGTTGACCAGCAAAGTTGACAATTGGAATTGGCAGATTTACCTGATGCAGTTCATCAGTGATCATACCTGCTAACACAGCAACAGGTATGGTATCTGGCTGCCCATATTGTGTATTTCTTTTTTGCCGAGTATTTACTATCTTCATCATAACTTCTGGTGTGGCTAACAAAATGTCATCATCAAAATCATCTGAAAACTCTGATGATATTCTTGCAGCAATGGATGTATCCAGTTTCGCTTTCTTACTTTCTGGTACTGTAAATAAAGAGATGCCAACCAAGTTAATGGTGTACACTGGCATAAAATTATATTTACATATTGCATAGGCTTTGAAAAGCAAAACATGAGTTATTAAACAAATTCAAAACACCATTTTATTAATAAGGTGTTTGTAAACTAATGTCAGAATGTTTCCAAATAACACAAAAGTAATGATATCTATTGTATACACTTGCTTACAAGTTGACTCTATCTGCAAACATAGATGCTTAACTACAGTCACATTATGCAACATCAAATCTTTGTGAAGTTTGCAACTGGACTTGTATGCAAATATGTACAGTAAGAATATACCTCAAGGCAAACCCAATATATACTTTATTTAGTTTTATTGAACTGATTTTGTTTATGACATGGGATGTAAGGAATCTTTCATTTGCATTCACTTAACATTCATAAATCATAAAAAAAAATCAACTTATTTAACTAACTTCATATGCAGAGTTCAGTATCTAATAATTCTGCTGACATTTTGACCCCCAGCTATGTTATGGGTTCCATAAGCTGTTTGATTTAGGCATAAAGCTGAAGAATAATGCAATTATTTATAAATTTGTACACCTTAGATTAGTGACAAGGCACATGCAGGTACTGAGTACACTCTCCCTTTATAAGGTGGTATTCTGGGTCCATAAATGCACAGTCAAGCATGCAGTTTCAGTATTGTAAATTAGACATTTATTTCCACTTCATGGTATTTATGCATTTAAAAATAATTTGATACATTTGGCAGATAGAAATACAATATTATAGCACTGATACAACACCAGCATTTACTAAGTAAACATGTCAATCCTTATTCTAATATACAGTCATAAGTGATTTAAATTCATGAAACATTTTACACAATTGGTCCCTTGAAGGGACTGATGCTCTACAGGGCAAAAAGAATTTCCAAGAATTCAAGATAAGACCATTTCTTCCTTTAACTGCTGAGTGTTGAAACCATATCTGATATTCTTCAGCAATAAGATTTTAAAATTAGCTCCAGTGGTGGACATATTGTGAAGCACCAATTTCATTTACAAGAAAACACTGATCACTAGAAGTCTTTGGGTCAAAATCCCATGTTATAACAAAATTTTCACAACAGCCAATGTGGCAGCCATATTTAATGGACAGATAGAAATACAATATTATAGCATCATTTTAATTAGGACCAACTAGGAAAATCTGCATGTTGATATAACCATTGGTTTGTAGGAATAGATAATATTTTCAAGATAGCCAGTATGGTGGCCATAAAAAGGGCAAGTCATTTTAGTTTAGGACCAAGTAGACACCATAAAACTCTTCAAATGAAACTCAAAATGTCTTTCCCGTTATGAGAAGTATCTATAACAAATTCTTAATATGGCTACATGTTGGGTTACAGATCAGTACCCTACTAATTTCAGATGAACATCACATTTCATTCAGAAAAATATTTTCATACTGACTACTGTGGCAGCCATATTAAATCATAGTGGCTCCAATTTTATCTAGGACCAAGTAGATATCATATCTTCTGTGCAGGTGAAGTAGCCATACTAGATTCAGATGAGCACACTAATAATTTAGGACCAAGCAGACATCACATTTAGTGAAAACATCTTTTTGATACAACAATCCTTTCAGGAGTAGTGATAACAAAATTTTCAAGATGGCCACTATATGGTGGCCATATTGGATGTCAGATCATCACAATGTTCATTTAAGACCAAATGTACATTATAAGAAGTCAAAAAAGGATGGGAAAATTATTAGGAGACCCCAATGAAATATTATATTTAGGCAGATCAAAATATCAGGTCTGCTAGGTGAAATAGCCAATAGCCAGGCCTTTCAAACATGTGAGTGTTGGAAAGGGCTGCTCAGTAGCGCCCAACAGTAGAAACCAATCATTGTTTCAGACCTGTTTACCCATAAATTTTCCTGTCAGTATTTTAAGCAATGCCTGTCAGTATTTTCAGACCACAGTCAGTATTTTCAGCACACAAATAGTAGATACTATCAATATACTATAATTATCATTATGTAGTATTACACGACATAATGACTATACAATATTGTGTAAATAACTCCTATTTTGCAAAGACGCTGGTATTCAGTTAATTCTGTGTTTCAAGACACAAATATGCAGAAATTGAACACCACTGACTTAAACATCCTGTTCATATTATAGTGATAAAAACCAAAAAAAAAAAAAAAATACCACAACATAACCAAATTTATTCTGTTGTTTACCTCCGTTACTTTCTCTAGAAATTTTGTTTTCTCAGCTTCATACATATCCATAACATTGTAATTAAAGCCAATTCTCTATTTTACATGGTTAAGGACTTGATATAAAACATTATGATAGACATTGTTACTACCCAACCACTTAGAAAAAAATAAGTTTATCTAGATAGGTGAAGGCAATCTTATTTATTTGATAAAATCTAGTATCATCTTTGTCAATATTTACTAGAATGGAATAAGGTTCATAAATTATTTTTCATTGCTTCCGTTAACTTGTCAGCTGTACTCAATGACAAATTCATATTTGCGATCAACTCACATAGAATCGCCTCAGCACGTGTTTTTTGTTTATGAAGTATGTTTTGATCATGGACTTCCTTTCCTTTCATCATTGACAAAATGTTTATATTTCCATTCTTTAATGATTTCAATTTTGTATGATTTTCCGATTCCACATGCCGTGAACAGTCATTCCTTCCACCATGTGCACAGGAAAAGTCTAAGTTGCAAACAGTGCAATGCACAAAATGTTCTCCTTTTGACGATGGTTTAAGGCATTGCCACAGAGTAGAATAAACTGGTAGAAAATGCTGCTTTCTGTGTCAGACTTTCCATTTTCATCATCAGTTTCGTGCTTAAACTTTCTAGTCGGTGGCATTTTATTTTGTTTAAACAACCGGATGTTGAGAATGTCAAAATAAGTGACGTGGCACAAAATGCGGACGCGGATGCGGACCAAAGAGACGATACAACGAAACGAAACGAAAAAAGGGCTTAAAAAATTAATTTTAAAAAAGTAATAAATAAATGCAACCTCAAATCGTATTTTCAGTTCAATGACCGTATGACCGTATGGATGGGCTTTATTCCGTACAAATACGGTCAAATACGGTCGGGTAAACAGGTCTGTTGTTTCTCTATGAGAAGGAAGAAAACTTAATCAGCTACTGCACTCAGAGGGTCAGTGAGATTGAAATGTTTTCTACTGCACCAATTACAAAAGATTCTCTTTGGCAAGATACAGCTAAAATGATGATCTTCTCCTGGGATGAATGGCACGCTTGGCAACTTTAATAAAAAACTTTTTTGGTGGAGAGATCGTATGAAATAATCCAAGCATAAATGTGGAAAACCTATGGCCTATTGTGTAGGAGAGCCTCTGTGCTGTGACAAATTCCTCCTCGGAGATAAGGTCCTGGGATCATCCACCAGAAGATCAAAAAGAACCTCCATCACTGGGATCAGAGTGGAGTGATCAAAATGAGCTCTGCAGTGGAGAGCCTAAAATTGTGCAGAACCAGTGGGATCATCTTAAAAGGTACATAAGCAAATAGATGATCCCACTTCAGACTAAAAGCATCCACTGCCCAGGTCACTGAGTAAATGTAAATGTGGAGCATGTTATTCAGCTTTGTGGGAAACAAGTCCACCAAAGGAATCTGGATAGAACAGGGAGTCTGCTATGGATTGATACAGTGACCATTCCAAGAGAAATATCTTTCCCTTTCCTTGACCGACTGCCCACTAAAATATTCATTTTATGGGGAATGTGGCAAACCCAGAGGGTAATACTTTCTGAGGTTACCCAAATGATGTGATGCTATCAAAGACCATCATACAGAGACCTCTTATTTCTTGGTCATACCCGAGATTGTCTAAGAACACTGTCTCCATTTGCAAATTGTTGATGTCGTGGATAGATTCTTCCATGAACCATGAAGAAGCAATCCTTCCATTTCCTGACAAGCACCCCACCTTGTATCTGAAATATCTACAAACAGATAGGTGTAGCATTGGTATAGGTTGCATGGGGATTTGAGCCAAAACCTATTCCCAACCAAATCAGACAATGGCGGAAATCCTGAACAATTGAAATCAGCCAAGACAAGGACAAACTGACAAAATGGTCTTTAGTCTCAATGCTTCCAACAGAGAAAGGAATTTGTCCACTCTGTCCTGAGGGACACTAACCCATCTAGGAGGAAATTCATTCCCACATAGACAAAATCTTGAGATGGAGTGTGCTCTGATTTCTCTAGCCTGGTCACTATATACCAGAACAAGAAAGACTTTGTGTGTGTCCAGCCAGCCACTGTGGATCAACCAGAATGGGCTACCGACTTAAATATAAAGTAGACATTTTCAAACATTGGGTCACCAATTATGACCCATATTTTTTTTTCTTAATGTTTATGTTGACAAGCTACCAGTTCTGACTCACATTTTGATGTGCAGCTTTTATATTCTGCCACTTGGCTTAAATGCTGCTGCCACATTAACAAATGGGCATCCTATTGATCCTAGAAAATTAGTTTATGTGGTGACTTTAATGGCACATACATTCTTTATCAAAACAAGCCTGCTCCATTTTTTTAAATAAAAGTATGTAATAAAGCAAAGAAATCTCATCAATTGTTGCCTTTTCAAAAATTATCATTGATTGGTACACTATTTTAATGCAAGTTTTGTTTTCTGCAAATGAAAAGTAACTTTGCTTAGGATTGCTACAAATGGTGGGCAAAATGCAAATCAATTAACAGTCTCCTGAAACTAAAGATCTGGCTGTCAAAGAAATGAAAAGTGGGGCATCTCGCAAAGATGTGAAAAATTTTCACTTAAAAATTAAATCTAGCAGGAAACCTAAAACAGAAATTCAAATATTAGTGACATGTTTTCATTTTTCTATGAGTAGCCTATTTACTTTGGTGTCACCTTAATAAGTTTGTTGTCTCCAACTACCCAAAATCTAGGCCAATTTAAGTACATGTACCATATAAATAGCAGCTTAAATAGCCACAAGATGCTTGATGCTCTAGATATTACAAATTATATTGTTCAGTGATGTGTTGGTTGACAATGGATATACAGTATATAAAACAAGGACTACCATTTTTGTTATAGATATGTTTATACGCTGTATATATTTTCTAATGGGATGGGATATGACTGAGACAAGAATTTTCAAACTTGTAACCAAATTCACAGATTTTTCATGTGCATGTACTGTACATTAAACAATATAGATTATGTAAAATAAATGTAAGTTGTCGATACACGACTGTATTTCAAACTGGTTTTGTCCTCATTTAATCAAAACTTCCATTGTTTATATTCTCTCACTGTAAATCCTATGTGCTGATTACAAGCTATCACTTACAGACAAATTTCACTTGTCTGCTAAAGTTTGATTTATTTTCAGCCGAACCCCTGACACTTATTTAGACATATTTTTATATTAATAGTATTACCTGATAGGTAAATTGTAAGCAATGACACAGGCCCATGTTATTGATATTAATGAGCTTAAGGGTTTTTTGTGGGGGTTTTATGTCACAAGCAAGCGACTATTCTGCAAAATTTCCTTGCCAATTAAAACACAAATTGGAGCCCAAAAATTGGTGGAAGCTCCTCAAAGTATTGAAATTCTCACCAAAAAAAACCCCTGGTGTCTCCAATAAGACCAAAAACACAAATACTCTGTCCTTTTATTTCTCTAAAACTGTCAACCATGTTTTCTTCAAGCGACTGGTGCACATGCTGTATGTTGCAGTTGATGTACATTTTGTATATTTGAGACAGGATTCACGATTTATTGCTGACTTGCATTCAGCATGCTTAGTAATCCTAGTTGATTCTGAAGTATAAAGCAGAAAAAAAAGCAAACAAAGATATGCTTGATTGATTGATTGATTGATTTATATTTTTACGGCGCATCAGCACTCTGTGGCTATTTAGCGCCAAACATTAGGTTATATCCTTTTCATTTATAACTGGTAAAATAATTTTATCGACCAGCGCTTGGAGACCAAACAGTTCAAGGTAAACCGATAAAAATGTGAACGATGGTAAATAATTAAAAGTATCCCCATCAACGGGGTGTGCAAATGTATGATAAAGAAAACATATGATTGGCAATTAAAATCTATTGACTGCATAAATATAACACAAAACTAAACAAGGTGATAAAATAAAAGCTATAACTTATGATAAATGTTTGCTTCCTTAAGGAAGTCTATAATGTTGGTAATGTTAACTGTATCAAAGAGCTCCGTCATGTCTTGCACAACGTAGTAATGATTACGCGTAGGTTGAAGATCGAATTGATTGATTGATTTAATTTTAACGGCGCACCAGCACTTTTAGGCTATTTAGCACCATACAGTAGGTCATATTTGTAAAAAAAAGGTTCAATATCGACCAGCGATATAATAAAAAATCCATAGTAGTTAAATATAAAATGGTAAATGTTGGTAACAGTTAAAGATATTGGTTCCCGATCAACGGGAAATGTAAATGATGTATCTTGATGAACGATGTAAATAATAGTTGGTATTTGCATTAGTTAAAAATTAGTTTGGGTAAGATCATACAAGTTACAGTTTAAAATAAAGATTTACTTCCTTTAGGAAATTTAAAATACTAGTGATTTGAATAATATCAAAAAGTTACTGCATGTCGTGTACCTTAGAGTATTTATCACGCGTAGGTTGCAGATCGGAACACGTGGTCATAAAGTGTTTAACAGTAAATGGTACATTGCAAGGAACGCACTCTGGTGGATCTTCACCTTTTAGTATGTGTGAGTGGGTAATGTATGTATGACCGATTCTGATTCTTGCAATGACAACCTCCTCCCTACGAATAGTTCTGTAGGAAGGAGTCCATTCTCCCAAGATTGGTTTGATGGCATGAAGTTTGTTATTGATTGCATCATCCCATGCAATCATGTGGAAATCAGAGCAATAGACCTTGCTCTGACATTTATTAAATCTAAACACATTCTAAATAGTATTATCTTCTCTGACTCATTATCAGTGCTTCAGGCGCTACACAATATCAAACTAGATAATCCACTATTGGTGAATGTTCTGGTCAAAAACTCTGAGCTTAGTGCCTCATGCAATATAGTATACTGTTGGCTACCCAGCCATACTGGCAATAGAGGTAACGAAGACGCAGACCTGGCTGCTAAGAGGGCCCTATCTTTTAAACCATCGGATTTTAAATTACCATATTCTGATTTTAAACCTTGTATCAAAGTATCTACAAAGATATGCATAGCTAACAATGATAAAAACTTCAGAGATACCTGCTATCTCAAGGGTGATAAACAGTGTGCATGAACACAAACTTTAACACATTTTACAACAATGTAGTTGTCTCAAGCCAAGCAATTAGAGAAAACAGACAAAGTCTATATGTGAAAATATCCACATAATTATGGTTAAAATTTTTAAAAAATCTTTAACCTGGGTAAAATAATTCTTAACATATGAAGAAGAAAAAAAATCCTCAACAGATGGAATGAAAATAGCACAAAAGTCCACTTGGTTTCAGGAGATAATGTAAGCAACATCTATCAGTCTTCCAGCAAAAGTTTAAAACTGGCATCACCTGCAGGTGGCAGGGGGAGATAACTGTCAAGAGTTATTGCCCTTGTCAAGGGCTGATTTCAGAGGTAGGACTTGTAAACCTATAATCACTAGGGAAAGGTTTTCAAAGGAGAAAAATAAAAATGAAAATGTAAAGCCATATATAGCATGCATGGAACAATAACTAATCTACAGACTGATTCACAATTACCAATGCCAAAAACTCTCAAGAGAACATAATTTAACAGAAAAATCTGGGGTATAATTGATATAGTAATTTCATTTGTTAACCTGTGAAGAGAGTGCAAATTTCATCAACACAAGGTGGACATGAAGGATTGCCAAGGATAGCCTTGGGTTTAAAAAAACTGTTGCCAAAAAAAATGCCAACCTCAATATTTTGCTGCCATTGTTTTAAAAAATGTTGTCATTTTCATAATATAGTCCTATTTATTTATTTCATCGTCCTCGGGACCAAGGTAATATTGTTGACAAAATCTGATATTTTGATGGGGGGAGGGGTCCTAACTTTGAAATTTCGCATACAAGTGAAATTTTAAGAGATTACCTGTCATTAGTGACTAATTTATGCAGAGAAAAAAATGGAAATTATGATTAAATAAAGACAACTAGTCTGAAATACTCTTGTATATTGACAACTTACATTTGTGTAGTAAAATCCACAATGTATTAAATACTATACATGCATAAGAAAAATCCGTGAAACTGAATGTTTGATATTTCATGATCTGTCAAATCCAGTTAGAAAACACAACTAAAACATATATAAAAAGATAGTCCTTGTTTGATCTTCATTCCATTGTCAACAAAAACATTTCATGAAAGATTCAATTTGATATTTAAATTCCTAGTAGTTGTTTATATGCTACATGTAGATGTACTTAAGTTGGCCTAGATTTTGGTCAGCCAGAGACAACTATTGCCAACAAAACTGAATAAAGGATAGATATTTGCATCCAATTCTAAGTTTCCTTTCTTATTCTGATTCAGATTATGACTAAACATCTAAATCATCTTTTATTTTATCCCAATTCTTATGGATAACATGATACATGATCTACAACCTGTTTTTGTAAAGCAGAGTCTAAAATACTCTGATCTAATGTCTGGCAGTGCAAGGAGATGTTACTTTCACTTTCCTTTTAATTATAGTTGCAATGATATTCCTGTGCAACATATCAATATGTATAGCAACATGCAACCCATGATACACTAAATATAAATACATATTTATAAAATGAAGATGCCACTGAAGATGAAAAAGTAACTTTTATCAGGTAAATATGATTTTTAGATGAATCAATGAGTCTGTTAATTTCAAGCAAAGTTTACCCCAAAATGCAACTCCAAAACATGACACCCACCTCCCACTTGAACTAGCCTGCTAAACGTTGAGAAAAATATAGATCTTAATATTAAAAGTAATACCAATTTCAGGTAGACGTTCATCTTCTGAAAACTCCAAGGCATTAGCAAACTCTTCACCTCTCACACGTTTCTTATCTTGTCTCTTTCCAAAAACAGACGTCCCTGTGATGCCAGCATCACTTTTTCTATCAAGGGTAGAACCATTTGGGAGATCCTTTGGGCTTGTTAGAGGAACTAAACCCTCAAGCTCATCATCTTTATCTGTCTTTGACTTATGGCTTGGTGTGGTAAAATTTAAGGACCTCTTGGGCTTTGAAATAGTTGCTTCTGGGGCTAAAAAATTAAAACTAAAATAAACAAATATGTCAGCAATATAAATGAATACAATAATTGTAAAGCTATAATATTTAATCTAGTTC